>CM072693.1:6616131-6677523 GCA_036884735.1 Huso huso | reverse complement strand
TCAGTTGATATAAATGATATGTGGTCCAGTTACCATACCAGGTACCTATTGCTGTTGTTTTTCAGCTCTGATGACTGGTGCTGAACTGAGCAACCAAGAACTCCAGAAAAATCGTACCTTCTTATACTGGACCATGCAAATACACAGGTACAGTGAACTTGTTAAAGGATTGTCAGTATTACCATTAAAAATATAGGAATAAAGCTGCTAAATTATTAGCGCAATTTTCTCTGAAACTCCACACAGGAGTTGGTAGCAGTGTTTGATTTTTATAATCTTTTACAGATAATTATAAGGTAGCTGCATTTCTTAATTACAAATACACAATTTATTTATTTTTTTTGCAGGGGAACTAATTGGTGTGGAGTATTTGTACAATCAGTTCTCCATAACTACGGTGCCATGATTGAGAGGTTGGAGGCTGGCTCTGATCTGTCTATTGAATTGGAGGAAGATGAGGGATTGGCTGACACCGAAGGGTTTCAAAATCTAACAGTTCCTACACTGGAGACAGAGAACCTTCCTGCAGCTGTTTGAGTCCAATTGCTCGTATCAAGCTGCGATGTAGCCTATGAGAATCGCTAACACAATTTAAGGGAAATTAGCTCAAATGGTAGAGTACTCGCTTAGCATGCGAGAAATAGCTGGATCGATGCCCGCATTCTCCAAATAGTTTTAACGTATCTGTGTATTTAGTCCCAACGCATTCTGGAGATACATATAAAGTGTGACAATTCTTTGTAACAGAGGGCCGCCTTACATGTGTATTTTAAAGCACAGTCTGCTAATTTGTAATATTCCCCAGACTGAAAAACTGCATTGCACCCTCCAGCATATGTCTTCCGAGAAGCACAAAGGGAGATTTTTTATATATTTTTTAGCAATTGAAGAGTTTGTGTTAATTGAGAATGAATATAAATGTCTTGAAGTTTGCTTTCATTTGTAATGTGTTTGTAATTTTTTTTTTTTTTTACCGTTGTACTGTATACTAGCTACTGTTGCATGTCCATGATGCCACTTCTCAGCTTCCCATATGGTCTAGCGGTTAGGATTCCTGGTTTTCACCCAGGCGGCCCGGGTTCGACTCCCGGTATGGGAACATCTTTGTTATTGTCATTTTGTTACAGAACTGTGGTCATGTGTAATGTGCTTTCATTATGATAATAAAGCTACAGTTATAAAATAAAAAAGTATTAAAAAAATTAAAAATAAAGCTATAGTTACTTGAAATATGAATTATATATATATATATATATATATATATATATATATATATATATATATATACAGAATGATGCAAATGTATTTGACTCTATTCACATCCCCTCACATTTAAAATCCTCCACAGGTTGGATTGGATACTGTATAAATGCAGAACCAATCATTCCAGATGGATGAGACCATTCATTTTTAAATACATGTAATTCGATTTTTCATTTGGTATTATTTGTATTGAGGCAGGGAGGCTGCAGTTGCTTCTAAGCGACAATGAATCTGGAAAAACATTCTTAGGGTTCGTGTCATACGACTTTGTCTCATCAAAGCTGTTTCTGGTGACGTGCAGTGGATTATATTTGGAATCTTTTGTTTTGTCGTTCAGTATTTTCTCAGAAGACAAATTAATAGCTCAATTGGTTAGAGTGAAAGAAACTTCCTCCAGTCAGCCCGGCTAGCTCAGTCGGTAGAGCATAAGACTCTTAATCTCAGGGTCGTGGGTTTGAGCCCCACGTTGGGCGTCCTTTTCAAATACAAATTGCAGATGTTTCTTCGAGGCAACGGAGCAATGTCTGATTCTGTTCACATTGTATACAGTATTGCAACAAAATTACTTATTGGTCATTGTCATATAGCAATTGCGATTGTAAAATGCGTGCATCGTTTATAGCTATAACGATATTGAAATAAATAATCTTACTTGTTTGGGTTGGCTTCAATCCGTCTCTTTTTTTACAATTGTCATTACATCTTTCATGGAGCAAGTTGGTATGTGCGTAATAAACCCAATCGGGCCTTGATACAATAGACAACCCTAGTGTGTGCTGAAATAAATAATGCGGTTTTCTACAATAACAACTGCAGCTTGTCAGAATGGCCGAGTGGTCTGAGGCGCCAGACTCAAGGACTTTGTCTTTCCAAAGAATTTTGTGTTCTGGTCTCTGAATGGAGGCATGGGTTCAAATCCCACTTTTGACAGTTCAATTTTACGTATTTTTAAAAAGAATACATTTCTTTATTTTACTATAAAAGATTGTTTTAAGGAAATCAACAGCTGATACCAAACTGTTGTCAGCACTCAATACCATTTTAATTTCCATTTTAAATCAGACTAAAATAGTGTTCCTAACACAGATTGCATTTTTGTTGTAAACAGACTACTTGTTAACCTCACTGAAAAATATTTGGTGTCCAAACATGTTATTTAACTTGATTGTTTTAATATTCCAAATAACATATTACTTGAAAAACATCTCCGTCGACTACTGGATCGTGGTCTCAGGCTGGGATGCGGACCATTGAGAACAGTATAAACGATCTATTACTAGACGTAGTTTACAGGAGAAATGCCCTCGTTTAACATGCTAGGATGATCGACTTCGGCATTCTCCAACTGCTGTTTACATTTTCTAACACGTTATGAGGAAGAAAAATATTTTGTGTCCAAACATGTGTTATTTAATTTGATTGTTTTAATATTCCAAATAACATATTACTTTGAAAAACATAATATATATATTTTTTTAATACAGTCCTATTTGAGTATTTAAAATATGGTTATATTCAAATGCCAGCAACGGTGTGTTAATTTAACGAGCGCCTAACGCTCGGAACGCTCGCATTTTTAAATCCTAACGGTCTCTGCTCAGCTGAGTGGAATGTTCACGAGCCGGTTGCCTAGCAGCGTCCCCCCCTCCTCTCTGCCCCGCCCCCTCTCGCCCCTCGCCCTCTCGCCCTCTCGCCCTCTCTCGTTGCTCCAGCTAGGAGTTCAAATTTAGCTTCGTTATATTAGCGCAATTCTTTACTAATTTAGAAATTAGCTTATTAGGGGCTTCGTGTTTTTAAGATGGTTCAGGTGCAGTCCGAACAGACTGACTGGAGCATCATTACAGTATACCGCACTGCGCTCAGCTTTGTGTGGCAGCTGATACACAAAATAATGAACCACAGTTGTAAAGGCACGACAGCGTCTGTCACTTTTCTAAGCCCCGCCCCTTTTGATTGATTTATGACCCTAAGTAGTGCATTGTTTTTTGACTATGTTTGAGACCCTCCGTAACAATAACCAGGTGTTACTACCATACAGAGAGTGTCCCTAAACATTTTTTGACTATGTTTGAGATTCTCCGTAACAATAACCAGGAGTTACTACCATACAGAGAGTCCCTAAACATTTTTTGACTATGTTTGAGACCCTCCGTAACAATAACCAGAGATTATTAACATACAGAGAGTCCATAAACATTGAAAAGCGTCTCATAATCAATATATTATACACATATTATACTGAAAATTAACCCATAATAGCAAGTCTCAAATGCGCCGGGGCCCTACATTTCGGTGGGGTTTCCAGGCCGTGGTAGGTAGCTGTGTCAATTCCATAATAAACATGTATCCATCTAATGGTTGATTTTAATATTACAACATGTTCTAAAAAACGATTTAAAGTTGTTTTTGAATACAATAAAGTTTAGCACAGGCTGCATTGTAAAGGATTTAGGGTATTTTAGGAGCCTACCCATAATGCCCTGTATTTGCATACTGGTTTCTATTAACTTTACAGAGAACTCTAAAAAAACGATTTAAAAGGTATTTTAGACGTTGATAGATGTTACCAATACGTTCTTTGGCTTATTGTGATTATTTTAAAACCATACACGACGTGGTTAGGTACAAGAATAATATTTTTCTGTTAAAAAAAAAAAAAAAACGGTATAAATGCTGCAGTATTAAGCATGCCGCCTACTGCCATCTGCTGTTTGAATTGAATATTGCAGTGGCTGCGACCTGGATTTGTGTAACGTCCTCTAAAAAACAATTTAAAATGTATTTTAGACATTGATAGATGTTACCAATACGTTCTTTGGCTTATTGTGATTATTTTAAAACCATACACGACGTGTTTAGGTACAAGAATAATATTTTTAAAAAAAAAAAAAAAAAAAATGTATAAATGCTGCAGTATTAAGCAAGCCGCCTACTGCCATCTGCTGTTTGAATTGAATATTGCAGTGGCTGCGACCTGGATATGTGTAACGTCCTCTAAAAAACGATTTAAAATGTATTTTAGACGTTGATAGATGTTACCAATACGTTCTTTGGCTTATTGTGATTATTTTAAAACCATACACGACTTGTTTAGGTACAAGAATAATATTTTTCTGTTAAAAAAAAAAAAAAAAATGTATAAATGCTGCAGTATTAAGCATGCCGCCTACTGCCATCTGCTGTTTGAATTGAATATTGCAGTGGCTACGACCTGGATATGTGTAACGTCCTCTTAAAAACGATTTAAAAGGTATTTTAGACGTTGATAGATTTTACCAATACGTTATTTGGCTTATTGTGGTTATTTTAAAACCATACACGCATACATGGTTAGGTATAAGAATAATATTTTTCTGTTAAAAAAAAAAAAAATGTATAAATGCTGCTGGATTAAGCATGCCGTAGACTTGTGTCTGTAGCTCGTTTTTTAATATCGCGAGCATCGGTTTCTAATTATTTTCAAAATAAATATTTTATAAAAAGCGTGTTTGAAAGTGAAAACTAATGTTTTAATATGAATAAAAGTATTTTCGATAGTTTCACCGCGCCTTACATCCGCGGCTGTAAAAAGACGCTGTAATCTATAGGCCATGTCTAATTGATCGTTCTGTGTACTGTATTCAAATGGGGTAGACAGCTCTTTGAAAAACAAATAATCAATAGCGTGAAGGTATGGTTTAATGGCTAATCTAATTATGCCTCCCTCAGGTAACAGTTTTTGTTTTTTTTAAAAAAAAAAAAAAAACCTGTTATTTTAGACGTTGATAGATTTTACCAATACGTTCTTTGGCTTATTGTGGTTATTTTAAAACCATACACGACGTGGTTAGGTACAAGAATAATATTTTTCTGTTAAAAAAAACTGTATAAATGCTGCAGGATTAAGCATGCCGCTGACTCGTGTCTGTAACGCGTTTTTAATATGCGAGCATCGGTTTCTAATTATTTTCAAAATAAATATTTTATAAAAAGCGTGTTTGAAAGTGAAAACTAATGTTTTAATAGGAATAAAAGTATTTTCGATAGTTTCACCGCGCCTACATCCGTGGGCTGTAAAAAAGACGCTTGTAACGAGGCCATGTCTAATTGATCGTTCTGTGTACTGTATTCAAATGGGGTAGACAGCTCTTTGAAAAACAAATAATCAATAGCGTGAAGGTATGGTTTAATGGCTAATCTAATTATGCCTCCTTCAGGTAACAGTATTTAAACCCTGCACGATGCCGATCCCGTAAAACCTTATTTTGGATAAAACTCTACTCCCTGCCTGACGGCCTGATCTGCGTTGGAAAATATCGTATGCTTTGGACTCTTTAAAATAATGGATTACTTCGACAGCAAATTAGGTATGTGCATTTATTTTTTAAATTGTATCAAAGGTGCTTGTTTAAAATGTAATACCGTTTGTTGTCTGATGTTTAAAAATGTTTTGGTTACTTAGTACTGTTTTGTCTGTATTTTTTAGACGTTGATAGGTGTTACCAATACGTTCATTGTATTATTGTGGTTATTTTAAAACCATACACGACGGGTTAGGTACAAGAATAATATTTTTCTGTTAAAAAATAATGGATTACTTCGACAGCAAATTAGGTATGTGCATTTATTTTAAATTGTATCAAAGGTGCTTGTTTAAAATGTAATACCGTTTGTTGTCTGATGTTTAAAAAATGTTTTGGTTACTTAGTACTCGTTTTGTCTGTATTTTTTAGACGTTGATAGGTGTTACCAATACGTTCATTGTATTATTGTGGTTATTTTAAAACCATACACGACGTGGTTAGGTACAAGAATAATATTTTTCTGTTAAAAAAAACTGTATAAATGCTGTAGGATTAAGCATGCCGCCTACTGCCATCTGCTGTTTGAATTGAATATTGCAGTGGCTGCGACCTGGATATGTGTAACGTACTCTAAAAAAACGATTTAAAATGTATTTTAGACGTTGATAGATGTTACCACAATATCATCCATGATGGTCACAGTGTATTAGCAGTCTGTATTAATTTGGAGAGTTTCAATTTACACTTCTTAAGACTTTGTTGTCAACAAACCAGGCCCCCCCATTAAGGGTAAACCGAGTGCTAAGAAGCCTCCAGTACGCCCTAAAAAAGACTCTCGTGGATCAGCAGTCACACCTAAAGATCGATTTATAAATCCCCCGGCAAAATCGTAGGGCCCCAGCAGGTTGGGATGAATTCCTAGAGGTCTAGCATGCATAAATATCCCTAATTCTGTGATCCCTAATACCCAGACCCGCAGCCATGTGCAGGCCTTTAAAATTAACCCTCTTAAGAGCTCCAGAAGGAGGAAAAGAGAAAAATGACTGGGAAGACTATTAATTTGTAACCTTTTTTTTTTCTTGTGTATTTTCAATGTTTGCTTTTTATGTACATATGCATGTGTCAAATATACTTGTTGATTTTTTAAATGACTACATTCAATAAAAATATATTGTTTAAGGATTTATTGTCTCAAACAGCGTTTTATTTAACATTTAAAACATTTGTTTTTAAAAGCCTGGCAGGAATTTACACACTGCACACACGCATCGTCACACATATATTTTGATTTAGAGGGATATTTTTTGAATGAAATTGTAGACCATATAATCGTTTTATCAACATTTTCACTATATAGTTTCAGGATTTCATGGTAGGCAAGACCTTTAGAACGATGATATAAGAAAAAAACACAATGATGTCCACATGTAGCGGTCTTTGGTCCTTGCAGCTGTTGGTTGTTGAATACAGTCTGTGTAGAGTTTTTGAATAAAAAATCCATAATAGTTTTAGGAAAATATCCAAAACTGGGGGTAACCGTATGAGTCAAAAGATTCATTGTTCCCATCTTTTAAATAAAGGCCCAGCCAATGTTCCCCTGGGTAATTCTGAGGATGAGTGTTCACGATGATCAAAGCAGGATTTTTTTTAATTTTACCCTTAGGCAGTTGGTCACATGCTAAAACCCCATAAAAACTCTTTTGTGTAAAAGGGTTACTAGTTAGTATCGATGTAAGTTGTAAAGTATTCATGGTCACGTTAAATGACTCAATTTCATTTAATCAGTAATCAAAGAGAACAGCTCTTTGTTGGGAGACCTCTATGACGTTCTCAAACACAGCATAGATGATTAGGTTTACAGTGTCCGGCAGCGGAACAGAAAAGCGCATTTCAAGACGCATGTTTCCTGTTTTAACTAGAGAAAAGTGATCCCCTGCTTCTTGGTCGGGGGTTAAATCAAAAGCATAAAGGGTGTACCCCCTAGAGTAATCGGAACGATCGATAATCAGAGGTTTGTCTTTCAGATGTCTTCCAGTGGCCTGTATTAAACTATAATACTCCCTAACAGAGTTGTGCGTATTCGCATAGTTGGGTTGAAAAGGTTTTGAGGGTATTTGTTCTCCATCAACATACAAGGCTATAAAGTTGGCATCAAAATGTTTAAAGTTAAAAGGATTTTTTACATAATCACCGCTAAAGGCATCGTTATCTGTTAAACCTATGACTACAAATTTAGGCAGTTGCCTCAGAAACATGTTTTCTTGATTACTAACTCTGAGTCCTCTAGGAATGCTATAAACCTTGACAGCGACCCTTCAATAGGATATTTAGCATTTGAAGTCATCAAGGCCTGAGCATGTCCTATTTTCACATCCGGAGACACTTTAACTTTCTTGACATAAAGAGAGGCTTCTAAAAGGTGAAGTTTATACTGGTTTGCACGCCATGCCATTAAACAAAACCTATCACTAGCCCTAATCATTTTAATTTTTACATCAATGCCGTTTAACATGAGTTTTTCTTGAAAAAAATATCAGAATGTAGAGGTCCTAAAAGTTCAAATATGTGACTTCTTCGGGTATAAACACCTCTTTGTCTTAAGCCTTCGTTTGCCCCTGCAGGATCTCCAACATCCATATTGCCAGCGGTGTCTTTAAAATACATCCCAGCTTAAAATTGAGATTCCAAGGTTTCCTTACCATAATTGAGCAAGACTTCTATAAGACTTCTATAAGGATATGTGCTACCTCTGGCTAATTAATCTTTCGCCTAAGGAAACGTCTACTTGTGAGAAAATTGTAGCTATAGGATAGTTGATAATGCTTACAGGGCTATTGACATCTAGATCAGTGTTATCAGCTTTTGTGATTTTACAAGCAAGTCTTAAAGAGTGTTATTTAAGTCCAGATAATCCTCCCGTTTCCTGCAATATAAAAATTCAAGAGGGGCGGTGTCCGAAAGGGCTGAGAGCGGTGGTATTTCAACATAAAGGCTTTTATCTATACTTGTCTGGGTGTAAGGCACGGTGAATAAATCCAGTTCAGATTTTACACATTCTTGAGATAAATGATGAACTAGAGCCATGTTTTTAAAAGATGTTTCTAGTTTTCTTTACGACGTGTTTTTGTTTTTTTTTTAACAGACCTCTTCCTCCGCGATCTGCTGCTTAATGCTTTAGAAGGTGCTCGTCTAGCCCTTTACGGATCGGCTTCGAGCTCCTGGAGGACTGGGACGTTTTTTTCTATAGCCTCTTGACATCACCATTAACCCCGATCCTGATTGGGGCTCCTCATGGTTGTGAGTAGCGAGGATGTTATCACGTTCGACACCACGTCCTTCACAATATTTTTAGCCGCTGACTTTAAATGAGGTTTAGCTATATCAAAACCCCTCCTAAGTAAAGGCATAGCTTTTTAAAAAGCCCTCTGAATATACCCCGATCCCCTGCCCGTACATTACCGAGCCCCAGTAAACCCTGGCATCCCATTTCCAGCTTGATTTTTATAATATTGTATATAGGGGTTAGAATCTCCATAGACCCTCATTTTCATATTCTTTTCAATTATATATATAAGAGACTGTTTAACAGGTCTGAAGTGGACCTTCACTATGACCTTCCCAAAACGAAATGGAACAAGACTGTTTTGATCCGTCTTAAGTTGCAAAGTTATAGTGTCAAAACAATTTTACTGACAGCTACATAATGAGGTCGGTCATAAGTTATTGTTACTATTTCATTGGGGGATCCATTAATAGGTACACATCTTAGAAGGGGACGAAGCTATCCCCACTGCTTGATGGGTTATTATATCGGTGTATACATACAAAGTGTAAAATCCTGCTCTAATGTCTGCAGGATAAAACCCCCTCTTATAAGCTTTCTCAGCGGCTTCATAGAACCCCAAGATCCTTCCTAATTGACCCTCTGTATACAGGTACAATTTGGCATCTCCATGTATATAAACTTTTTTCTTTCTACAGATTTGTATAATAACTCTATGTCTATCAATCTATCTCGAAAAGCATTATTCATAGCGTTGATTAATTCCTTTACAGAATCATAATAATAACTATTTATTTTAAATACTGTTTTAACATGCGTATCTATACTACGGGTAAAAAAATCTATTCTCTGCATCACTTATATTTTCCCATTATAAGGGTATTGGATCTCTGCTAATCCAACTTCCCATTTTCCTTGTAGATTCACAGGTTTTGATAACCGATAGTAAAATCGGCTATAGTGTTCTTTGAAATATATCCTTTGAGGCGTTACTGGGTAGAGTCACATAAAAGGAGGTTTGATCCATCTTGTCAGTAGCCACGGTGTAATGAAATCTACAATGATGGAGTCCCTTAATATTCTGCAGCTGCTTGGTCTCGATCCAGCTGTTAAATTTGTCCGCCAACCCTGCCACTTTATAAGACAATACTTTTTACCTTTTTTTTTTTCTTGGCTAAGATTTTCTCTACCGAAACAGTCTATCTACCGTCCCTTTTTATCTTCTGTAATTCAAGCTCGTAGAAGGTCCCATTTATTTCCTCTCGTCATAATCCTTCAGCCTGTATACAGGGGTTTCTAGGCAATCGTCAGTATATATTAAAAATCTCATCCGTGTATGTCTGCTCATAACCTTTTATAAGGGGCCCTTAATTTTGATACTCTAACAGCATCCCCAATCTGAAACTTGAATTTGGGTGGTTTGTACGGGAATTCCTGAGTATATAGATTCTTAAAAACTTTAAAGGAATTGTCTTCATTAACTTCTGAAGGTTTCATTTTAATACTTCTATGGTAAGAATTATTATAAGAGCGAACCAATTCTTTTAGCTTATCTAAATACTTATGAGTGTTGAAGGCTGTAAAATATTTCCACATTTTAGTCTTTAGAGTCCTATTATACCTTTCAACAACAGAGGCTTTTAATTCATTACCGGTGGTAAAGTGTGCAATACTATATTTTTTTAACAAGTTTTGAAAGGACTTGTTTAAAAATTCTTTACCTTTATCAGTTTGCAATTTTTTGGGTGAACGACCGCTTTCAAGGATTTTCTTGAAAGCCTTTGTCACACACCCAGCTGTTTTGTTTTTTAGAGGTTGAACCCATGCAAATTTGGATAAAACATCTATGCATGTTAACATAAACTTGTTGCGGTTATTTTTCTTTGACAGACTAGACATATCTACTAAATCAGCCTGCCATTGATCGTCAATATTAGATACAAATACGCGGTTTCTTTTAAAGTTTATTCTAGAGGGTTTATGTAGGGTGTAAGTGTCTTGTTCAGATAACCATTCAGCTATATCCTTATCACTAACCCTACACCCCTCCTCCCTAAGAACTCTCTGTAGAGACTGTCGGCCTCCAAACCACCAGGATTTGAAACATCATAGTAAATTGTTTCATTTGCTGAAGAGTCATCCCTTCAGAAAAAAAAAGTCAAACAAATGCGGTGATTGTAAAGTACAAAAGGGTTTATTCACACAGTATACAGATTAACAATTATGATTGGATACTTTAAACGACGATAAACAGGCGACATTGCCTTTCATAGTAATGCATTAAACAAGACACAGTATCTTTTACAGCTCTAGAGATATCTGTATTCAGACCATTGACGAGATGATAAAGACAAGCTTCAGACACGTATGTATACAACACCAGTAAATACTCCCATTTACAGGGTACACAGTGTAAAACATTTCAGGGATCAGCGCCGTTAGAAAAACATTTAAAGGTATTTCATTTACAGAATCAGCAATCATTTCAGCCCAATATTTAGGATCCACCAAGGCGTGTATTTCAAGCGTAGCTCTTTTAGCTCAGTGAAACGTTTTGCATCGACAGACAAGGGGTTTTAAAGAGGGCCCTGGAAGCCAATTTGTCAACTACGAGTTCAAACAGAAGACCCTCCAACTCACTCTGCATTCTGTCCCGAGTCATGCGGTTCCCATCTTCAAAGTCAAAACCCCGTAATAAGTCAGAGGAGCCTGGGGTTCTGTAAAGTTTCTGTGATAGAAAGATCTAGTTATCTTGTTAACCACTTCTTGAGTCCTTTCGTCCAGGTCCTGTTGCAGCTGAGGGCTTCTCTTTTATGTAAGGTTCAGGTCTCAGTTCAATTAAACAATCCTCAACCAGCTTCTGAATCTTGTTCAGAGGTAGGAAAAAAAATCGAGTAGATGAAGAGCCTTAGAAACCAGAATCTTTAACCAAGGTACGTGTATTTTAGCTATTAGTTCTTCAAACCTCCTGTTGAAATAACCGTAGTCTGCTTCAAAGAGACAATATGATGTCTCTGGCTGGGGTGGTCCACGGCGCAACCGGCACAATTTTTCTGCAGATCCGGTCTATGATCACTTCCAGTAGAGAGGCCAGAAGGTCCTTGACAATCTTGAGGATTCTTGTGAATGTCACTCCATAAAAAGGCTGTCGGGGTCGTCGTGATCCTCCGGGGGTTCTGTAGGGAGAGCGTGAGACAACGGTGTAAAGATGTTTGGAATCTCCGGCTCCGTAGGAGGGGTGGTAGGAAGACTCTGGTTCGGCAGATCGTAAGAAGGTAGAAAACACACTTTTTCAGATACACACCATTGCCACGGCTCTCGGGATCTTCAGCATCCCTATTCTCTGGAACGTAATCAAAATCAAACCACTCGTCAAAAGAGCTGTCTGGAAATATAGCCAAATGCTGCGGAATCCATGCTAACGGTTCTTCTCTTTTAAACAGTATGAACCTTAAATAAGAAACTCCTTTTTATTAGAACCCTGAAACAAGCCCCTCCCATAGATAGTGTCATACCCTACAACATGTCCAAACATGCCTGCGCTCTACCCGCTCTCTGCAATGAGGACGTGGGGGTCAAAGTCCTCCACCGCTAACATTTTTCTAAATTACATTTTCATCGTTATTTTATAAACAACCCATAAAGGGCAATTTTGTTTTTTAAAAAAAACAGACTTAAGATCTAAGGGTGACCAACTCTACTTGAGGTTCAAATCTAACCGATTCCTGTAACATTTTTTAATATATATATATATATATATATATATATATATATATATATATATATATATATATATATATATATATGTGTAACATTACAATACAACAACTTGCTTTCTTCTTTCTTCTGTCTTTTCTTTGTAATAGTCTATAAAATAAGGGTACAACAGGCGCCATTTTTAGGAGGGCGATTTTTGACGGCTGTCCGGTAAAAAAGGGACGGGTCATAAATCACTCAAAAGCGTGGGAAAAAGAGGGCGAGGCTTTAGAGCCATAAATCACTCAAAGCGTGGGAAAAAGGGGCGAGGCTTTAGAGCCATAAATCACTCAAAGCATGGGAAAAAGGGGAGGGGCTTAAGGGTCATAAATCAATCAAAGCGTGGGAAAATGGGGAGGGGCTTAAGGGTCATAAATCAATCAAAGCGTGGGAAAAGGGGGAGGAGCTTAAGGGCCATAAATCACTCAGGGGTGTGGAAAGGGGCGGGGCTTAAGGTCATAAATCAATCAAAAGGGGTGAAAGGGGCGGGGCTTAGGGTCATAAATCAATCAAAATGTGTGAAAGGGGCGGGCTTATGGTCATAAATCAATCAAAATGGGCGGGGCTTAGAAAAGTGACAGGTGCTGTCGTACCATTACTACTGCTAAGGGGGCTAAAACCAATTCCAAAATGTTTTTTTTCCCAATATTATAACAGCAAGAGAACATTCAAAGAGGAGGTTAAATGTCTAAGAGATGCAAATGGCAAAATCATAGACGAAGAAATCAAAAATAGCAAATATATTAAATGATTTCTTTTCACAAGTTTTTACAAAGGAGGATACGGACAACATGCCCCACATGTTGACCTGTTCCTATCCAGTTTTAAATAACTTCAGCATAACAGAGGCAGAAGTGTTAAAGGGACTAGGAGCTCTTAAAATATACAAATCCCTGGGCTGGATAAGATCCTCCCAATAGTACTCAAAGAAATGAAACAAGTTATTTACAAACCGCTAACCAAGATCATGCAACAGTCTCTTGACACAGGGGTTGTACCGACAGACTGGAAAATTGCAAATGTAATACCGATCCACAAAATGGGAGACAAAACCGAACCAGGTAACTACAGACCAACAAGTCTGACTTCTATTATATGTAAACTTATGGAAACTATAATAAGATCTGAAATGGGAAATTACCTATATGGTAACAATATCCTGGGAGACAGTCAGCATAGTTTTTTTTATTTATTTGTTTATTTAGCAGATGCCTTTATCCAACGCGACTTACAGAGACTAGGGTGTGTGAACTATGCATCAGCTGAAGTCACTTACAACTACGTCTCACCCGAAAGACGGAGCACAAGGAGGTTAAGTGACTTGCTCAGCGTCACATAATGACTCAATGGTTGAGGTGGGATTTGAACCGGGAACCTCCTGGTTACAAGCTCTTTTCTTTAACCACTGGACCACACAGCCTCCTATTCCTGGGTTTAAGAAAGGGAGATCGTCTCTAACTAACCTGCTTGATTTTTTTGAGAATGCAACATCGACAATGGATAATTGCAAAGCATATGACATGGTTTATTTAGATTTCCAGAAAGCTTTTGACAAAGTCCTGCATAAAAGATAAATTCTCAAACTGAACGCTGTAGGAATTCAAGGAAATGCATGCACATGGATTAGGGAGTGGTTAACATGTAGAAAACAGAAAGTACTGATTAGAGGAGAAACCTCAAAATGGAGCGAGGTAACCAGTGGTGTACCACAGGGATCAGTATTAGGTCCTCTGCTATTCCTAATCTACATTAATGACTTAGATTCTGGTATAGTAAGCAAAGTTATTATTTACAAACACAAAAATAGGCCTCCTCTTGTTTGTAAACTTTATGTTCTTAACAATAGTTTGTTCACAGCGCTGCCTGCCATGTTATGGACTCCCTGACGCGTTAGTTTACTGTCTTTCTTCAAAATCTCCAGTGCTAGTGTTATTCTGCCATACTTCACAATTAAATGTCTCTCTTTTTGTGATCTTACTGTAAACGTATTTCTCAGGTCGCATATATCATATTTAAAGCCATTATTGAAAGAATTGAAATCGCAGATTCTAACTACTCCAGCTCCAGTAGGTGTCGCCACACCAAGCTGTGGTTAGTTGCCTTGGTAACCAACAGCTTTTGTGCGTCACGCGGCTGTGCGGCAGCAGCTTTCTGAAGCTGCGCTTTCACTACTGGTGAGAGCGAGTTGTGACTTTAACATGATGTCACCAGAGATTCTGTGGACTTGCATGTATTTAATATACACATGCTTAACTGTGCTTCAATGTGTTTATCAATTAAATAAAAATATGCTAGATGTGTTTTTTTAGCCTTTGGGAATTATTGGCGAGTCCATACCTCACTTGCCTCGGCTGACGAGTCTCCTCTGTACTCCACTGCCGCTTGCTTCATTTTCACTCGCTTTCCTGTTCAAAGGCCCTGTTTTTATCCAGTGATCCATTGCTGATGCCTCCCTCAGCGGGATGAACCACGTGGGACTGCTTCTTGTAGCAGCCACCCAGTGACACCCAATGAGAGTCCTAACACCGCCACTAGGGGGGGCACTACTAAACTAAAAGGTTTGGAATAGAGGCAAAGTGACCAGGAATGACAGAGGCAGGAAAAAAGTTCACAAAGCTGTATTACAATGATCCAGGATTTACATCAATCAGTTTAAATAAATATACAATAAAATGCAAAGAGTTTTACTAAAAACAAGGAGAAGAAATTAAATAAAGCCAGCCATCAGCCACAGTATTTAAAAGCATGGGGTATTACCCTAACACATAGCAGCGATTACACTTCTCATGAAGAGTGGTAGGTGATTGGAAACAGCTCTTCCCAGCAACGGTTCTATAACAAAAGCCAGATTGTTAATACACACAGGGTTTAACAGTATTAGGGAACGTTAGCAGCAATATACCAGGTTTAACTACATGAGGACAATTCAACAACAAAACAAGTTTAATTATATTTAAGACAATGAGCAGCAAAGTTCAGGTTTAGCAGCGGAATAAGGGACAACATAAATTGGGGGTTAATTAGTTGTTAAACTGGCAGGACTTCAATGTTAACAAAACAAGACACAAAAACTGACTGATCTGCTTTAACAAATAAAGAAACAATACCTCACCCACCCGTAATTACTGGCCAGCAAAGTATGTTTAAGACAAAGACGCCCCCCCGTTTAAACCAGATGAGAGGAGAAGGACACCGCGGTGTAGCTTAAATAAACAGAACCAAAAGGTGTGGGGACATTTACCTGCTGCTGGAACACTTTTAATTTAACAAAACAAAACTGATGAGACCGGGATTTAACCACACGTCTCAGAGCTTTATTCAACAGACTAGCTCTCGAATGCTCCAACACTTTACTTTTGGAATATACTCACACGGCTGTAACACCGCAGACACAGAAACAGCGCGTCTCCAGAACACTCCTCTACAGCAGCAGCACACCGACTCTCAGGACCCCCGCACCTGTCGGTCCTTCCTCTCTCACCCTGTCTCAAACAAAGAGGCAGTTTATATAAGCAAATAAATTATCCAATAAATCACTAATCAATCAATTAAAAAAAGAAACATGACACATAAAACGAAGCACTTATAACAAAACATAAAAACACCTAGTTGCCTAGGAACCAATACATACAAGTAGCCCCTTTACAGGAAGCTGCAGCACTTGTACAAGCTGAGAGTGCAGTGTGCTGCTCACGCAGTCAGACGCCATCCAGTGGTGCTTTTGAGAATTGCCGTAGACTAAAAAGTGGGTTAGTTCTCCGAACACTGCCTAAACATTTAAAAGATTTGTGTGAAAGGAGCAGCGTTGAGCTTAATGAGGAACAACAAAGGAAACTTCAAACTGTGCTGGCTGAGTACCAAGATGTATTTTGTAAAGATGAGGATGACTTTGGTAAGACTGCGTTAGTAACCCAGAAAATAAACACTGGTAACGCAGCCAAGCAAGAGGAGGTGGAAAGCATGGTTCGAGGCCTCAGAAGGCAGGGGGTTATTGAAGACTCCAGCAGTCCATGGACCTCACCTACAGTGTTAGTAAAGAAGAAGAACGGCAGCACTAGGGTCTGAGTCGACTGAGGAAATTGAATGAGGTTACTGAGAAAGATTCTTACCCGCTGCCGAGAACAGATGACACCCTTCAGGCATTGAGCGCTTCTGTCTGGTTTTCCACGCTAGATTTAAAGAATGGCTATTGGCAGGTGGAGGTAGATGAAGCTGATAGACCAAAGACCTGTGTTCTCTGCAATGCGCCTGCTGCGTTTGAAAGGCTTATGGAGAGGGTGTTGTCAGGCTTGCCATGGGAAGTCTGTCTTATTTACCTTGACGATGTGCTGGTGCATGCACACACATTCCCATCTAGAGCAGGTCCTTGTCAAACTCCAGAAAGCTGGTTTAAAACTAAACCCTGCCAAATGCGAGCTCTTTAAAAGGGGGTGGGTTACCTGAGGTCACATAATGAGTGAGCATGGGGTTGCTACAGACCCAAGCAAAATAACAGCAGTCAGCAGTCAGGTACGTCGCTTTTTGGGTTAATGTTCCTACTACAGGAAGTTTATTAGAACATAAGAACATAAGAAAGTTTACAAACAAGAGGAGGCCATTCAGCCCATCTTGCTTGTTTGGTTGTTAATAGCTTATTGATCTCAGAATCTCATCAAGCAGCTTCTTGAAGGATCCCAGGGTGTCAGCTTCAACAACATTACTGGGGAGTTGGTTCCAGACCTCACAATTCTCTGTGTAAAAAGTGCCTCCTATTTTCTGTTCTGAATGCCCCTTTATCTAATCTCCATTTGTGACCCCTGGTCCTTGTTTCTTTTTTGATGTCACAAAAGTCCCTTAGGTCAACATTGTCAATACCTTTTAGGATTTTGAATGCTTGAATCAGATCACCGCGTAGTCTTCTCTGTTCAAGACTGAATAGATTCAATTCTTTTAGCCTGTCTGCATACGACATGCCTTTTAAACCCGGAATAATTCTGGTCACTCTTCTTTGCACTCCTTCTACAGCAACAATACCCTTTTTGTAACGAGGTGACCAGAACTGAAAACAATATTCTAGGTGAGGTCTTACTAGTGCATTATAAAGTTTTAACATTACTTCCTTGATTTAAATTCAACACTTCTCACAATATATCCGAGCATCTTGTTGGCCTTTTTATAGCTTCCCACATTGTCTAGATGAAGACATTTCTGAGTCAACATAAACTCCTAGGTCTTTTTGATAGATCCCTTCTTCAATTTCAGTATCTCCCATATGATATTTATAATGCCTTTATTGCCTGCGTGCAATACTTTACACTTTTCTCTATTAAATGTCATTTGCCATGTGTCTGCCCAGTTCTGAATGCTGTCTAGATCATTTAGATATTGAGTCCTTTGCAGACATTGCTAAACCATTGCATGCTTTGACAAAGAAGGGACAGCCGTTCCTTTGGAGTGAAGCATGTGAGAGTGCTTTTATTCACCTCATACAGGCTGTAGGCTCTGCCCCTTTACTAGGCTACCTTCGATTTGACCTTCCGTTCACCCTGGATACCGTGGGAGTTGGAGCTGTCCGTTCACAGGTCCAGGATGGAGTGGAAAGGGTTATAGGATACTATAGCCAGACACTGACTACTCCAGAGAGGAACTACTGCACCACTCGCAAGGAACTGCTAGCTGTGGTAAAAGGTGTCACGCACTTTCATCATTATTTGTATGGCTGATCTTTTGTTGTACGTACTGACCACTCTGCTTTACAATGGCTTTTCAGGTCAAGCACCCGGAGGACCAGATTGCAAGGTGGCTACAAAGCCTACAGCAATAAGTGTTACAGTGGCAGGGGGTAAAGCATGGCAATGCTGATGCTCTATCTAGACCACCCTGTCTGGGTACTGAGTGTGGTTTCTGTACCAAGGTAGAGCAGTGGGACCGTAGCAGTGTGGGAGGAGAACAGGGTGCTGTAACAGAGGGCTCCCAGGAGGGCCAGGATGGAATTACTACAGCTCAAGAACCACTGTGCTGGTTAACACGCAAAGCCGCTGCGAGCGAGCAGCTTGTTGATGGTCACAGTGCTGAAGAGCTGAGGGCTGCACAGCAACATGAGCTTGATTTCACTCCTCTGCTTAACTGGAAAGATCAGGGGGGGCGTCCACAGGGAAAATGTGTCACACCTCAGCTCAGACGTCACAGTATACTGGACTATTTAGGACAGTATAGAGATAAAAGATGGTTTACTCTATTGTAAGTGGGAGGCTCCATCAGGGGGATGCTGGAGGTATCAGCTGTTGGTTCCAGGGTCCCTGAGAAAGGAAGTGCTCACCATGGCTCACAGTACTAGGGCCGTAATTTCGAATCAGAGGTTTTCTCCAGGGTGTGTCAACTTCTGGGTGTGTGGAAGACACACACCACGCCATTGAGGCCTCAGTCTGATGGTATGGTGGAGAGGTACATACACACTCTCAAAAACCAGTTACCCTGTTTGTAGAGCAGAACCAGCGGGATTGGGATACTCACCTCCCTTTGTTGCTGTTTGCATGTCGAACAGCTAAACATGAAATAACCCAGAGTGCACCTGCACTCCTGATGTTTGGAGAGGAGCTCCATTCACCACTGAGGCTGGTTTATGGAACCCCTGGTACATCCTTATCTTTGAGGACCCCCTGGACTACGCTGACAGCCTGCAGCAGTCTCTTGAGTGGTACACCAATTTGTCAGGGAGAACTTCAAATTGGCCACTGACCAGGTAAAGAGGAGCTATGATGTAAGAGCTGTGGCTGACACTGTGGTTTGACTCCCACTTCCTTTCACACTGCAGCCCCACCATGCAGCCACTCAAGAGCTACAGCGTCGGAAGACAACGCAGCTCTCAAGCAGCTCACAGGAAGCCCGCAGGCGCCCAGCCAGACCACAGGGGTCGCTGGTGTGCGGTTTCAATGTATTAGGGCTGGAGCTATCCTATGTAACAGGTGTTGGAACCACATCTGTTCATCTTCCAGGGACAGGTTTCCTGTGAGCCATTGTTTAAACTGCAAGCACATGTGCATAATGACGCTCTTAAGAACAGGTTAGAGGCTTCTATACCTGTCCTGTTCTGTGAAAAACAGGGAGTGTTCCACGCTATGGAGCCGACTGGAAAAGGAGTGCATGTATTAAAACAATCTGGAAGCAACTGGTTTAACTTGCTGGGGTGACTAAACTTTTATTAGGTCATTGAGTCACACAAAGTGGCTCAAAGGACAATATAAATCAATTAGAGTCGCTCAACCAATTAAAACGCTGAATTCATGAAGATGCCAATACATCTTTTAGGGGAATTTTTCTGATCTTTACACTTTGAAAATATTCATGGTAAGTTGAGTCAGCCGAGCCTGTCTCTTATGGAATGAGAATATCTCTCCACAACCTTAAAATGAGAAAACACCAAACAGCACAAACTGCACTACACCCTGTGACCACAAGAGGGAGAGAGAAAGAGTAATAAAATGATGCTCTTTAATCCAGAGCAGTGGTTCTTAACCTGGGGTCCTCAGAGACAGTCCAGGGGGTCCACAGGAAAAAACTGGAAAATTTCCACTCAACATTAGCAATGTGCAAAATCAAAATGTTTGCTTCTTGAATGGATTTGATTTCACAAAGTTTATGATGGATCTCTTAACCTGCAGCTCTGATTTTAATATTTGACAATTAATAATTATTTATACTGTGTAACAAAGCTACATAATCACAGCTGTGGCTAAGATGAATTGTTTGAGAGAAGGGAGAAGAGAGAGAAATAGCTGTGTTTTTACAAACTCAACACAAACAAAACTATAAGCTATTTTTTTCCCTTAGTGGCAAAGAAACTGCATCAGTGAGAAGAGTTCAAACTTAAGAGCACTGCTTGTTTAGAAGTGGCTGCTGTACCAAGGAAGACAATTTGCATAGAAAATACACTTTGCATTGGCAGCACATGCTTCAGTGCTCTGGGAGTGTTTATAGTCCTGTGAGTTTAACACTTCATGATTGAGAGCTGCCCTTCATGGCAACAGAATCCACAACAACAATGACTTTTATCAGCATCTTCATCTGGGCACTTGTCATCTGCACTCAGGGTAAGAATCATTTAGATAAACATGTTTAAAAAAATATCTAATTCTGAGAGAATTCTTAATACATACATAACTGTTAAAAGTAAAGCAGGGCAAAATAAAAACAGTTTGAAATGTGTTTTTGTTGCTTAAATCAACAGTGTACTATAATTGTCTATGTTATCATTTATTATTTTCAGAATCCAGTGGACAGTATACTGTGACTCAGACTCCAGCAGTGAAATCTGTTCTCCCAGGAGACACAGTCGCTCTGAGCTGTAAAGTCAGCAGCGCAGTGTACAATGATGGCGATGATGACTACCTAGCCTGGTACCAACAGAAACCTGGAGAAGCTCCCAAACTCCTGATCTATTTGGCAAGTACCCTTCACTCTGGGATCCCAACTCGTTTCAGTGGCAGTGGATCTGGGACTGACTTCACTCTAACCATCAGTGGAGTCCAGGCTGAAGATGCAGGAGATTACTACTGTCAGAGTTTCCACTACCCCAATAGTAGAGAAGTGTTCACACAGTGCTACACACCCGTACAAAAACCTCCCTCAGCAGGACTGCACAGCGACTGCACTGCTGCAGCTGGGACCTACTGCAGGTGCTGAGGGTGAAGGCAATGAAACAGGACACGGCCTGTGGAGGAGCTCAATTGCACACAAACACACTGAGCTCAATAACAAGGGCTCAAAATAAAAGACAAGATCAATCTGGTAAATATCTTGATTATTCATGTATTCTAATACATTGCAGAGGCTGAAGGGCTGTCATTGGATTTATATTTACTAATTTAGTTTCAAATGAAAATGAAAAAATAATTCTTGATTTATATCTAGTAAGGAAAAGATAAAGGTGAACATTGTTAATTTTCTGATACTTAAATACAAACTGAAAATAAACTAAATCAGACACTTTACTCCTCTTAAAGGAAATAAATAAATATATACATGCATACATAAATACATAGCATATTAACAAGCCAACATATTTCTATTGCATTTTAAAGCAATCTATGGTTTAAAACACATATTAACGTATTTCAATATTAATATACAAGATTTTTTTTTTATTTCTTTACATATCATCAAAGCAATTTAATATATTTCTAATTGAAACGATAAAATAAATAAATATAGTGAAATAAATATGAATAAAAATCTATTTCTATAAAGTGTATCAGTAATGCTACAAAATTTAAACCTCACGCTGAAAGTTCAAGCATTTCATTCATTTGTATTTGGTGCGTTGATGCTCAGAAAAGTGTTGATAGTGTGAAAACATGGAGTACGCACACAAACACATTGTTAATTCACCATTGTGCAATTTAAAGAACTATATTAAGGGTGGGGTTTGTTTCTTGTTTCAATTTGCAGATCGTTGATGGTTAGATAATTCATTGTAAATTTCACTTCATTAAGTGTATGTTTGTGGTAATGAGCTGGCTGTTTAACAATACCTGTATCTAATCATCTTGATCAATTGATTAAAAACTATTAAGGTTTGTTTGGGTTACAAATTGTAACTTATTTGCCAATCATTGATGTTGGGATATCTGATTGAAAACTTTACTTGATGAAGTGTATGTCTGTGATAATGAATTGTCTGCTTAACAAACCTGTGTTTAATCATGTTCACTAATTGGTAATAACGATATTAAGGGCTGGGTTTGCTTTGTTTCTTTTAAACACTGAGGACGGCTCTTTGGAGTCGAAACACGTCTTGTTTGAAGTTTTGGTCTCTGTTTTTAAATAAATGTGGAATGTTTGAAACATCACAATGGTGAATTAACCAGTTTTGTTTTCCTGCTATAAAGTGTAGCATTGACAGGAACATAGCCAGATGTTTAGCTGTGGAAGCTGCTGTATGTGCAAGGACTTGGCACTATCAGTGTGAAGCTCTGTGTGGAATGCTTGCTTTCACAGGCTGATACAACCAATGCATCGCATTGAAAGAGGAAGAAACCATTCTGACTTCATTGTTAACCATACAGGACATTGTCAGTCAACGAGCAGACTGGGGTAACAGAGTGATATACTGTAAGCAAGGAGCTAGTCAAGTCTTGTGAGGCTTTTGTCTACTCCTTGTCTGGTAAAGCAGGAGATGATGTTGAATGGGGTTACAGATTGATCTGCAGCAGAAAATGATGCATGCAGCTCTCCCACACCCCCTGCCTGCGCGCACTGCTGTGTTTTGTGTTGTGTGTTGTTTTCAGAGCGGTCGTTGTTGATATTTGTATTTATTTGTAATGATTGCAATGTTAAATCAATCATTTTTCACAGGTATTTATTGCACCGCGCACTTTAGTGTGCTTCTGGTGCTGAACGTTTCCTGCTGTGTATTAATCTGCTGCTAACATTCCATTTCTTTTTATCTGCAATAAAATAAAAGATTCTTTTTTAATTGGAAGAGGCCGTGTTTCTGATCCCATCCTTGATTTGCTTTCAGAATAAAATAACCTGTAACTGTTTTATTTGTCCAGTGTCTTACACACTAATCTGGCGTAGACCGACTCCAAAGGTGATTATGTATTTCAATTCTGCATAAGCCCTGCCTAGCGGGTGTTACAGTTACATGAAAGGACTCTATAGAGTCCTAATGCAAGAAGAAAGAGCAAAAAGCAAGTTGGGAAAGGGGAGGAGGGTGTCAGTAAATATCCAGAGTGCTCTGAGGTTTAAACACAAAACACACAGCTGATAGGAAAGAGGAAACACTCTCTGAGCCTCCAGCTCAATACAGCAAATCATGGAATAAAGAGATTCAGTGACAGCTAACACAGGAGCTGCTCTGTGTTCAAGTGAATAAAGTGCACTCATTAATGTGACCTCTGAGAGACACACTGCAGGTATTAATACTGACCACAAGAGGGAGCCAGAGCACCACTGCTGTCCATAATAAAATATTATTATTATTTATTTCTTAGCAATCGCCCTTATCCAATTCTTATAAGATATTTTATAAGTTTATTTTTACATACAATTACCCATTTATACAGTTGGGTTTTTACTGGAGCAATCTAAGTAAAGTACCTTGCTCAAGAATACAGCAGCAGTGTCCCTCACTTGGGATTGAACCCACAACCCTCTGGTCAAGAGTCCAGAGCCCTAACCACTACTCCACACTATAACAGTACAGGAACATGACAATGGAAATAGGCAGCAGTTACCTCCCCAGTAAGCCCAGTTCTCCCATTCACACAAGGCTCCTCACACCCAGTCATCTAAACACTACAGTGTGGTCTGTGTCTGGAGGAAGGAGCTGCTCACAGTGATGCATGCTGGTAAACACTGACTCTAATATCTCAACATCTGCAACTTCCACCCCTGCCAGTGAATATTAAAGAATGTTAAAATGTCCCTTTAGCAGGCCAGCATTTTAAACACAATGATTCTCCCCTTGCTCTCCTCTCTGAGAGTTGCTGTAAGCTGTCTGTCCCACACACCAGTTATTCCTGCAGACTCACATCAGTGTGGGTCAGCATAGGGCAGTGGTTTTCAAACTTTTTAGGGCCTGTAACCCTTTCCAAAAAATATAGTCTACCGCGTACCCCCATCTGAGAGAGGGTCACAATATATCTATGAATATTTTTTAATTAGTAAGCTTAAGTACTTATTGATGTTAACTGAAAATAAATATATTTTTAAAATGCTTACCTACCAATGTGATGGACGTGCCTGCTTTTTATCACAGATTTCAGTAAAACTACACCTTGATTAGTAAACAATACAGCCTATACATAAGGGTGTGTTATTCTGTATTTTAAAATTGAACCAATAGGACTTCCAATTACAAAAAAAAATGTTAGCGGGTCATTAAAAAAAATAAAAAAAAAAATAAACAAGCCTTGATTTGCTGGCTCAGACGGTACACAGGGAAGGAGGCGGGGCTAGAGTTCAGCCAATCACTGTTCATGGAAAACTGTTGCTAAACTAATTAAATCAAATCAAATTAAAACTAAAAACGCTATTTACAACTGCAGGCATAAAAAAAATCAGGTAGCATGCGGAACTGTGTGAATATTGAATAACACATTGAATATGTATTTATTTATTTTTTATTTAACTCGAGTGTTATCGTTTAACACTGAGCGGCACATTTAAAATGCTGCGTGTTTCATGTGCAGTATCGAATCCAAACAGAATAAGCACATTGTTTTGAAGTGATCATTTAAAAAAAAAAAAAAAGCTAAATTTGATGAAAGAAGAAAGGTGACATTTATATCATGCAGTCAAAAATGACTTTTAGCAAAATGCTTCCATGTTAGTGTTTAGTGCAGTTGTCTGTTCATGTGAATCAGCTGCCAGACAGCTTGTTGATGGGCACTCGCTGTATGATATGAACACACTCAATAGGTCTGGAGCAGGGAATCCAATTCCAGACACTTCCCCATCCCAGGAGTTAGGGATTGATTGATTGATTTGTTTATTTTACTCCTGCGATTCCATGTTTGTAATAATAATAATAATAATAATACTGTGCCTTTGCTTTTATTAGCCTAATAGTTAACAGCGTATACGCGTAGGCTAATGCAATCACTCGACAAAGGAGTTCTTCAACGAATTAGTCACAGCAAAAAAAAACACACAAAGCAAGTAAGATAACACAGTCGTGTCGCCCAGCTCCAGCGCAGTGATTTCACTGTTCAAGCAAGGCGGCACAACTGCTCGGAAACTAATCACGATCGGTCAGTAATTGGATGGGAGATCAGCTGGGAATACCAGGTGCTGTGAGCTTCTCTTTCTGCAGCTCGGCAGGGGGCGCTATTTCACCACATATTTCTAATAATATCCTTGTAGCTCCAACTGGATTTTTGTTTTTAATTCTTACACACAGCAACTATGGAGGATATTCCATGCCAAAATTAAAAATAAATAAATAAACAAAAGAATAGTGTGATGGGGACTGCCCCGTCTTTATGAACGTGTGGTTGGGACTGGCAGGAGGGGTTAAATTCCTCCTGCCAGGAAAACATGAGAATGTGGCTGGAGCCCTAATTGAATAATCAGCAATTATTGATTAATTGGGCTCCAGCCACAGGGGATAAAAGCCAGGGGAGCGGTCCTGGCTAGGAGGAGAGAGTTCTAGAAGGAGAAGAGTGTTTTTGTGTGTGCTGTGTGGTTTGTTAGTGTTTGAAAACCAGTGAAGGCAACGCCCAGCCTGGAAACTTTATTTGTAAGTTTTGTTTTGTGTTTATTATTTCTGTTTAAAACCTTTTTGTTTGGCCCTTGTGCCTGTTTGGCCCTTGTCCCTTGTATTTTTTAGTATTTTTTGTTTATTAAAAAGCTTTATTTTGAACTTCAAACTGTCTCTGAGCCTCAACCTCTGCCAATCCTGTCACAAATATACACATACATTTATTTATTTATTTATTTCAAAATGTATTTATTAATTCATTTATGTATTATAAATATATACCTAAATAATTAACCAAATAAACAAATAAATAAAGGAATAAATATTTAAATAAATAAGCACATATTATTTATTGTTAATGTTCTGCGTGTGTGGTGATGTATTGGTGTTTTGTTATTCATGTGTGAAGCGTAGGTGCTTTGTTGATTATCCGAGCACCACTACTGTACTTCAAATTTTCAATATATTATGGCTGCAGCTGTCCTATGTAAGAGGTGTTGAAACCACATCTGTTCATCTTCCAGGGACAGGTTTCCTGTGAGCCATTGTTTAAACTGCAAGCAAATGTGCATAATCACGCTCTTAAGAACAGGTTAGAGGCTTCTATATCTGTCCTGTTCTGTGAAAAACAGGGAGTGTTCCACGCTATGGAGCCGATTGGAAAAGGAGTGCATGTATTAAAACAATCTGGAAGCAACTGGTTTAACTTGCTGGGGTGACTAAACTATTATTAGGTCATTGAGTCACACAAAGTGGCTCAAAGGACAATATAAATCAATTAGAGTCTCTCAGCCAATTAAAATGCTGAATTCATGAAGATGCCAATACATCTTTCAGGGGAATTTTTCTGATCTTTACTCTGAAAATATTCACGGTAAGTTGAGTCAGCCGAGCCTGTCTCTTAGGGCATGAGAATATCTCTCTACAACCTTAAAATGAGAAAACACGAAACAGCATAACTGCACTACTGCACTACACTCTGTGACCACAAGAGGGCGAGAGAGAGTAATAAAATGATGCTCTTTAATCCACAGCAGTGGTTCTTAACCTGGGGTCCTCAGAGGCAGTCCAGGGTGTCCACAGGAAAAATCTGGAAATTTTTCACTCAACATTAGCAATGTGCAAAATCAAAATGTTTGCTTCTTGAATGGATTTGATTTCACGAAGATTATGATGGATCTATTAAACTGCAGCTCTGACAATTAATAATTTATACTGTGTAACAAAGCTACATAATCAGAGCTGTGGCTAAGGTGAATTGTTTGAGAGAAGGGAGAAGAGAGAGAAATAGCTGTGTTTGTACAAACTCAACACAAAGAAAACTATAAGCTATTTTTTTTTCCTTTTGCTTGTAAGAGAACATTTTTTTTCAGTTGTTCTTCTGATATACAAAGAAACTACATCAGCTGAAAATGAGTTTAAACTTAAGAGCACTGCTTGGCTAGAAGTGGCTGCTGTGCCAAGGAAGACAATTTGCATAGAAAAGACACTTTGCATTGGCAGCACATGCTTCAGTGCTCTGGGAGTGTTTATAGCCCTGTGAGTTTAACACTTCATGATTGAGAGCTGCCCTTCATGGCAACAGAATCCACAACAACAATGACTTTTATCAGCATCTTCATCTGGGCACTTGTCATCTGCACTCAGGGTAAGAATCATTTAGAAAAACACTTTTTAAAAAAATCTATTATTGGGATAATTCTTAATATAAGTATTAAAAGTAAAACAGTCAAATTCAAAAAAGGCTTGACATTTAATGTGATTTAATCATTTAATTCAATCATTTACTATTATTTTCTGTTTTATTATTTTCAGAATCCAGTGGACAGTATACTGTGACTCAGACTCCAGCAGTGAAATCTGTTCTCCCAGGAGACACAGTCGCTCTGAGCTGTAAAGTCAGCAGCGCAGTGTACAATAACAACAACCTAGCCTGGTACCAACAGAAGCCTGGAGAAGCTCCCAAACTCCTGATCTCTGCTGCAAGTACCCTTCAGTCTGGGATCCAAACTCGTTTCAGTGGCAGTGGATCTGGGACTGACTTCACTCTGACCATCAGTGGAGTCCAGGCTGAAGATGCAGGAGATTACTACTGTCAGAGTTTCCACTACCCCGACAGTAGCAAAGTGTTCACACAGCGCTACACACCCGTACAAAAACCTCTCTCAGCAGGACTGCACAGGGACTGCACTGCTGCAGCTGGGACCTACTGCAGGTGCTGAGGGTGAAGGCAATGAAACGGGACACGGCCTGTGGAGGAGCTCAACTGCACACAAACACACTGAGCTCAATAACAAGGGCTCAAAATAAAAGACAAGATCAATCTGGTAAATATCTTGATTATTCATGTATTCTAATACATTGCAGAGGCTGAAGGGCTGCCATTGGATTTATATTTACTAATTTAGTTTCAAATGAAAATGAAAATATAATTCTTGATTTATGTCTAGTAAGGAAAAGATAAAGGTGAACATTGTTGATTTTCTGATACTTAAATACAAACTGAAAATAAACTAAATCAGACACTTTACTCCTCTTAAAGGAAATAAATAAATATATACATGCATACATACATACATAGCATATTACAATCTAACATATTTCCATTATGTTTTAAAGCAATCTATGTTTTAAAACACATATTAACGTATTTCAATATTAATATACAAGATTTTTTTTTTATTTCTTTACATGTCTTCAAAGCAATTTAATATATTTCTAATTGAAACTATAAAATAAATAAATATAGTGAAATAAATATGAATAAAAATCTATTTCTATAAAGTGTATCAGTAATGCTACAAAATTTAAACCTCACGCTGAAAGTTCAAGCATTTCATTCATTTGTATTTGGTGCGTTGATGCTCAGAAAAGTGTTGATAGTGTGAAAACATGGAGTACAAAACACAAACACATTGTTAATTCACCATTGTGCAATTTAAAGAACTATATTAAGGGTGGGGTTTGTTTTTGTTTCAATTTGCAGATCGTTGATGGTTAGATAATTCATTGTAAATTTCACTTCATTAAGTGTATGTTTGTGGTAATGAGCTGGCTGTTTAACAATACCTGTATCTAATCATCTTGATCAGTTGATTAATAACTATTAAGGTTTGTTTGGGTTACAAATTGTAACTTATTTGCCAATCATTGATGTTGGGATATCTGATTGAAAACTTTACTTGATGAAGTGAATGTCTGTGATAATGAATTGTCTGCTTAACAAACCTGTGTTTAATCATGTTCACTAATTGGTAATAACGATATTAAGGGCTGTGTTTGCTTTGTTTCTTTTAAACACTGAGGACGACTCTTTGGAGTCGAAACACGTCTTGTTTGAAGTTTTGGTCTCTGTTTTTAAATAAATGTGGAATGTTTGAAATGTCACAATGGTGAATTAACCAGTTTTGTTTTCCTGCTATAAAGTGTAGCATTGACAGGAACACACCCAGATGTTTAGCTGTGGAAGCTGCTGTATGTGCAAGGACTTGGCACTATCAGTGTGAAGCTCTGTGTGGAATGCATGCTTTCACAGGCTGATACAACCAATGCATCGCATTGAAAGAGGAAGAAACCATTCTGACTTCATTGTCAACCATACAGGACATTGTCAGTCAACGAGCAGACTGGGGTCACAGAGTGATATACTGTAAGCAAGGAGCTAGTCAAGTCTTGTGAGGCTTTTGTCTGCTCCTTGTCTGGTAAAGCAGGAGATGATGTT
The DNA here is from genome assembly GCA_036884735.1 of Huso huso. Lineage (NCBI taxonomy): Eukaryota > Metazoa > Chordata > Actinopteri > Acipenseriformes > Acipenseridae > Huso > Huso huso. The sequence continues at coordinate 6,648,034 of CM072693.1, read as the reverse complement.
GAATGGGGTTACAGATTGATCTGCAGCAGAAAATGATGCATGCAGCTCTCCGACATCCCCTGCCTGCGTGCACTGCTGTGTTTTGTGTTGTGTGTTGTTTTCAGAGCGGTCGTTGTTTATATTTGTATTTATTTGTAATGATTGCAATGTTAAATCAATCATTTTTCACAGGTATTTATTGCACCGCGCACTTTAGTGTGCTTCTGGTGCTGAACGTTTACTGCTGTGTATTAATCTGCTGCTAACATTCCATTTCTTTTTATCTGCAATAAAATAAAAGATTCTTTTTAATTGAAGAGGCCGTGTTCTGATCCCATCCTTGATTTGCTTTCAGAATAAAATAACCTGTAACTGTTTTATTTGTCCAGTGTCTTACGACTAATCTGGCGCAGACCGACTCCAAAGGTGATTATGTATTTCAATTCATGTAAGCCCTGCCTAGCGGGTGTTACAGTTACATAAAAGGACTCTATAGAGTCCTAATGCAAGAAGAAAGAGCAAAAAGCAAGTTGGGAAAGGGGAGGAGGGTGTCAGTAAATATCCAGAGTGCTCTGAGGTTTAAACACAAAACACACAGCTGATAGGAAAGAGGAAACACTCTCTGAGCCTCCAGCTCAATACAGCAAATCATGGAATAAAGAGATTCAGTGACAGCTAACACAGGAGCTGCTCTGTGTTCAAGTGAATAAGGTGCACTCATTAATGTGACCTCCAAGAGACACACTGCAGATATTAATACTGACCACAAGAGGGAGCCAGAGCACCACTGCTGTCATTAATGTAATAACAGTATAGTAATAAGACAATTGAAATAGGCATCAGTTACATCCCCAGTCAGCCCAGTTCTCCCATTTTTTATTATTTGTGTATTTAACAGATGCCTTTATCCAAGGCGACTTACAGAGACAACAGTGTGTGAACTATGCATCAGCTGCAGAGTCACTTACAATTAAGTCTCACCCGAAAGACGGAGCACAAGGAGGTTAAGTGACTTGCTCAGGGTCACACAATGATTCATTGGCTTAGGTTTGATTTGAACTGGGGACCTTCTGGTTACAAGCCCTTTTCTTTAACCACTGGCCCACACAGCCTGTTAACACAATGCTCTTCACACCCAGTCATCTAAACACTACAGTGTGGTCTGTGTCTGGAGGAAGGAGCTGCTCACAGTGATGCATGCTGGGAAACACTGACTCTAATATCTCAACATCTGCAGCTTCCACCCCTGCCAGTGAATATTAAAGAATGTTAAATGTCCCTTTGCAGGCCAGCATTTTAAACACAATGATTCTCCCCTTGCTCTCCTCTCTGAGAGTTGCTGTAAGCTGTCTGTCCCTCACCCCAGTTATTCCTGCAGACTCACATCAGTGTGTGTCAGCATAGAGGTTACAGCATGTTATTCCCCCAGCATGGGAAGGGATTTCTGTAGCAATTCCACAGCCTAGCAGCACAGACTGCACTACACTCTGTGACCACAAGAGGGAGAGAGTAATTCCACAGCCCAGCAGCACAGACTGCACTACACTCTGTGACCACAAAAGGGAGAGAGAGTAATAAAACGACTCCAATATCTCCACACTTGGGATTCATTTCTCCTTGATTCCACCCCTCTGTGTGTGTGTGTGTGTGTGTGTGCTGGGAGAGGGGAGCGCTGGGGTGGGGGGGGGGTTGGTCATTTATTTAATTATTTTTTATTGTTCATTTCATAATAAATGAAATATAAAAACAACTGAAATAAATTACCAGATTACAAACGGTATAATATTTGGCGTACCGGTACAATATTAAAAAACAAAAACACAGTGATTTTGTATCTCTCATATATGTCATTCTCGAGTCTTTTTTTATATATATTTAGAAGTCACCAATTAGTTTGTTGTTGTTTTTCTCCCCAATTTAATAGTGTCCAATTATTTTGTTTAGCTCAGCGCACTGCTCCTGCTCTGACTCGGGAGCAGTGAAGATGAACGCACGCTGTCCTCCGAAGTGTGTGCCGTTAGCCGCCCGCTTCTTTACACAACGCAGACTCACCGTGCAGCCTCCCAGAGCTACAGCGTCGGAGGACAAAGCAGCTCTGGGCAGCTTACAGGCAAGCCAGCAGGCGCCACTCGGGAGCCCTTTCTCGAGCCTTTTCATATTTTCCACGGTGTGTCTGTCCTCCTTCCCGGAGTCGCGATGGTTACACAGCACAATGTAAATTTCTATCTGGGCTTCTCTGCCTTGTTCTTGTGGATTGATAGTGGCAGTGTCCCCCACAGCAGCACGTGTTGAAAAACTCAATTCTTGTTTGAATTTGCTCTTAAATGCTACTGTAATCACTGTATCTTTCATTTGTCTTATTGTTCAACTGCTTTGAAATGCATCGGTACTGCATTTTTATTTTGCCCTTAAAATGCATGACAGTTTACTTAATCATTTTGAAATTGCACTTAACAGTATTGTGATCTTCTGTAACAATTTGGATAAGGGAATCTGCTGAGAAAATAAATCAATACATAATAAATACGTTTGCAGCACAGTCGTGTCGGACATGATGCTAACTCTTGCCTTGCTTGCTGAGGGCAATGATAAAGGTAATGCTCTAGACACTAAAACATAGTGCTGCCCTCAGTGCCAGTGAGAGCTCTTCAGTAACACTAGAAGAAACAGTTTGGACTCCAGACACAGTGTCTTCTACTGTTCCTGAAGGCTTTCTGATGGAGTGTTTGACATTGTGGATGAACTACCTACAGCATCGCAAGAGCCACTCAACACAGAACCAAACAAAGACTGGCAGTCTCTACTACAGCAGGCTTAGTGTCTTCTAGTGTTACTGAAGCCAGTGAGAACTTCACTGCACTTCAATCATGACGGTGCTGCTGTTTAATAAGCAGTACTGCTGCATTACACTTTAATGAGGGCATTAAGGACTGTGCTAATCAGGTTCCAATGCTACTCTTAATAGCTGGGCTCTGTTGTATAGTCCAACTGTCCTGGGAGTGTTAATGCCAGGGCAGTTACTAATCTTGCTCTGTCTGAACACACAGTGCAAGTACTGCTTTAAACACACACTCCACACTTGACTCCATTCCAGCTGTGTTGAGTGGAATAAGGGCTCGGCTGATTGGCTCTCCTCATATGCTCCTATTAAAGCTGTTCTTTGTCTAGTCCTGCTGTCCTGGGAGTGTTCATGCTAAACTGCTAATCTTGCTCTGTCAGAACACACAGCACCAAGCCTGTGTTTACACCACTGCTTGGCTACAAGTGGCTGCTGTGCCAAGGAAGACAATTTGCATAGAAAAGACACTTTGCATTGGGAGCACATGCTTCAGTGCTCTGGGAGTGTTTATAGCCCTGTGAGTTTAACACTTCATGATTGAGAGCTGCCCTTCATGGCAACAAAATCCACAACAACAATGACTTTTATCAGCATCTTCATCTGGGCACTTGTCATCTGCACTCAGGGTAAGAATCATTTAGAAAAAACACTTTAAAAAAAAAAAAATCTATTCGTGGGACAATTCTTAATATGTAAGTATTGAAAGTAAAACAGGCACATTAAAAAAGGCTTGACATTTAATGTGATTTAATCATTTAATTCAATCATTTACTTTAATTTTCTATTTTATTATTTTCAGAATCCAGTGGACAGTATACTGTGACTCAGACTCCAGCAGTGAAATCTGTTCTCCCAGGAGACACAGTCGCTCTGAGCTGTAAAGTCAGCAGCGCAGTGTACAATAATGACTTCCTAGCCTGGTACCAACAGAAACCTGGAGAAGCTCCCAAACTCCTGATCTATTATGCAAGTACCCTTCAGTCTGGGATCCCAACTCGTTTCAGTGGCAGTGGATCTGGGACTGACTTCACTCTGACCATCAGTGGAGTCCAGGCTGAAGATGCAGGAGATTACTACTGTCAGAGTTACCATGAACCCAGCAGTAGTGTTGTGTTCACACAGTGATACACACCTGTACAAAAAACCTCCCTCAGCAGGACTGCACAGCGACTGCACTGCTGCAGCTGGGACCTACTGCAGGTGCTGAGGGTGAAGGCAATGAAACGGACACGGCCTGTGGAGGAGCTCAACTGCACACAAACACACTGAGCTCAATAAGAACACACAGTTACATGTAGGAATGGATTCAATATTAGTCTATTTAAACAAACTGATTTTGTTGTGACTACAGGGTCATCTAGTAATGTAGTGATGATACCATCTATTCTAAATTCTGAAACATCATTCAGTTATTCCAAGAATTGTAAAAATGTGACTCATGTTTTTCATGTCTGATTCTCATATGAAGATGTCCATGAATCCTGGGCTGGGTTGCACCAGCTGTGTGTAAGTTCTTACTCAGCTTAGTTATAGCGTAAGTCTCACTAACTTTAATTTGACACATTACTACATTAACACTAGTTGCACCAGGTCAGATAGTTCTAACACAAGGCTTAGTTGTTGTTTAAAATGTATCCATACCTTTGAGTGGGTGTAATCTATTCGGAGAATCACATTTCCAGATTTGCCCGGCAGCTGTTGCTGCTTCTCTTTCATGCTGATTTTAACAGAGTTTTTCGGCGTCAGCATATCTTGCGAGGCCGCATACATCCTCTTGACAGTTAAGATATTGACATTGATGCCGTTTTAGACGAGAGAATATTCTGATCACTGATTATGTGTGTGTATATAATAGGTGAAATGTGAATACAAATAAAAAAATGTATTTACTGAAATGTACAATTCTTCATTCATATCACTGTCACATGTCATGTATATTTTGAACACATTCATAATATTCACTTGAATTCCCTACATCACAGACTCCCCACTAATTCAGTCTCATTTCAGATGAAAGAAAGCTGGTTTGTTCCAATCTTTCTCAAAACAACATGTCAATACAAGAGCCACGTGTTTCTCAGTGAGCTGGGATTGCCATGGCAATGGAGTGTGATCAGTCACTGTGTGCACTCTTTCACACACATCAATCAATCAATCAATAAAGAAATCAATACATGAGTTTTCTACCTTTTCCCCTGGCTTGTTAAATATTAGCATGATTGAAATCATGAAAATGCACTCGTAGCAGTTCAAGGTACATCTTGGAAAGGCCTGTGAAAGACAGTGAAGTAGATGTTCCATTTAGAAGAGTAAGAAGCTGTCAAAAATGAGAACAATGAAAAGAAAAATGACAGGTCCATTACTTGTACAGCAGCAGCAACACATGGGAAGGTATAACACTAGGGTTAGGGTAGGGCACTACATACCCTTTAATTCTCAATAGGATTGAAATAATGACACAAACACAAACATTATTGTCAGTTTAGACAGACACACAGATTAGACAGCAGTGATATACTGAGAGCTTTGACTGAGGTAAAAATAGAAGAAAACAGTAAAAGTGGCCCAACCCTATGAAGCCCCACTGGTGCTCACGGCTCAGATCTCATCTAACTGCCTGGGACAGGATTTGTATAAAGGAAGGTGCTTTGCATACCTGTGCCTGCCTCACTGCTCTACACAACAGCTAGAATGACTGCACTGCTCCATTGCTCAGGGTTTTTAAAGCTGACAGTTCAGCCCTTTCACAGTCACTGAGACACACAGAGAACATGGCTTCACTGGGGCTCCTCCTCTGCACACTGGCACTCTTTGCTCATGGTAAGAAATCCTCATTATTATTAATTATTATTAATATCAGCGCTTCCTCAGCACACAGTGGAATGCAGTTAATGGACGAGGCTGTTGACTCGGTGGGTTGATGTTCTGTGTTTTTATTTTCAGAATCCAGCGGTCAGATTGTCCTGACTCAGAGTCCCACAGTGGAGTCTGTCTCTATAGGAGGGAGTGTCACTCTGAACTGCAGATCCAGTAGCTCTGGTTTTTCCAGCAGTCTAGCCTGGTATCTGCAGAAACCCGGAGGAGCTCCTAAACTCCTCTTCACTGAATAGCCGAGTCTCTGGAGCTCCAGCTCCATTCACTGACAGCAGGTCAAGAACAAACTTCATGCTGACCATCAGTGGAATCCAGGCTGAAGATGCAGGAGATTACTTCTGTCAGCAGCACTATAGCTTCCATTAATATGACCTCAGAGAGACACACTCCTGATATTAATACTGACCAAAAGAGGGAGCCATAGCACCACTGCTGTCCATAATGTAATAACACAGTAATAAGACAATTGAAATAGGCAGCAGTTACCTCCCCAGTCAACCCAGTTATCCCATTGTTAACACAGACATGTATTTATTCATTCATTTATTTCTATATTTATTTAAATATTTATTGACAGAAGTAGTTTTGCCACAGTGAAATGTAAAATTAAATAGAAAAGCATTGAAATATAAAAAGCAGGTTGGCTGAAATTGTGAAATAAATACATATGGAAATAAATGAATGCATAAATATATGCCTGTGCATTTACTTCTTCATTTATTTATTTCTTCATTTCTTCATTTATTTATTTTTATTTTGATGTAGAATATCCTCCATACAAAGGGAGCAGCCATACAATATTAAGTTCTCAATGTACCACATACACCGCTGTTATTCCACAGGTCGAGACAAAATGCACCACTGCATTTAAAAACAAAGTAAAATTAAATCAAATATACTATAAAAAAGGAACAACACACAACAGGAAATGTACCACACTGTGCAGACTGTGCCTTTAACGCCCCCTGCTGGCCTTGTTAACGATGACTGCTGATGATGAGGGTGACGCTGCCATTGTTTTACCTCACGCTGTACACGAGGACGTGTCGTCCGTTACCATGGCAGCTGAGGGGGAAACACACTTTCCAGCTTGATTGAACTGCTTTCGACTCCAAGAGAAAGTCTCACAGCAAGGAGCTCTAGAATCTCACATGGAGTGTCTTCCTTATGTGGAGACAGCGGGCACGTGGTGTAAGCACAGCTGGGAGACGGCCGGCCCGGACCTGAACCGTATATACAATAATTCATTTATTCATTCATTTATTTCAAAATGTATGTATGTATTGCAGCGATCCGTCGGACCAGAACCGTGTATATAATAACTAATTTATGAAAGTATTCATTTCAATATTTATGCTTTTCAGGTACTGGAAGCATTTTCCAACTTTAATCTAGATAAAAGAAAAAAGGAAGGCTGTTTCAGCCAATTAAAACACTGAAATCAATACATCTTTTAGAGGAAGTTTCATGTTCTTTACTTTTTTAAATATTCACAGTAAGTTGAGACTGCTGAGCCTCTTATGGTATGAGAATCTGTAGCAGACAGACTGCACTACACTCTGTGACCACAAGAGAGAGAGAGAGAGAGAGAGAGAGTAATAAAATGATGCTCTTTAATCCAGAGCAGTGGTTCTTAACATGGGGTCCTCATAGACAGTCCAGGGGGTCCACAGGAAAAAAAAACTGGAAACTTTTCACTCAACATTAGCAATGTGCAGAATCAAAATGTTTGCTTCTTGAATGGATTTGATTTCACAAAGTTTATGATGGATCTGTTAACCTGCAGCTCTGATTTTAATATTTTACACTTAATAATTATTTATACTGTGTTACAAAGCTACATAATCACAGCTGTGGCTAAGATGAATTGTTTGAGAGAAGGGAGAAGAGAGAGGAATAGCTGTGTTTGTACAAACTCAACACAAAGAAAACTATATGCTATTTTTTTTCGGTTTGCTCGCAAGAGAAAACTTGTTGTTTTCTGAAAGGCAAAGAAACTACATCAGCTGAAAATGAGTTTATACTTAAGAGCACTGCTTGGCTAGAAGTGGCTGCTGTGCCAAGGAAGACAATTTGCATAGAAAAGACACTTTGCATTGGCAGCACATGCTTCAGTGCTCTGGGAGTGTTTATAGCACTGTGAGTTTAACACTTCATGATTGAGAGCTGCCCTTCATGGCAACAGAATCCACAACAACAATGACTTTTATCAGCATCTTCATCTGGGCACTTGTCATCTGCACTCAGGGTAAGAGTCATTTAGAAAAAAAATCTTTTATTAAAAATTATTGAAATCTAATGTCTTTTTATAATTTAATTAAATAATTTAATATCATTTTCTATGTCATTATTTATTATTTTCAGAATCCAGTGGACAGATTACTGTGACTCAGACTCCAGCAGTGAAATCTGTTCTCCCAGGAGACACAGTCGCTCTGAGCTGTAAAACCAGCACCGCAGTGTACACTGCTAGTAATTACCACTACCTAGCCTGGTACCAACAGAAACCTGGAGAAGCTCCCAATCTCCTGATCTATGCAGCAAGTACTCTTCAGTCTGGGATCCCAACTCGTTTCAGTGGCAGTGGATCTGGGACTGACTTCACTCTGACCATCAGTGGAGTCCAGGCTGAAGATGCAGGAGATTACTACTGTCAGAGTTTCCACGTCCCCAGTGGCTATGTGTTCACACAGTGCTACACACCCGTACAAAAACCTCCCTCAGCAGGACTGCACAGCGACTGCACTGCTGCAGCTGGGACCTACTGCAGGTGCTGAGGGTGAAGGCAATGAAACAGGTCCCGGGCTATGGAGGAGTTCAAGTGCACACAAACACACTGAGCTCAATAACAAGGGCTCAAAATAAAAGACAAGATCAATCTGGTAAATATCTTGATTATTCATGTATTCTAATACATTGCAGAGGCTGAAGGGCTGTCATTGGATTTATATTTACTAATTTAGTTTCAAATGAAAATGAAAATAGAATTATTAATTTATCTACAGGAAGGAAAAGATAAATGTGAATATTGTTAATTTTCTGATTCTTAAATACAAACTGAAAATAAACTGAATCAGACACTTTACTCCTCTTAAAGGAAATAAATAAATATATACATGCATACATACATACATACATAGCATATTACAATCCTACATATTTCTATTGCATTACAAGTTTTAAAACAATCTATTGTTTAAAACACATATTAACATATTTCAATATTAATATACAAGATTTTTTTTTTATTTCTTTACATGTCTTCAAAGCAATTTAATATTTTTCTAATTGAAACTATAAAAGAAATAAATATAGTGAAATAAATATAAATAAAAATCTATTTCTATAAAGTGTATCAGTAATGCTACAAAATTTAAACCTCACGCTGAAAGTTCAAGCATTTCATTCATTTGTATTTGGTGCGTTGATGCTCAGAAAAGTGTTGATAGTGTGTAAACATGGAGTATGCACACAAACACATTGTTAATTCACCATTGTGCAATTTAAAGAACTATATTAAGGGTGGGGTTTGTTTCTTGTTTCAATTTGCAGATTGTTGATGGTTAGATAATTCATTGTAAATTTCACTTCATTAAGTGTATGTTTGTGGTAATGAGCTGGCTGTTTAACAATACCTGTATCTAATCATCTTGAGCAGTTGATTAATAACTATTAAGGATTGTTTGGGTTACAAATTGCAACTTATTTGCCAATCATTGATGTTGGGATATCTGATTGGAAACTTTACTTGATGAAGTGTATGTCTGTGATAATGAATTGTCTGCTTAACAAACCTGTGTTTAATCATGTTCACTAATTGGTAATAACGATATTAAGGGCTGGGTTTGCTTTGTTTCTTTTAAACACTGAGGACGGCTCTTTGGATTCGAAACACGTCTGTTGTTTGATGTTTTGGTCTCTGTTTTTAAATATATGTAGAATGTTTGAAATATCAAAATGGTGAATTAACCAGTTTTGTTTTCCTGCTATAAAGTGTAGCATTGAGAGGAACACACCCAGATGTTTAGCTATGGAAGCTGCTGTATGTTCAAGGACGTGGCACTATCAGTGTGAAGCTCTGTGTGGAATGCATGCTTTCACAGGCTGATACAACCAATGCATCGCATTGAAAGAGGAAGAAACCATTCTGACTTCATTGTCAACCATACAGGACATTGTCAGTCAACGTGCAGACTGGGGTAACAGAGTGATATACTGTAAGCAAGGAGCTAGTCAAGTCTTGTGAGGCTTTTGTCTGCTCCTTGTCTGGTAAAGAAGGAGATGATGTTGAATGGGGTTACAGATTGATTTGTAGCAGAAAATGATGCATGCAGCTCTCCCACATCCCCTGCCTGCGCGCACTGCTGTGTTTTGTGTTGTGTGTTGTTTTCAGAGCGGTCGTTGTTGATATTTGTATTTATTTGTAATGATTGCAATGTTAAATCAATCATTTTTCACAGGTATTTATTGCACCGCGCACTTTAGTGTGCTTCTGGTGCTGAACGTTTCCTGCTGTGTATTAATCTGCTGCTAACATTCCATTTCTTTTTATCTGCAATAAAATAAAAGATTCTTTTTTAATTGGAAGAGGCCGTGTTTCTGATCCCATCCTTGATTTGCTTTCAGAATAAAATAACCTGTAACTGTTTTATTTGTCCAGTGTCTTACACACTAATCTGGCGCAGACCGACTCCAAATGTGATTATGTATTTCAATTCTGTGTAAGCCCTGCCTAGCGGGTGTTACAGTTACATAAAAGGACTCTATAGAGTCCTAATGCAAAAAGAAAGAGCAAAAAAAGCAAGTTGGGAAAGGGAGGAGGGTGTCAGTAAATATCCAGAGTGCTCTGAGGTTTAAACACAAAACACACAGCTGATAGGAAAGAGGAACACTCTCTGAGCCTCCAGCTCAATACAGCAAATCATGGAATAAAGAGATTCAGTGACAACTAACACAGGAGCTGCTCTGTGTTCAAGTGAATAAAGTGCACTCATTAATTTGACCTCTGAGAGACACACTGCAGATATTAATACTGACCACACGAGGGAGCCAGAGCACCACTGCTGTCCACAGTGTAATAACACAGTAATAAGACAATTTTAATAGGCAGCAGCTAAATCCCCAGTCAGCCCAGTTCTCCCATTGTTAGCACAAGGCTCCTCACACCCAGTCATCTAAACACTACAGTGTGGTCTTTGTCTGGAGGAAGGAGCTGCTCACAGCGATGCATGCTGGGAAACACTGACTCTAATATCTCCACACTTGGGATTAATTTCCCCTTGATTCCACCCCCGACAGTCACTGTGCTAGTAACCTGAAAGTGTGGCAAAGTGTGACAGAGATACACAGTGACAGCTTGAAACAGAGATACACAGTGACAGCTTGAAACAGAGATACACAGTGACAGCTTGTAACAGAGATTCACAGTGACAGCTTGTAACAGAGATACACAGTGACAGCTTGAAACAGAGATCCACAGTGACAGCTTGTAACAGAGATACACAGTGACAGCTTTTAACAGAGATACACAGTGACAGCTGGTAACAGAGATACACAGTGACAGCTTGGGACAGAGATACACAGTGACAGCTTGTAACAGAGATACACAGTGACAGCTTGTAACAGAGATCCACAATGACAGCTTGTAACAGAGATACACAGTGACAGTTTGAAACAGAGATACACAGTGACAGCTTGTAACAGAGATACACAGTGACAGCTTGTAACAGAGATACACAGTGACAGCTGGTAACAGAGATACACAGTGACAGCTTGGGACAGAGATACACAGTGACAGCTTAGAACAGCGATCCACAGTGACAGCTTGAAACAGAGATCCACAGTGACAGCTTGTAACAGAGATACACAGTGACAGCTTGGAACAGAGATACACAGTGACAGCTTGAAACAGAGATACACAGTGACAGCTTGTAACAGAGATCCACAGTGACAGCTTGAAACAGAGATACACAGTGACAGCTTGAAACAGAGATCCACAGTGACAGATTGTAACAGAGATCCACAGTGACAGCTTGTAACAGAGATACACAGTGACAGCTTGAGAAGTCAAACAGTCTCTATGAGAAGACATCGAGCAATGTGGAGGAATGTTTTCTAATGCAGCCTCATTATCATCATTGCAAAGTGAGCAAACTGGGACAAGGGTCACACAGTGACAGCGTGAGTATTCAGAGTAGACTGGAGCAGAAAGGATGAATGTTTTCAAAGGTGCCCACATTGCCCCACTATGCTAATTGCATCTTTATCATTGTATTCTCACTACCAGTGAATAAACACACCCTCAAATTAACACAAAACTGTTTTTGGCTTTGACTTAACTTTAAATAAATCTTCTCATCACGGTTGTTAAAAAACTAAATAAAAAAGACAAATCATCATACAGATAGCTAATTGAGTTTTTATCAGCTCACACAGTCTGTCCCTTCATGCCCCGTGTCCCATATGTTACTGCACTTTCTCCTGCAATGACTTTTACTGAGAGAGGCTGATGAAAGTGGAGCGCACATTTTAAATCAAGGGATTGCATTTTCATTAAACTGATCCTGAACAGCAAAGACTGCAGTTACTAACATTTACCACAAGAGGGAAACAGACACTTGTTCAAACCCAATCTGTAGGGGTGTGTTATTTTGGGCTTTACAAAACACACAGCACCACTGATTTCCATAATGTAAAACAGTTCCCTGAACATCATATTTTTAAAATGATTTCTATTAAAATATTCTTAAATATCCTTCAGCAAACTCATGTGAATAAGATAGTATTTCATTGTATTCTTAAGCAATTTCCATTCAAGCCATCAGACCCAATCCTGCACAGGGTGTACTTATGAACACTACCAAAGAGAAAGCCAGAACAGCACTCATTGTATGAAGTAACGACACAGTAATAAAACAGGCTGTTACAACACAGCCCCAGACTGACAGCAATCCCAATCACATCATGTTTCTCCTGCCAGTCTAACCCTTCCCATCCCAACCGTGCAAAACTGCTAATCTTGCTCTGTCAGAACACACAGCACCAAGCCTGTGTTTACACCACTGCTTGGCTAGAAGTGGCTGCTGTGCCAAGGAAGACAATTTGCATAGAAAAGACACTTTGCATTGGCAGCACATGCTTCAGTGCTCTGGGAGTGTTTATAGCCCTGTGAGTTTAACACTTCATGATTGAGAGCTGCCCTTCATGGCAACAGAATCCACAACAACAATGACTTTTATCAGCATCTTCATCTGGGCACTTGTCATCTGCACTCAGGGTAAGAACCATTTAGAAAAACACTTTAAAAACAAATCTATTTCTGTGACATTTCTTAATATACAGTTTAAGTGTTGAAATTAAACAGGAGTGACTGAAAAAAAGCTTGACATTTAATATGTGTTTTTCATAATTCAATTCACTCGTTTATTACAATTTTCCACATTATTTATTATTTTCAGAATCCAGTGGACAGTATACTGTGACTCAGACTCCAGCAGTGAAATCTGTTCTCCCAGGAGACACAGTCGCTCTGAGCTGTAAAGTCAGCAGTGCAGTGTATGGTAATGACCGCCTAGCCTGGTACCAACAGAAACCTGGAGAAGCTCCCAAACTCCTGATCTATTATGCAAGTACCCTTCAGTCTGGGATCCCAACTCGTTTCAGTGGCAGTGGATCTGGGACTGACTTCACTCTGACCATCAGTGGAGTCCAGGCTGAAGATGCAGCAGATTACTACTGTCAGAGTTACCACAAACCCAGCAGTAGTGTTGTGTTCACACAGTGCTACACAGCCGTACAAAAACCTCTCTCAGCAGGACTGCACAGCGACTGCACTGCTGCAGCTGGGACCTACTGCAGGTGCTGAGGGTGAAGGCAATGAAACGGGACGTGGCATGTGGAGGAGCTCAACTGCACACAAATACACTGAGCTCAATAACAACACACAGTTACATGTAGGTATGGATTCAATATTAGTCTATTTAAACAAACTGATTTTGTTGTGACTACAGGGTCATCTAGTAATGTAGTGATGATACCATCTATTCTAAATTATGAAACATCATTCAGATATTCCAAGAATTGTAAAAATGTCACTCATGTTTTTCATATCTGATTCTCATATGAAGATGCCCATGAATCCTGGGCTGGGTTGCACCAGCTGTGTGTAAGTTCTTACTTAGCTTAGTTATAGCGTAAGTCTTACTAACTTTAATTTGACACATTACTACATTGACACTAGTTGCAGCAGGTCAGATAGTTCTAACACAAGGCTTAGTTGTTGTTTAAAATGTATCCATACCTTTGAGTGGGTGGAATCTATTCGTAGAATCACATTTCCAGACGGCTCGGCAGATGTTGCTGCTTCTCTTTCATGCTGATTTTAACAGAGTTTTTTGGCATCAGCATATCTTGCGAGGCCGCATACATCCTCTTGACAGTTAAGATATTGACATTGATGAGGTTTTAGACGAGAGAATATTCTGATCAATATAGGTGAAATGTGAATACAAATAAAAATGTATTTACTGAAATGTACAATTCTTAATTCATATCAATGTCACATGTCATGTATATTTTGAACACATTCATAATATTCACTTGAATTCCCTTCATCACAGACTCCCCACTAATTCAGTCTCCTTTCAGATGAAAAAAAGCTGGTTTGTTCCAATCTTTCTCAAAACAACATGTCAATACGAGAGCCATGTGTTTCTCAGTGAGCTGGGATTGCCATGGCAATGGAGTGTGATCAGTCACTGTGTGCGCCCTTTCACACACATCAATCAATCAATTAATAAAGAAATTAATACATGAGTTTTCTACATTTTCCCCTGGCTTGTTAAATATTAGCATGATTGAAATCATGAAAACGCACTCGTAGCAGTTCAAGGTACATCTTGGAAAGGCCTGTGAAAGACAGTGAAGTAGATGTTCCATTTAGAAGAGTAAGAAGCTGTCAAAATGAGAACAATGAAAAGAAAAATGACAGGTCCATTACTTGTACAGCAGCAGCAACACATGGGAAGGTATAACACTAGGGTTAGGGGTAGGGCACTACATACCCTTTAATTCTCAATAGGATTGAAATAATGACACAAACACAAACATTCTTGTCAGTTTAGACAGACACACAGATTAGACAGCAGTGATATACTGAGAGCTTTGACTGGGGGAAAAATAGAAGAAAACAGTCAAAGTGGCCCAACCCTATGAAGCCCCACTGGTGCTCACGGCTCAGATCTCATCTAACTGCCTGGGACAGGATTTGTATAAAGGAAGGTGCTTTGCATACCTGTGCCTGCCTCACTGCTCTACACAACAGCTAGAATAACTGCACTGCTCCATTGCTCAGGGTTTTTAAAGCTGACAGTTCAGCCCTTTCACAGTCACTGAGACACACAGAGAACATGGCTTCACTGGGGCTCCTCCTCTGCACACTGACACTCTGTGCTCATGGTAAGAAATCCTCATTATTTTGAATTATTATTAATATCAGCTTCCTCAGCACACAGTGGAATGCAGTTAATGGACGAGGCTGTTGACTCGGTGGGTTGATGTTCTGTGTTTTTATTTTCAGAATCCAGCGGTCAGATTGTCCTGACTCAGAGTCCCACAGTGGAGTCTGTCTCTAGGAGGGGAGTGTCACCTGAACTGCAGATCCAGTAGCTCTGGTTTTACCAGCAGTCTAGCCTGGTATCTGCAGAAACCCGGAGGAGCTCCTAAACCTCTTCTCTTCACTGAATAGCCGAGTCTCTGGAGCTCCAGCTCCATTCACTGACAGCAGGTCAAGAACAAACTTCATGCTGACCATCAGTGGAGTCCAGGCTGAAGATGCAGGAGATTACTACTGTCAGCAGCACTATAGCTTCCATTCATTTGACCTCCTGAGACACAATGCAGATATTAACACTGACCACAAGAGGGAGCCTGAGCACCACTGCTGTCCATAATGTAATAATACAGTAACAGCCCAGTCAGCTCAGTTCTCCCATTGTTAACACAAGGCCTCACACCCAGTCATCTAAACACTACAGTGTGGTCTGTGTCTGAGGAAGGAGCTGCTCACAGTGATGCATGCTGGGAAACACTGACTCTAATATCTCAACATCTGCAACTTCCACCCCTGCCAGTGAATATTAAAGAATATTAAATGTCCTTCAGCAGGCCAGCATTTTAAATACAATGATTCTCCCTTGCTCTCTCTCTCTGAGAGTTGCTGTAAGCTGTCTGTCCCACACCCCAGTTATTCCTGCAGACTCACATCACTGTTTGTCAGCATAGAGGTTACAGATTTGGGTGATGTTATCTGTAAACATGGCGTCAATATTCATTGCTATTCAGATGATACTCAATTATTTTCATCCCTTAAACAAGGTGAAATCTCAATTGCAAATATCCTTACTATCTGTCTTGCTGACATTGGGCAATGGATGTGAAGGAACTATCTGTTGTTGAACTCTGATAAAACAGAGGTAATGTTATTGGGATCAAAAAAACAATTAAACAATACAAATTCAGATGTTTTTGCAGTTGACAGCTTTCCATTCAAGTTGAGATCTGAAGTGAGAAATCTGGGTGTAACGTTTAAAAAAAAGTTCTATAAAATTAGATTTGATTCAAGCTGTGTGTATAGATAACAGCAATTTGAATAAATGTAGAAATTGCTAAGAGGATGTCCCAGGTAAGGGAATGAGCGAAAAGGATTCAGAGTTTTCATCGGCAGCCTCCTGCAGCGGTATGGGGCGCTCAGATCGGCGGGAAGAATTGACGTTTAACCAGCCAAGCATTGTCTCCTCCAATGACATGAAATGCAACTAAATCCTGCATCTGCACTACAGTGTTGATTTTGATATCCCAGCTGCCCTAGCGGTCTGGCGGTTGCGCAGTAGGAAAACGAGAAATATGTTTGTTTGAAAAAATAAATCTGTCAGAGTTTCCACGCTCCCAGTAGCTGGTTGTTCACACAGTGCTACACACCCGTACAAAAACCTCCCTCAGCAGGACTGCAGGTGAACATTGTTCATTTTCTGATACTTAAATACAAGCTGAAAATAAAGTAAACCAAACATTTTACTTCTCTTTCAGTAAATGTATTTATATAAATAAATTGCATATTTAACTTCAAATTTATTATTTACTTTTTTTCATTTTACTCTTTTTAATGATTCCACTTCATCAGCAACACATTCTATATACAAACAGCCCCTGCTGGCCTTGTTAACGATGACTGCTGATGATGAGGGTGACGCTGTCATTGTTTTACCTCACGCTATACACGAGGACGTGTCGTCCGTTACCATGGCAGCTGAGGGGGAAACACACTTTCCAGCTTGATTGAACTGCTTTCGACTCCAAGAGAAAGTCTCACAGCAAGGAGCTCTAGAATCTCACATGGAGTGTCTTCCTTATGTGAAGACAGCGGTCACGTGGTGTAAGCACAGCGGGGCGACTTTCAAACGAGAAATACAATTGCAGCGATCCGTCACACCAGAACCGTGTATATAATAACTAATTTATGAATGTATTAATTTCAAAATGTATTCATTAATGTATGTATGTATTTATTTATAATTTTCGCCTAGAACAACCTTAATCATAATTGTGTAACACCCCCTGTTCTGTGTGTGTTAAGCTGGGTCCACACCTGAACCATCAGTTGCGTAACGTATTTGCATTCAGCTGAGTGGCTTATGCCTCGTTTCCACTGCTGGCTGCGGCTGGCCATGGCCCACCTCAACCGGAAAATGTGTGTTTCCACTGCTGGCCATGGCCCACCTCAACCGGAAAATGTGTGTTTCCACTGCTGGCCATGGCCCGCCTCAACTGGAAAATGTGTGTTTCCACTGCTGGCCACAGTGGCCCTGGCTGACCGCGGCCCGCCTTCCTGCCTCCCTTTGCTTTGTCGTACCTGACTTGGCCAGACAGCAGACACAGGAAGTTCGTCATCACAGAGCTGGGAGCGTGCGTTTGTAGCCATGGATACAGAACCGTTTAACCCTTTCCAATGGCTGCCGTTTGCAGTGTGTGGAAAAACGAAGAAACTACATTTTTGTTTTCAGAGTGTGCTGACTCAGAAATTCAAAAACAGTTAATGGACGCTGTTCGAAATATTCGAGTTTTTGAAAAAAATGGCAACTATTCTTAAAGATAACGGGATCTCATGAACTACACAACAATGCCGGGACAAAATAAAATAAAAAACTGCGTGCTGTGTACAGGAACATTAAAGACAGCAATAATCGGAGTGGGAACAGTCCTAAAACGTTTCTGTTTTGTGAAGTAATGGACAGTATTTTGTGGTGCCGGCCAGTGAATGAGCTGACTGGTGTTGTCAATAGCATAGTAGCTTTCTGGAGATGCCACGATGCAGCAGCATTGCAGTACAATGTGTACAGGTATATATTACTCGAGCTACATCCCTTTCTCTTGTCCTGAGAAAAATTGTAACTATTCCCCACAGTCTGATAATGCGTTTTTCAAATGTTGATACAGTAGCACTTGTTAAGCACCTACACCAGGGCTCAGCAACCTTTTAGTGCAAAAGAGCCAAATGGAATGAAATCTTTGAGCAAACGGTCCGTAAAGAGCCAATCGTACAATTTAAAAAAAACACAGAAAAGCAAATTCTGTTGTCTGCGCCGGCCAGCAGTGGAAACGAGGTATTTCATGTGGAGCTCCTGCAGACAGCTGCTTGAAATAGAGCCGGCTCTGCTTTTCCAAGCAACCTCCTGAGCGACTAATGTAGACATAGCGATCACGTGGCAATTCATGAACTCTGATTGGTTCTTATAATGCTGACTGCACGGCTTGCGTAACCAATCATAAAGAAGCGCTCATTTAAAACATAGCGGTTAAATTGAAAGGTTTCGTGCAGCTTTTACGTGGCTTTGTTTTTTCTTCAGGGAATATTGCATTTTAAATCACATCAGTTTATCAAGGCGGGGGTTGTGTGAGTCTTTCCGTTTTGTTATTCGTGTGTGAAGTGTAGGTTCTTTGTTGATTATACGAGCACCGATACTGTACTTCAGATTTGTCCCCCTTTTGTCCACCAAGATTTTGCAGAAATGACACCACTGCCCGCAGACAACATCTGAGGCGCAATGGATAGCGCATTGAACTTCTAGACAGACACTGAGAGGGGAGTCAAAGGTTTGGGGTTTGAGTTCCACCAGTCAGTTTTTTTGGACTATCTGTAGGAATGTAAACCATTAGTTATTTAAACCAAAACAAGACAAATACAACATGATTACAACAGGTTCCACCGAGATTTGAAGTGGGATCACTGGATTCAGAGTACAGAATGCTGGACCATTACACCATGGAACCATCCATACAGATCCCCCATTGCAGGGACTCTCATCAATTTTGCTTTTATTTGGCTGCAGCTATCCTATGTAACCGGTGCTGAAACCACATCCATTCATCTTCCAGGGACAGGTTTCCTGTGAGCCATTGCTTAAACTGCAAGCAAACGTACATAATGACGCTTTAAGAACAGGTTAGAGGCTTTATACCTGTCATGTTCTGTGAAAACAGGGAGTGTTCCACGCTATGGAGCCGACTGAAAAAAGGAGTGCATGTATTAAAACAATCTGGAAGCAACTGGTTTAACTTGCTGGGTGACTAAACTTTTATTAGGTCATTGACTCACATAAAGTAATAGCTGTGTTTGTACAAACTCAACACAAGAAAAACTATAAGCTATTTTTTTTCTTTTTGATTGCCATAGAAAACGTGTTGTTTTTTGAAAGGCAAAGAAACTGCATCAGCTGAAAATGAGTTTAAACTTAAGAGCACTGCTTGGCTAGAAGTGGCTGCTGTGCCAAGGAAGACAATTTGTATAGAAAAGACACTTTGCATTGGCAGCACATGCTTCAGTGCTGGGGAGTGTTTATAGCCCTGTGAGTTTAACACTTCATGATTGAGAGCTGCCCTTCATGGCAACAGAATCCACAACAACAATGACTTTTATCAGCATCTTCATCTGGGCACTTGTCATCTGCACTCAGGGTAAGAATCATTTAGAAAACACATTTTTAAAAATCTATTTGTGGGACAATTTTAATATATAAATATTAAAAGGAAAACAGGCAAACTGAATTAAATCAAATGAAAAAGTCTTGAAATGCAATCTGTTTTTATCATTTATTTCAATCACTTACTATAATGTCAATATATCAAAAATCTGTTTCTGGGACATTTTTAATATACAGTATAAGTGTTCAAATTACAACAGGAGTATTGAAAAGGCCTAACATTTATTATGTGTTTTCATAATTCAATTCACTTGTTTATTATAATATTCCACATTATATATTATTTACAGAATCCAGTGGACAGATTACTGTGACTCAGACCCAGCAGCGAAATCTTTTCTCCTTGGGGGACACAGTCTCTCTGAGCTGTAAAACCAGCAGTGCAGTGTACAGTGATAGCAATGGCAACCGCCTAGCCTGGTACCAAAAGAAACCTGGAGAAGTTCCCACTCCTGATCTATGCTGCAAGGCACCGTCAGTCTTGGCTCCCAACCTGTTTCAGTGGCAGTGGATCTGGGACTGACTTCACCTGACCATCAGTGGATTCCAGGCTATAGATGCAGCATATTACTACTGTCAGAGTTACCACTACCTCAACAGTAAAGATGTGTTCACACAGTGCTACACACCTGTACAAAAACCTCCCTCAGCAGGACTGCACAGCGACTGCACTGCTGCAGCTGGGACCCACTGCAGGTGCTGAGGGTGAAGGCAATGAAACGGGACCCGGCCTGTGGAGGAGCTCAACTGCACACAAACACACTGAGCTCATAACAAGGGCTCAAAATAAAAGACAAAATCAATCTGGTAAATATCTTGATTATTCATGTATTCTAATACATTGCAGAGGCTGAAGGGCTGTCATTGGATTTATATTTACTAATTTAGTTTCAAAATGAAAATGAAAATATAATTTTTGATTTATGTCTAGTAAGGAAAAGATAAAGGTGAACATTGTTAATTTTCTGATACTTAAATACAAACTGAAAATAAACTAAATCAGACACTTTACTCCTCTTAAAGGAAATAAATAAATATATACATGCATACATACATACATACATAGCATATTACAATCCAACATATTTCATTGCGTTTAAAACAATCTATGTTTTAAAACACATATTAATGTATTTCAATATTAATATACAAGATTTTTAATTTCTTTACATGTCTTCAAAGCAATTTAATATATTTCTAATTGAAACTATAAAAGAAATAAATATAGTGAAATAAATATGAATAAAAATCTATTTCTATAAAGTGTATCAGTAATGCTACAAAATTTAAACCTCACTCTGAAAGTTCAAGCATTTCATTCATTTGTATTTGGTGCGTTGATGCTCAGAAAAGTGTTGATAGTGTGAAAACATGGAGTACACACACAAACACATTGTTAATTCACCATTGTGCAATTTAAAGAACTATATTAAGGGTGGGGTTTGTTTTTGTTTCAATTTGCAGATCGTTGATGGTTAGATAATTCATTGTAAATTTCACTTCATTAAGTGTATGTTTGTGGTAATGAGTTGGCTGTTTAACAGTACCTGTATCTAATCATCTTCATCAATTGATTAATAACTATTAAGGTTTGTTTGGTTTACAAATTGTAACTTATTTGCCAATCATTGATGTTGGATATCTGATTGAAAACTTTACTTGGTGAAGTGTATGTCTGTGATAATGAATTGTCTGCTTAACAAACCTGTGTTTAATCATGTTCACTAATTGGTAATAATGATATTATTATTATTATTATTATTATTATTATTATTATTATTATTTATTTTAGCAGACGCCCTTATCCAGGGCGACTTACAATTGTTACAAGATATCACATTATACATTATTTCATTATTATACAGATATCACATTACACCGTAACAATTTTTTGTGTTTGTTCCTGGGCAGTAAGTGTTCCCTTTCAAGTCGAAAATAACCATCAAGGTATGGATATTGTCGCCAGGCAGTAGCGATTATTTGAGCTTTTTATAGCAAAGTTGCCGATAGGCCTCTGCGCGAGCTGCCACGTAAGCCCGCCCCTTGGGAGCTTACTATACGCAGCGCCGCAGAGACTCACTTCCTTTTTGTCTTCAGCATTGGTAGCGGTAGGTATTAGAGCCCGTAGCTGATTGTACCAATAAGCTTAAAGCTTGAGAAGCTGGTTATTGCCCTTCTCGGAGTTGATTTCAGTTACACTCTTCGGAGTCGTTATTATTATTTTAAGGATTTTATATATTGTGTATATTTTATATATTTTATATATTTCCTTCACGCTTTGCTTGCATCGCGTTGTCTCGGGGTCTCCGCCTTTCCTTTATTAATTAATTTTGATTATTGTGTTGTGTTTTGGGTTGTATTAAAATATATATTTTCTGTGTGTATTTGTATATATTTGTGACGACGCTATGCTGGCCTTGGTCACACAGGTCTGCAGCCCCGGTCTTGCCTTGGCAGACCATGCGGTGTGTGGAGCCTGCCTGCTGTCTCCCACGCACTGCCCGCGTGAAAAAAAAAAAAAAAAAAAACAGGTGGTAGTTGTACTGTGCCCACACATACTGTGTCCCAGTCACATAATCACCACCAGCAGTACTGCAGCAAAAAAAAAAAAAAAAAAAAAATCCCATTCACTACACAGAGGAAGACCACCACTAAGCCTCAATCCCCAGCACCAACAGGTAAGTAGTGCACAGCACCAGAGACACTGTACCAGCACATAGCGCCTCCGGCTGGCGGGTCAGCTGGACGCGCTAGGCGTCAGGCAGCGTTTCACGCCGGGTACTACCGCCCGCGCATGGCGCTAGGGCGCTTGGTGTCGGCGCTTGCCACTTGGTGTAGCGTCAAGCGCCAGCGCATCGCCGCTGGTGCTAGCGTCAGCTTGGGGACCAAGACGACGCCGGTGCACGCAGACCGCCGACGCTCGGGCGCCGACGCCGGGCGCCGTCGGCTGACGCCGGTGCACGCATTCTCGACGCCGGCGCCGACGCCGCACGCACTCGACGCCGGCGCCGCGCTGCCGGCGCCAACGCTGGGTGCACGCATCGACGCCGGGCGCCGGGCGCCGACGCCGGGTGCACGCCCGACGCCGACGCCGGGCGCCGACGCTGGCGCCGACGCTGCACGCACTCGACGCCGACGCCGGGTGCACGCACTCACGCCGGGCGCCGACGCCGCGCATCGACGCTTGACGCTGCACGCACCGACGCTGGCGCTGGTCGCTGCCGACGCTGTGCACGCACTCGACGCCGGTGCACGCATCTCGACGCCGACGCCGTGCACGCATCGCCACGCCGGTGCACTATTCTCGACGCCGGGCGCCGGACGCTTGACGCTGTGCACGCACCTCGACGCCGGTGCACGCACTGGCGCCGCCGGTGCACGCATTCTCGACGTCAGCGCCGACGCTTGACGCCGGTGCACGCACTCTCGACGCCGACGCCGCGCTTTACTTTGGCGACGACGCCATTTATCAGTGCACGCCCACGCCGCAACCATGTCCGTTCCACCGCTGCGTCACCTGCCAGGCAAAATTGCCAGCCAGCGATCCCTCATGAGGACTGTGTGGCGGTTGGGCTGAGCATCGCCGCATCCGCTGGCGGATAGGGCTTTTGCCAGCTTTGTGCTGGTTTCCAGACACGCACCTCCGCCAAAGGGCGAAGAAAGCAGTGGGTGGGCGCCTCCTTCCTCGGGATCGCCTCACACCATTTCTGCCCCGCCCCGTCATCCCACGGGCGACGCCGCCCCAGGCTGCAGCTCTCCAGGAGCCCATCCTCCCAGCTAACGGCTGGTCAGAGGTCCCCACCAGACGCGCCGAGCGCAGCCCCTCCCCTCGTAGGGTACGCCCGCCGGGAGTCTAGGTCGCACTCCAGATCGCCTCGACGGAGAGCACGCCTGCTCCCCCCGCCGGGACAGGCGATACAGAGACAGGTCGGGTGGCAGAGCTAACCTCCAAAATGTCTCAATTCATGGAGGTTATGATGGGGCAGCAGTCCATCCTCATGTCCCTAGCAAATGTGGTGCCTCCAGTCCCAGGACAACCGACTGGGCCCATTGCTAGTCAGCCAGTGGCCCCTTCCACAACCTGCACCGGGTCGCTCTTCCAGTGCAGTCTCAGGGGGTGGGATATCACGCGCTGTCTAGAGACGCATCTGACATCCTAGAGGGGGGGACAGTACAGAGGCTGAGGTAGCCTCCCAGCACTCTGAGGACGAGCTCCAGGTTAGACACCAATGACCCCACGTGGTCTGTGGTGGACGGGGCAACCCGCCACTTGGGCGCCGAGTGGCCGATGGCGGAACCACCTCGGCGCCCTTGTTTGAGTCGCCTTCAGCCCAGTCCAGTCAGTCCAGGATGCTTCCGCATTCCCAGACTTTATTAAGGAGGTACAGTCCACCTGGGGCCCGCCTCTGCCCCTGGGCGACTTCGCAAGGCCCCGGCCTTTAACATGGGCAAGGGGTGGAGGCTGGGTTACGCCCTTTCCACCTGTGGACGCTGTGTGGCCGCGTTGGTGAAGACGCCAACATTATCGGGGAAGGACGAAAGATCCTGCATGCCCCAATAAGGTGCAGGACCACTGAGGTACACCTCAAGAAGGGGTACGCTGCGGCCACAGAGGCGGTCAAGTTTCTAATGTGGCCAGCTTGCTGACGGTCTACCAAGCGGCACTGATCAAAGACCTGCCTGAGTGTCCTCGGCGGCCCTCAGAAGCGAGTTGGGGACCGTCAGTCAACTGCTGGTGAAGCTGGCCCAGCTCAACGCGGGCTCAGGGCAGAAGCATCGCTGCCTCTGGTGGTGGCCAGAAGGCAGCTCTGGCTCTCACAGGCGAGAGTGCAGGAACCTGATAAGGCCCCTTGCTGGATGCTCCCACCACACCGGACACACATTTGGTCCAGCGGTGGAGGAGATGCTGCAACGTCCGCCAAGGCGCGGAGGCGCCGCAGCAAATGGCGAAAATGTGGCCAAAACCGCTGCTCCAGCCGAAGCGGCCTCAGGAACATCAGTGGCGCAGGACACCACCACAGCACCAGCCACGGCCAGGGGGTATGCAAGACCCTCCCTCAAGCACAGCAGCGGGTCAACCTCCTTTTTCAAGACCGCAGCGGGAGGGTGGCGCCCCAGAGGTGGTGCCAAGCCACTCGGGCTCTGGCCAGGCCCTCGCGAATCGAGCCCAGCCCAAACAGCCCTGAGAACACCAGGCAGCTGTTAACCCTCCCCACACTGTCTCCCCAGCTCCAGTTCTGGCAACAATGCACCAACCACATCTGGGTGCACAAAACTATATCCACCGGTACACCCTTCAGTTCCAGTTAAAACCTCCTTTCGGGAGTGGTCGAACTGCAGTGAAGGACCCGGTTCAGTCCTCAGCTCTGAATGTGGAAATACAGGCATTGCTCAGCAAGCCGCACATTCATCAGAAGTAGACCCTGCTCTGATCGACCAGGGTTCTATTCCAAATACTTCCTGGAAAGCTCAAGAAGGACGGCGGCTCCGCCCTATTTTAGATCTGGCGTAGTACTGAACAAATACCCGCGGGTGTTATCGCTCAGGATGCTTACGACAGGCACATCATCCAGTCAGTCCGACACGGCGACTGGTTCACCATCAGGACCTGACAGATGCGTACTTTCACGCTCCCATCTGCCCGGTCACAGGAAGTATCTGCGTTTCGCACCCAGAGCAGGGTATACGAGTTTTGTGTCCTTCCATTCGCCCTGTCACCAGCTCCTCGAACCTTTTCGAAATGTATGGATGCTATTCTAGCTCCCTGCGGGCTCAAGGTGTCCGACTGCTGAATTATCTGACGACTGGCCTGTCTGGCGCGAGTCGAAGGAGCAGGTGGCACAGCACACAGTGATGGTTACAGACCATCTTCGGCGGCTAGGTCTGAAGATCAATTCAGAAAAGAGCCGCCTAGTGCCGAGCCAACAGACCAATTCTTGGGTCTGCATCTGACTCAGTGTCCATGGAAGCGACCCTGTCGACACAAAGAGTTGCCTCAATAGAGCGTGTGTCTTCCCTATTCAGGTTGAGACAAACAGTCAGCATGGAGCTGTGTCAGCGCATGCTGGGGTTGATGGCTGCC
This sequence comes from Huso huso, assembly GCA_036884735.1. Classification (NCBI taxonomy): domain Eukaryota; kingdom Metazoa; phylum Chordata; class Actinopteri; order Acipenseriformes; family Acipenseridae; genus Huso; species Huso huso. The sequence goes on along the minus strand of CM072693.1, from coordinate 6,622,224 downwards.
GCCCACAAGCCCTTCCTTGGGCTTACTACACCAGAGACCCTGCAGGCCTGGTTCAATGCCTCGCTGCATCCGCTGAAAGATGAAACACCGCAGGCTAAGGGTATCCCAAGCCTGTTGGGAAGCGCCACGCTGGTGAAAGTCCGCCAAACCTCCGCCCGCGTGCACGCTAGTCCCATTTTCAGAAGGCAGGTCATCACGATCGACGCCCAACCACGGGTTGGGGAGCAGTCTGAACGGACAGGACCCGTGGGAGTGTGGTCAGGACCCTGGAGGTCAGCCCACATCAACGCCTGAGCTCAGAGCGGTGGACCCGCCCGCACTTTTTTGCCAGTGCTTTCAGACAAGCACGCAGTTAGTGCGGGCAGACAACACCACAGTAGTGGCGATATCAATCGCCAGGGCGGATTGCGGTCCCCGGTTCACCAGATGGTAACGCTGTTGTTGCTCTGGGCTCAACCGCTAGCTAGCCTCTGCGTGCAGTTCATCTGCCGGGCAGTGTCAATTACGCAGCGGATCTCCTGTCCAGAGGAGGTCCTCTTGCGGGCGAATGGGCTGCCCACCCTCAAGTGGTGGAGCGATCTGGGAATGGTTCGGCACAGCGCAGGTTCATCTCTTGCCCGCGAGACCACGATTGTCCCCCATGGTTCTCGGTGAAGGACCTCGACAGCCCCTGGGGTGGATGCACTGGCTCACGAATGGCCGCCAGGCTCCTGCATGCCTTCCATTCCATTCGATGCTCCCGCCTCTGGAGAAGGTCAGGCAGAGCGAGCGACAGTGATTCTGATCGCCCGGGTGGCCTCGGAGAATATGGTTCCCAGTCTAGTGCAATTACTGCACGGTCGCCCGAGGGAGCCCTCTGCGAGCGATTCTGTTGTCCCAAGCTCAAGGAGAGCTTTTGGCATCCGAACCCCAAACTCATGCAGTTGTGGGGCTTGGCCCTGAGCGGGAGCGCCTGTCAGCCTTAGGGCTTTCGACTGCAGTTACATCGACCATCCAGAGCAAAGTAGAGCGCCTCTACTAGGTCGCAGTATGCGATAAGTGGCAGTTGTTTCAGAGTTGGTGTCTGGCTGAGAGCCATGACCCAGTCTCCCGTCCTATAGTAATATTGCAGTTTCTGCAGAAACTGCTGGATGAAGGAAATCTCCTTCACACTTAAAGTGTATTTAGCCATTTTCGCTTGTCATGCACGCATTGACGGGTTTATCACCTGGTTGCCATTTTTGGCATCTCAGTTTCTGAAAGGCGCAAGACGCTATGCCTCCAAGAATCCACCAGTTTATCGTCAGGAGCCTTGATGTGGTGCTAGAAGCCCTTACCAAGGCACCCGTTTGAGCCTCTCCACAGCGTGGATATGAAGCTCATATCTATTAAGACTGCATTTTTGCTGGCTGTGGTATCAGCAAACGCGTGAGCGAGTTACATGCACTTTCAGTGCATCCGCCTTGTACTCGTTTTGCAGGAGACGGTTCTAAGGTCTCCATGCGCCCCTAATCCGCCTTTTTACCAAAGGTTATATCCTGCTCCACATGAACCAGTCAGTCGAGTTGATGGTTTCCATCCTCCTCTTTTTCTTCCCCAGAGGAAGAGCGGTTACACATGCTCTGCCCCGTGAGGGCATTGAGGTGTTATATTGACCGTATAAGGACTGTGAGGCAGACAGAACAGTTGTTCATATGCCATGGTTCTAGAGATTTGGGTCAGCCGTGTCTAAACAGCCTTTCCCACTGGATAGTGGATGCTATTAGATTAGCGTATGACCTGCAGGCCTTCCACCACCAGGGCAGTTGAGCGCATTCTACCAGGGTATGGCGACATCCTGGGCCCTCTTCGAGGGGTGCCGGTGTCTGATATTTGCGCTGCAGCCAGTTGGGCTACGCCGCATACTTTCATGCGAGGTTTTACAGGTTAAATGTACTTGATTCCTCTCCACTGTTTGGAGCATTTGTTTTACACTCTATGACGCCTCAGGATGCGGACGAGCAGAGTGGTTGATAGCATGGTGTTGACTGTTCCACCTTTAAGACAGGTGTCATTACGAGCATAGACGCTGAGGCGCAGCTCCGCATATGCTCAGATGTACTGCCCACGCAGTTGCGTTATGACGAAGTCTGTCCTACTGCCGAGAATCCTCCTCGACGGCTTGGGCACACTGTTCCCATACCTGATGGTTATTTTCGATTGAAAGGAACGTTAGGATGCAACCCCGGCCCCCGAAAGAGAAAAAAATAACCATCGCCGCCGCGGTCGCCCAAAGCCTTCACGCCTGAAGAGCAAAGAGGAAGTGAGTCTCGCGCCTGCGTATAGTAAGCTCCCAAGGGGCGGGCTTACACGGCAGTCACAGAGGCTCATCGGCAGCTTTGCTATAAAAGCTCAGCTAATCGCTATTGCCTGACGGCAATATCCCATACCTTGATGGTTATTTTCTTTCAGGGAACCGGGTTGCATCCGCAACTCATCGTTATTTCCCAATTGCTTATGCCTCAAAAGTATAAAAAATGGCTATTATTCCCCACAAACTTTGCTTTGTGACCAGGACAGTGATATTTTGAAATTTACCTATTTTCCAGAACATTCCAGATAGATTCAGTGCTGAGTAAACTTGGAGTAACTTCTAGAACTTTCTAGAACTTTCCAGTAATATAAATAGTAGTATAAATACAGGGCCTTAAGCCCACCATTTCAGTTTAGTTCCAGTTGCCTAAGTGGATACATATCTGCATTTTTCTGAGATGGCATCAAGAGGCTGCAAGCATCCGCAGATGCATTTTGCTATGTCTGCGCCAATTTATCAAGACAAGAGCGAAAAAGTACTCGTGGAAGCATCTGCTAAGATGTGTGAGGCCTACAAGGCATATTTCGGCATGCCTGTCGGGGATCAAGACAAACCCTGGGCACCTCATTTCACCTGCGAGCACTGCAAAAACTCTGAAGGTAAGATGGACAATTGTTGTTCGAAATTTTATGTTATAAAATTTGTTAAAATTTTTAAAATTGTAAAAGTTTTTAATTTTAAATGTTTTACAATTTTCAATGTTATTGAAAAATATATCATATATGAAAATGTTGCGAGAATCTCTTACACATTAGTCATGGGTGAAATAAATGTATTTTGTAGTATGGTACAGAGGGGAAAAGAGAGCCATGAAGTTCGCTATCCCAAGAATTTGGCGGGAACCCACTGACCACTCAAGCAACTGCTACTTCTGCATGGTGGACCCTTCCAAACGTTGGACTGGCAAGAATGCACCTGTTATCATGTATCCGGACCTTCCTTCATCCATCGCCCGGTGCCACACTGCCATGAGCTCCCCGCATCCACTCCTCCGAGAGAGCAGCAGCCTTTAGAAGAGAGCAGCAAGTCAGAGAGCGAGGAAGACGTTGTAGATCCAGATGACAATTTCAGAGGTGGAGCTGAGGAGAGAACCCATACTACCCCCAACCAAAAAGACCTCAACGACTTGATTAGAGATCTTGGTCTCACCAAGTCCAATGCCGAGCCTGGAGTGCAATGAATTCCCCAAGAAGATCACTAGTAAGGAGAAAGCGGCTTGGAACAGCTTTGTCGCAGTGGTTCGGGGCTTCCTGGGCAATCACAAGGCCGAAAAACTATGTGGAGCTGGTTGAGACTCTGGTGAAGAACCACGGCACAATGGGCTGTAGGATGTCCCTCAAAGTCCATATCCTTGATGCTCATCTTGATAAATTCAAGGAGAACATGGGAGCGCATCGGAGGAGCAAGGCGAGCGGCTTCCACCAGGATATACTGGACTTTGAACGCTGCTACCAAGGACAGTATAACAAGAACATGATGGGAGACTACATTTGGGGGCTGATTCGTGAAAGTGATTTACAGTATAATCGTAAATCTCGAAAAACTACTCACTTCTAAATCTTTGTAGTCATTTTTGTATTACTTTAGTATAAATACATGTTAATTTGATTCATATGTTTTTTTTTCGACTTTATGTGAACGAAAAGACACAAATTCACCGTTTTTTCATTGGAAATAGGAAAATTTCAAAATATCACTGTCCTGGTCATTAAAAGCAAAGTTTGTGGGGAATAATAGCCATTTTCTATACTTTTGAGGCATAAGCAATTAGGGAAATAACACTTACTACCCAAGAACAAAAATTGTGTTACATAGTGTTATTTTTACATACAATTACCCATTTATACAGTTGGTTTTTACTGAGCAATCTAGGTAAAGTACCTTGCTCAAGGGTACAACAGCAGTGTCCTCCACTGGGGATTGAACCCACAACCTTCCGTTCAAGAGTCCAGAGCCCCAACCACTACTCCACACTGTTAAGGGCTAGGTTTGCTTTGCTTGTTTTAAACACTGAGGACGGTTTCTTGGAGTCTAAACACGCCTTGTTTGAAGTTTTGGTCTCTGTTTTTAAATAAATGTGGAATGTTTGAAATATCACAATGGTGAATTAACCAGTTTTGTTTCCATGCTATAAAGTGTAGCATTGACAGGAACACAGCCAGATGTTTAGCTGTGGAAGCTGCTGTATGTGCAAGGACTTGGCACTATCAGTGTGAAGCTCTGTGTGGAATGCATGCTTTCACAGGTTGATACAACCAATGCATCGCATTGAAAGAGGAAGAAACCATTCTGACTTCATTGTCAACCATACAGGACATTGTCAGTCAACGAGCAGACTGGGGTAACAGAGTGATATATTGCAAGCAAGGAGCTAGTCAAGTATTGTGAGGCTTTTGTCTGCTCCTTGTCTGGTAAAGCAGGAGATGATGAATGGGGTTACAGATTGATCTGCAGCAGAAAATGATGCATGCAGCTCTCCCACATCCCCTGCCTGCGCCAAGACTGCTGTGTTTTGTGTTGTGTGTTGTTTTCAGAGCGGTCGTTGTTTATATTTGTATTTATTTGTAATGATTGCAATGTTAAATAAATCATTTTCATAGGTATTTATTGCACGCGCACTTTAGTGTGCTTCTGGTGCTGAACTTTACTGCTGTGTATTAATTCTGTTGCTAACATTCCATTTCTTTTTATCTGCAATAAAAATAAAAGATTATTTTTTTAATTGGAAGAGGCCGTGTTTCTGATCCCATCCTGATTTGCTTTCAGAATAAAATAACCTGTAACTATTTTATTTGTCCGGTGTCTCACGCACTAATCTGGTGTAGACCGAATCCAAATGTGATTATGTATTTCAATTCATAAGCCCTGCCTAGCGGTTGTTACAGTTACATAAAAGGACTCTATAGAGTCCTAATGCAAAAAAGAAAGAGCAAAAGCAAGTTGGGAAAGGGGAGGGAGGGTGTCAGTAAATATCCAGAGTGCTCTGAGGTTTAAACACAAAACACACAGCTGATAGGAAAGAGGAAACACTCTGAGCCTCCAGCTCAATACAGCAAATCATGGAATAAAGAGATTCAGTGACAGCTAACACAGGAGCTGCTCTTTGTTCAGTGAATAAATGTGCTCATTAATTTAACCTCGAGAAACATTCTGCAGATATTAATACTGACCACAAGAGGGAGCCAGAGCACCACTGCTTTTCATAATGTAATAACAGTGTAATAAGGCAATTGAAATAGGCAGCAGTTACCTCCAGTCAGCCCAGTTCTCCCATTGTTCACACAAGGCTCCTCACACCCAGTCATCTAAACACTACAGTGTGGTCTGTGTCTGGAGGAAGGAGCTGCTCACAGTGATGCATGCTGGGGAAACACTGACTCTAGTATCTCAACATCTGAAGCTTCCACCCCTGCCTGAATATTAAAGAATGTTAAAATGTCCCTTTAGCAGGCCAGCTTTTTTAAACACAATGATTCTCCCTTGCTCTCCTCTCTGAGAGTTGCTGTAAGCTGTCTGTCCCCACCCCAGTTATTCCTGCAGACTCACATCAGTGTGTGTCAGCATAGAGGTTACAGCATGTCATTCCACCAGCATGGGAAGGATTTCTGTTGCAATTCCACAGCCCAGCAGCACAGACTGCACTACACTCTGTGACCACAAGAGGGAGAGAGAGAGTAATAAATGACTGTAATATCTCCACACTTGGGATTCATTTCCCTTGATTCCACCCTTGTGTGTGTCTGTGTGTGTTTTGTGTGCAT
>CM072693.1:6588661-6615631 GCA_036884735.1 Huso huso | reverse complement strand
CTGTTTTCCTCCAAATATAATAATGCCAGTATTTGATATGTGTATACTAAAACATTCATTATATACCACCCAAGTTCAAATCACACCATAAGTTATAAAAATGCATTGTACTAGATAATGAAATTAGCACTGAAAGGGAGACCTATAAAGTAGTTATAATGTGAAGATCATTATTTTTATAAGCATTGATTCAAATTCGAACTTACATGGTTGAACCTTCTGCGGTGATACCAGCTTATGGATCACTTTGTATCAGTCAGGTTGAGCTGCCATCAGCCTTTCTTCTAAACAACGGTTCCATCTGAACCTGAAAAAAGAGCATTTGTGACAGAATAGCAAGGTTTTAGTTAAACAAAAGACTTCAATTAAACAAATAGCCTAAACACAAAATAGTCACAATGGCCAAATAAAAGGTTTCTACACAAAACAACAAGAAATCAAAAAGGGGTTCACTGGGTGAAAACAAATAAACACTACTATACAATGGCAAAAGGGACTTATTGTTGAAAAAAGAGAGATTATTTTTTTAAAAAAGCATGGAGTACCCATGTTCATGTTTTTTAAGTATTGCTTTCAAAACAAGATCATTTTTCAATGAAAACTAAATTAAACTTAAAAACCTAAAGTTAAATACAGTACTATAACGTTCATGGATACATAATTAAAAGTAAATGATAGAAAAACACAATGTATCCTATACTATCAATGTACAATGCACTATTCTGGTACTATAATGCAGTACCACCATGATAATACGATTGTACTTTTCATTTCTAAGAAGTATCCTGGTATCTACAGTATAATGCAACACTATACCACGGTACTATATGGTACTATTTATTTTACCATGGTACGATTTCTGTTGTCCCGGATACAAGTATTACAGTACCATTATAACGGACAAATGTTCTAAATATAATTGCTGTGGAATTACTCTCTCCCTCTTGTGGTCACAGAGTGTAATGCAGTCTGTGCCTAGGGCTGTGGAATTACTCTCTCCCTCTTGTGGTCACAGAGTGTAGTGCAGTCTGTGCTGCTGGGCTGTGAAATTGCCCAGCCAGCCCTAGCCCGTCCGGCAGTGGAAACGAGGTATAAATCCTAACCACTAGAGCACCGGGGAAACTGATTACTGATGCGAACATCTGGGGTGGAATGAATTATTATTCACTGAGAAAAGAAGCAGGAATCCTGCTGAACATTCTCACTACGTGAGCAGCGTGCTGCTGGGCTGTGGAATTACTCTCTCTCCCTCTTGTGGTCACAGAGTGTAGTGCAGTCTGTGCTGCTGGGCTGTGGAATTACTCTCTCCCTCTTGTGGTCACAGAGTGTAGTGCAGTCTGTGCTGCTGGGATGTGGAATTGCAACAGAAATCCCTTCCCATGCTGGTGGAATGACATGCTGTAACCTCTATGCTGATACACACTGACGTGAGTCTGCAGGAATAACTGGGGCGTGGGACAGACAGCTTACAGCAACTCTCAGAGAGGAGAGAAAGGGGAGAATCATTGTTTAAAATGTTGGCCTGCTAAAGGGACATTTTAACATTCTTTAATATTCAATGGCAGGGGTGGAAGTTGCAGATGTTGAGATATTAGAGTCAGTGTTTCCCAGCATGCATCACTGTGAGCAGCACCTTCCTCCAGACACAGACCACGCTGTTGTGTTTAGATGACTGGGTGTGAGGAGCCTTGTGTTAACAATGGGAGAACTGGGCTGACTGGGTACGTAACTGCTGCCTATTTCCATTGTCGTGTTACTGTACTGTTATAGTGTGGAGTAGTGGTTAGGGCTCTGGACTCTTGACTGGAGGGATGTGGGTTCAATCCCAAGTGGGGGACACTGCTGCTGTATCCTTGAGCAAGGTACTTTACTTAGATTGCTCCAGTAAAAACCCAACTGTATAAATGGGTAATTGTATGTAAAAAATAAACTTATAAAATCTCCTATAAGAATTGGATAAGGGCGTCTGCTAAGAAATAAATAATAATAATATTTTATTATGGACAGCAGTGGTGCTCTGGCTCCCTCTTGTGGTCAGTATTAATACCTGCAGTGTGTCTCTCGGAGGTCACATTAATGAGTGCACTTTATTCACTTGAACACAGAGCAGCTCCTGTGTTAGCTGTCACTGAATCTCTTTATTCCATGATTTGCTGTATTGAGCTGTAGGCTCAGAGAGTGTTTCCTCTTTCCTATCAGCTGTGTGTTTTGTGTTTAAACCTCAGAGCACTCTGGATATTTACTGACACCCTCCTCCCTTTTCCCAACTTGCTTTTTTTGCTCTTTCTTTTGCATTAGGACTCTATAGAGTCCTTTTATGTAACTGTAACACCCGCTAGGCAGGGCTTACGCAGAATTGAAATACATAATCACATTTGGAGTCGGTCTACACCAGATTAGTGTGTAAGACACTGGACAAATAAAACAGTTACAGGTTATTTTATTCTGAAAGCAAGTCAAGGATGGGATCAAAACACGCCTCTTCCAATTAAAAAATAATCTTTTATTTTATTGCAGATAAAAAGAAATGGAATGTTAGCAGCAGATTAATACACAGCAGGAAACGTTCAGCACCAGAAGCACACTAAAGTGCGCGGTGCAATAAATACCTGTGAAAAATGATTGATTTAACATTGCAATCATTACAAATAAATACAAATATAAACAACAACCGCTCTGAAAACAACACACAACACAAAACACAGCAGTGTGCGCAGGCAGGGGATGTCGGGGAGCTGCATACATCATTTTCTGCTGCAGATCAATCTGTAACCCCATTCAACATCATCTCCTGCTTTACCAGACAAGGAGCAGACAAAAGCCTCAGAAGACTTGACTCGCTCCTTGCTTACAGTATATCACTCTGTTACCCCAGTCTGCTCGTTGACTGACAATGTCCTGTATGGTTGACAATGAAGTCAGAATGGTTTCTTCCTCTTTCAATGCGATGCATTGGTTGTATCAGCCTGTGAAAGCATGCATTCCACACAGAGCTTCACACTGATAGTGCCAAGTCCTTGCACATACAGCAGCTTCCACAGCTAAACATCTGGGTGTGTTCCTGTCAATGCTACACTTTATAGCAGGAAAACAAAACTGGTTAATTCACCATTGTGATATTTCAAACATTCTACATTTATTTAAAACAGAGAACAAAACTTCAAACAACAGGCGTGTTTTTTGACTCAAAAGAGCCGTCCTCAGTGTTTAAAAAAAACAAAACAAACCCAGCCCTTAATATAGTTATTACCAATTAGTGAACATGATTAAACACAGGTTTGTTAAGCAGACAATTCATTATCACAGACATACACTTCATCAAGTAAAGTTTTCAATCAGATATCCCAACATCAATGATTGGCAAATAAGTTACAATTTGTAAACCAAACAAACCTTAATAGTTATTAATCAATTGATCAAGATGATTAGATACAGGTATTGTTAAACAGCCAGCTCATTACCACAAACATACACTTAATGAAGTGAAATTTACAATGAATTATCTAACCATCAACAATCTGCAAATTGAAACAAGAAACAAACCCCACCCTTAATATAGTTCTTTAAATTGCACAATGGTGAATTAACAATGTGTTTGTGTGCGTACTCCATGTTTTCACACTATCATCACTTTTCTGAGCATCAACGCACCAAATACAAATGAATGAAATGCTTGAACTTTCAGCATGAGGTTTAAATTTTGTAGCATTACTGATACACTTTATAGAAATAGCTTTTTATTCATATTTATTTCACTATATTTATATATTTTATAGTTTCAATTAGAAATATATTAAATTGCTTTGAAGACATGTAAAGAAATAAAAAAAAACTCTTGTATATTAATATTGAAATACGATAATATGTGTTTTAAACCATAGATTTCTTTAAAATGCAATAGAAATTTGTTGGATTGTAATATGCTATGTATGTATGTATGAATGCATGTATATATTTATTTATTTCCTTTACGAGGAGTAAAGTGTCTGATTTACTTTATTTTCAGTTTGTATTTAAGTATCAGAAAATTAACAATGTTCACCTTTATCTTTTCCTTACTGTAGATAAATCAAGAATTATATTTTCATTTTCATTTGAAACTAAATTAGTAAATATAAATCCAATGACAGCCCTTCAACCTCTGCAATGTATTAGAATACATCAAGATGTTTACCAGATTGATCTTGTCTTTTATTTTGAGCCCTTGTTATTGAGCTCAGTGTGTTTGTGTGCAGTTGAGCTCCTCCACAGGCCGGGTCCCGTTTCATTGCCTTCACCCTCAGCACCTGCAGTAGGTCCCAGCTGCAGCAGTGCAGTCGCTGTGCAGTCCTGCTGAGGGAGGTTTTTGTACGAGTGTGTAGCACTGTGTGAACACATCTTTACTGTTGAGGTAGTGGAAACTCTGACAGTAGTAATCTCCTGCATCTTCAGCCTGGACTCCACTGATGGTCAGAGTGAAGTCAGTCCCAGATCCACTGCCACTGAAACGAGTTGGGATCCCAGACTGAAGGGTACTTGCCCAATAGATCAGGAGTTTGGGAGCTTCTCCAGGTTTCTGTTGGTACCAGGCTAGGTAGTGGTAATTGCTAGAAGTGTATACTGCGGTGCTGGTTTTACAGCTCAGAGCGACTGTGTCTCCTGGGAGAACAGATTTCACTGCTGGAGTCTGAGTCACAGTATACTGTCCACTGGATTCTGAAAATAATAAATATAGAAAATTAGAATAAATGAGTGAATTAAATAATGAAAATGCATTACATTTCAGCACGTTTTCATTTCATCTTTTTAATTTCCCTGTTTTACTTTGTATTAAGAATTGTCCCAGAAACAGATATTTCTTTAAACATGTTTTTCTAAATGATTCTTACCCTGAGTGCAGATGACAAGTGCCCAGATAAAGATGCTGATAAAAGTCATTGTTGCTGTGGATTCTGTTGCCATGAAGGGCAGCTCTCAATCATGAAGTGTTAAACTCACAGGGCTATAAACACTCCCAGAGCACTGAAGCATGTGCTGCCAATGCAAAGTGTCTTTTCTATGCAAATTGTCTTCCTTGGCACAGCAGCCACTTGTAGCCAAGCAGTGGTGTAAACACAGGCTTGGTGCTGTGTGTTCTGACAGAGCAAGATTAGCAGTTTAGCATGAACACTCCCAGGACAGCAGGACTAGACAAAGAACAGCTTTAATAGGAGCATATGAGGAGAGCCAATCAGCCGAGCCCTCATTCCACTCAACACAGCTGGAATGGAGTCAAGTGTGGAGTGTGTTTTAAACAGTACTTGCACTGTGTGTTCAGACAGAGCAAGATTAGTAACTGCCCTGGCATTAACACTCCCAGGACAATGGGACTATACAATAGAGCCCAGCTATTAAGAGTAGCATTGGAACCTGATTAGCACAGTCCTTAATGCACTCATTAAAGTGTAATGCAGCAGTACTGCTTATTAAACAGCAGCACCGTCATGATTGAAGTGCAGTGAAGTTCTCACTGGCTTCAGTAACACTAGAAGACACTCAGGGGCTCATTCACTAAATGCTGGTAAATGACCAGAATGATATAAATGTTCTTAAGCTTTAACCTTAGGGCGATCTCTAAAATAAGATTGGATGGGTTGGCAGTTAGCTCATTTGTGAATGTTCCCTGCTCTGCTCACAGCATCACCAGTGTGCTGCCCTGTTTACTGAATGTTGTGACAGTACATACCGCCTGCTTTACAAACACAGTATTTGAACACGCGCCGAGGACCCAAACATTTTAGCACCCTTCAGTGAATAATGTCTTGTATATCAAATCCCTCCCTGGCGGTATTTCTGATGTAATGTGCATACATTTCCCATCCATTAACATCATGAATTATATTGCAATGACCCGCATGCGGTACTTTTCCTGTGCATTGTTCACCATGGGTTAGGTTGCTCTTCACTGCTTGGTGAATGCAGCAGGTGTACACAGTAGCACACGGTACAGAGCCTCACTGCATGTTAACACAGTACCGCTGTGTGATAAATGAGGTCCTTACACTTTGATGCTGGTAGCTCCTCACTCTTGTGGGTAATGTTAGGAACTGCAGTCTGTGATGTTTAAGGCATTTTCAGCTGCGTTCAAAAACTAAAGGCATGATATGCCACCTAATATATCCTTCAAGCCCCTCAAGTGAAATACACAGCAATGGAAAAGTTATTTTATTTGTATTTAATTTGTTTATTTGATATTATAAGATGCAGCAATATTTATATCAGTATGTCAGTAAAGCGTTTAATAGCTGCTGGGGATGAAATCAAAGAGAATAATTCACTGCTACTACATTATGGACAACAGGCTCCCTCTTGTGGTCAGTGTTGATAATTACTGCATGTTTTGTTTGTTTGAGTTGAGTTTTAATATAACTTCTTAAGGAATTAATGAAATAATAAGTCCTGTTTGTTTATTACTCCCCTTGAAGCCCCTAGACTGCTGTGTGGTGTTTAACACTTGTGTAATTCTTCAGTAAAGTCACTGTCTCAGCTGAAACACAGCACTGTCTCCAGCCCTCGTCCTCTGGCTCTTTAATGAGTTCAGAGTGAGGGGAGATCAGTGAGGTGCCCAGCCTGGGCTCTGGGAGAAGCGGGCTTCAGCCCTTTTCTGTTGGTCTGCTGGAGGTTCAGCACGGACAGCTCCCTCTGACTCACTCCCTGGGAGGCTCAGGGAGGAGAGGAAGGATGAACGAGATTGAAGCCATTCAGCATGTATATCTCACACTAACTGACACAGAAATAAGATCAACAACAGATTGAGAGAGAATATTTAAAAGAAAAACACCCAGCTGCATCATCTGTAAACAAAGGAAATCTACGGATAATAATTAGAATCAATCCCGATTCCCGGATATTTTCTGATACAGAAATCCCTGGATTGGAAACATAAAATCCTGTAATTCGAGTCAGGATATTTTGGAAATATATATATATATATTTAAAAAAAAAAAAAACAAACAAACAAAATATTTGACCTCGACATGATTTGAACACGTAGCCTTTTGAGCAGGAGTGCAGCTACTGTTGCACCATGAAGTCCTCGCATAATGAGTGTTTGTGAGCCCCTAATAAGCTAATTTGTAAAGTTAGTAAAGAATAAGCTAATATAACGAAGCTAAATTTGAACTCCTAGCTGGAGCAACGAGAGGCCAGAGGCGGGGCAGAGAAGGAGGGGAGGCGCTGCTAGGCAACCGGCTTGTGAACATTCCACTCAGCTGAGCAGAGACCGTTAGGATTTAAAATGCAAGCGTTCGGCGTTAGGCGCTTCGTTAAATTAACACACGTTGCTGGCATTTGAATATAACCATATTTTAAATACTCAAATAGGACTGTATTAAAAATATATATGTTTTTCAAAGTAATATGTTATTTGGAATATTAAAACAATCAAATTAAACAACACATGTTTGGACAAAAAATATTTTTCTTCCTCATAACGTGTTAGAAAATGTAAACAGCAGTTGGAGAATGCCGAAGTCGATTATCCTAGCATGTTAAACGAGGGCATTTCTCCTGTAAGCTGCGTCTAGTAATAGATCGTTTATACTGTTCTCAATGGTCCGCATCCCAGCCTGAGACCACGATCCAGTGGTCGACGGAGATGTTTTTCAAAGTAATATGTTATTTAGAATATTAAAACACTCAAGTTAAATAACATGTTTGGACACAAAATATCTTTCAGTGACGTTAACAAGTAGTCTGTTTACAACAAAAATGCAATCTGTGTTAGGAACACTATTCTAATCGGATTTAAAATTGAAATTATAATGGTTTTGAGTGCTGACAAGAGTTTGGTATCAACTGTTGATTTAAATCAGCTTAAATTATGTAGAGCTTGTGGTGTTATGCTGCCATCTAGAGGTTGTGATTGGAATTGAAACTATTGGCTTCAGTGAGGTAGGGTAGCATATATTTGGTTAATGCGATTAAAATCCTTGTCTATGTATAAAACATTTGCTTTAGAACAGTTAGTGATGATATAAGTAAGTTAACGTGGGTCTAGAAGAGGAGCCTGCAGTATTTAGATGTCACAATTCGGTAGGTTAGGCTCTCATGTTGCAAAAGCGCAGCAGCAGGAGCCAGAAGATTGCAGTAGTGAGGCACAGGCTCGCATTGCCTGTTAAAACTGCCTGGTCGCCATGGTAACTTACCACTCCCAGTAGTCACTTTCGCTGAGGCGTTGCCGTGGTAACCATGGTCTGTGAGGCGCGGTGTGAAAGAGTTGCAGTGCAGCGGTGACGTCGGAACAGTCTTTCTGATGAAAACGCAAACAAGCTGAGAATGACGCTGCGCTTTGAGCGGCGCTGGCCTGCGCTGGAGACTGGAAGGAGCAGAAAAGACTAACAATGGAGCTCCTGCAGAAAAATACAAAAGCTGAATGATGAAAAGAATCACCTGAGCAGGTAGGAAAATAGCTGATACTGTCTACCAGCGCTGAGCAGAGAAATGACCTGCAGTGAAAGGAGCGAACAACAAAAAACAAACACAGACGAAGGAGGGAAGCAGTGCTGGGTGTATAAATAGAAAAGAAGGAGAGATTGACATGCAAGCTACCTAACGGGATTGCCCATACCGCTCTGGTCACGCCCTTTTTACCTGACCAAACACAGCAGCGCAAGATAATGCAGAGAGACTGGAACTTGATTGAAACTGAACTGCCCCCCCAGGAAGTAATTTGTTTGTCGCTTTATAATCAATATGTTGTGTGGGCTAAATTGTATAAATAAATGTCCGGAGACATTCAAATCCAAACACGTTAAAAAATGAAATAGAGTGGAATAGAAACAAAGACGGCTTTGACCTCGACGTGATTTGAACACGCAACCTTCTGATCTGGAGTCAGACGCGCTACCGTTGCGCCACGAAGTCCTGACGTAGTGCATGCTTGTGATGCAATCCTAGAGTGCACAGCGTGACGTGACAGAATGCAATAATGTGTTAAACTATCTTGCTTCTATGATGGGACCAGAGATCTTATATCCGCAATCTAATGATCGTCCCACCCCAGAGAGACTTTGTCTTGACCAGGGATTAATATAATTTAAAAACAAACTGCGATGGTTCCACGCGATGGGAATGTGAATAGAGTCAAATACATTTGCATCATTCTGTATATATATATATATATATATATATATATATATATATATATATAAAATATATATATATTTCGAGTAAATGTAGCTTTATTATCATATTGAAGACACATTACACATGACCACAGTTCTGTAACAAAATGACAATAACAAGAACGTTCCCCATACCGAGTCGAACCCGGGCCAAGGTGAAAACCAGGAATCTAACCGCTAGACCATATGGGAAGCTGACTAGCAGACATGCAACAGTAGCTTGTATACAGTACAACGATTGGTAAAAACCACAAAAATGACCACACGTTACAAACACGTTACAAAATGAAAGCAAACTTCAAACCATTTTATATTTATTCTCAATTAACACAAACTCTTCAATTGCTAAAAAAAAAAAAAACTATAAAAAAATCTACCTTTGTGCTTCTCGGAAGACATACGATGGAGGAAACACTGCAGTTTTCAGTCTGGGGAATATTACAAATTAGGAGACTCTGCTTTAAAATACACATGTAGGGCGTGCGACTCTGTTACAAAAATTGTCAGACTGTATGTATCTCCATAATGATACGCATGAATACATTAAAACTATTTGGAGAATGGGGCATCGATCCTGCTACTTCTCACATGCCAAGCGCGCTCTACCATTTGAGCTAATTCCTCTTGAATTCGCGGCCGATTTTCATAGGCTACATCGCAGATTGAGACGAGCAATTCAGATTGTCATCAGCAATGTAGTGTAGACACATTTTGAGTGCGTATCTCATACTGGTAGAAACTCAGAAAAAAAAGTAACCATCAAGCCTACAATTGTTCAGTTGTTTAAATCAATAAGCAAATTTCAAATTGATCATTGCTAATGTTAAAACAATTTAAGAACACTTTAAATAGGCCTTGACTAATATAAAAAATATAGTAATGTGATTTGCACTACGCAGGACTAGATGAGCTTAAATAAAACATTACATCTGAAAATAACTTGTGCTTCCCCCACTTACAAGGAAAGGGTCAAACTTTGTATTCGTTCTCATAACGTGTTAGAAAATGTAAACAGCAGTTGGAGAATGCCCGAAGTCGATCATCCTAGCATGTTAAACGCGGCATTTCTCATTTTAAGCTAAATCTAGTAATAGATCGTTTATACTGTTCTCAATGGTTAGCATCCCAGCCTGAGACCACGATCCAGTGGTGAGACGGGGATGTTTTTCAAAAATAATATGTTATTTAAAATATTAAAACAATCAAGTTAAATAACATGTTTGGACACAAAATATTAAGATTGAGATTAAGAGTTTCATGCTCTACCAACTGAGCTAGCCGGGCTGACTGGTGCTCGTTTCTTTCACTGTAACCAACTGAACTATTAATTTGTCATCTTATTTGAAAAATAGTGAATGACAGAACCAAAGATTCCAAATATAATCCACTGAACTGTAGCTTTATTATCATAATGAAAACAGATTACACATGACCACAGTTCTGTATCAAAATTAAGTCGTAAATATATGGTTTCCATTGTAGCTATTTACACACACTGCTCTGTTGTCTCCCAGGGTGTTATCTAACAAAAGCGACATATGCTGTGCTGCCATAATTGATTACATAGACTTTCCTGCCCCGTCTTGCTTTCATCTTAGATGTGATCTCAGGTTCTGCTGAGTTCTGCTCCCTCGATCACGTTCTGCAGCATCTCGCCTTGCTAATCACTCCCGTATGCTTTGGCGGCTTAACAGGTTGGTCTCTGTGGCGCAATCGGTTAAGCGCGTTCGGCTGTTAACCAAAGCTTGGTGGTTCAAGCCCACCCAGGGACGATGCTTTTTGCATTTCTTAATCACATTAGAAAATGGCACTCTGTTACGCTGTTATTTCATCCAATTCGCTGAAGAATAAATGTGCTCTGTTTTTTAGTTCAAAATAATACAAAACAAATATCGTCTTGTTGTTTGCGAAACCGGGGATCGAACCAGGGACCTTTTAGATCTTCAATCTAACGCTCTCCCAACTGAGCTTCTTCGGCTTCACAAGACTCGTGTTTCGAGATAGCATTCTTTTTTCGCAATCGCCTTTTGGCAATCCAGTAAACCTGTAATGAGAAACGTTCAACAGCTCGGCAACACCATAATAGAATCCGATGCCTTTACAAATGCATTTTGAAACTGTTAAGTTTTCTCCCAAATGCGGTTCTCAACAAATGTTTTTTTTTTTTTTTGTATTCTTTGCAGAGTAAGTCCAAAAGGCAAACACTGGAACTGGCTGCCTGAAAGTGCAGCGCTTGAACTGCCCTCAACAAACGCTTTAGCTCTAAAACGGTACATTGAAAGTCTATTATCACCTTTAACACAATCATCTGTATTCCAATCCACAGGGTGATCAATAAAGTGACTGCTGGCTTTGTTTAAATATTAACAAGATGTTTTCAGGATTCACGCGTATTCTGAGCAAGCACGATAGAATATGGCAGTGAAAGGACAAGCAAATAACAGGTTTATTGGCTCTGGTCTTGTATCATCACCCTGACTACTGTCCGTGAAAAAGTGGCATTAATAAAAACGTCATTATGCAAAGTTCCCAATGCGCAAATACGCAACATATTTAAACTTCTTCACAATCTTAAACCATCCCAAATGAATTTAAAATACTGACTGACAGGTTACACACATTTTCACTATCTCATGCAAGGAAGTGTTAATATGACTTTATTACCCAACTGTGTCAATGAAGACTGGTCAACAGTAATTTCGGATTCACTTTAGTTTATTGTGCTGTATCAAATGAAACATAAAAATGAATCGCAATATAATAAATCTCTGTTTGATCGCTATACAATCAATATGTTGTATAGGCTAAATTGTATAAATAAATGTCCGGAAACAGACAAATTCAAACACGTTAAAAAATGAAATAGTGCGGAATAAAAAGAAAGGCGTCTTTGACCTCGACGTGATTTGAACACGCAACCTTCTGATCTGGAGTCAGGCGCTACTGTTGCGCCCACGAAGTCCTGGTGTACTGTTTGCTTGTGATGCAATGTTAGAGTGCACAGCGTGACATGAACATGCGATAATGTGTTAATTTACCAACAGAAACATCAATAAAAGTGTATGTATTTATTTGTGAATAAACTATCTTGCTTATCTGATGGGACCAGAGACCTTACATCGGCAATCTAATGATAGGCCCAACCCCTGAGAGACTTTGTCTTGACCAGGGACTAATATAATCTAAAAACAAACTGCGATGGGAATGTGAATAGAGTCAAATACATTTTGTACCATTCTGTAATGCCAGTTTGTTATGCAATCTTAGAGTGTACAGCAAGCATGCCAAACACACATGGTAATGCCGGCCTTTGCTGATACTAGGAAAACACTCGGTATCACCAAAGGTCATGGGAAACAACCGACTCAATACTTGTTCGTAGCCAGCAGGGCTATGAAGTTGTCGGAAGTGTGTTTGATTCTCAGCTTTAAAAAGTAAAGAAAACATAAAACAATACGATTTGCTTTTATAAATTTCATTATTTGAAACGTGGGCATAAACACAGTTGTACTGGCTGGGAATCATATGCCTGTGTTTATTTATTTATTTTCTGCACGTATTAATAAGTATTGTGTGAATATTTTATTTAGATCGTTTTTTTTTTCTTTTCATAATTTTCTGTTTGCTTTGCACTGTGTTTTTGCTGTGTTGATTATTATTTGTCTATTTTGTTTGGTGCCTGCGGGTGAAACGGAGTTCGTAATTAAAGTATTTTTTGTTTTGTTTATCACAAGCACTGAGCACACGGACCTCAGGTCCCGCCCCAAACAATTGCAGGTACCTGTACACACCTGGAATTAGAAGGGCTTTGAGGGTATAAAAAAGGGCGAAACTAAGAGACTGGGAGCATGGAACTAGGAGATGCCGGAATAGGAAAGAGAGAAGCTGAGGAAGTAAACGAAAATAAAGAGGACGAGATTAGCCAGCGAGTGGTTGTTTTTTTTTGTGCACGGACAGTGTCAGTTTTGTTTTATTATTTTTTTCGGGGACTCACTCTGGGAGGACTGCGGAACTTGGTGATTGAAGACATTTGAAAAGAGGTACTGACAAGAACCTTTAGTTAAGTGGTTTATGTCAGGATATCAGGATTTCTCCTGAGGCCTTCAGCTGAAGCGCAGCACCCTATGGAGGGGCTGCCCAAACAGGCGTCTGGACAGGAGCCCTAAGAGGAGGTCTGGACCAGAGAGTGGATGACGTATGGTTAAGTGAACAAATACACATTCAAATGCATCTAATGCTCAAAAATAAAACAATAATTCAAATAAACAAACTGTGCAAAAAAAGGAAAACCAATCAATTAAAATTCCAAAAACCATAAGTGATAATACTGAATAAAATAATAAATCAACACATTAGTCACCATTGACATTACCACCACTGCAATCTTGAAAATGTTTGTATGCCCACGAAATAATGAACAGTCGTTCATTATTTTGTGTATCAGCAAACCACACAAAGCTGGCGCGGTCGCGGTATACTGTAATGATGCTCAGTCAGTCTGCCCGGACTGCACCTGAACCATCTTAAAACACGAAGCCCTAATAAGCTAATTTGTAAAGTTAGTAAAGAGTTGAGCTAATATAACGAAGCTAAATTTGAACTCTAGCTGGAGCAACGAGAGAGGCGCGAGGGCGGGGCAGAGAAGGGGGCGGCTGCTAGGCAACCCGGCTCGTGAACATTCCACTCAGCTGAGCAGAGACCGTTAGGGATTTAAAAATCACGAAAGTTCCGGGCGGAGTTAGGCGCTTAGTTAAATTAAGACACCGTTGCTGGCATTTGAATATAACCATATTTTAAATACTCAAATAGGACTGTATTAAAAAAAAAAACATATTATGTTTTTCAAAGTATCACGTTATGTGGAATATTAAAATGTACTTGGCTTGATTCATGCCAAAGCTGCCCGATTCAGCCTGCTGAAGCACCCCCAGATCATCACGGTCCTCCACCACATTTCACAGTGGGTGCGAGACACTGTGGCTTTGTGGCCTCTCCAGGTCTCCGTCTAACCATTAGGCGACCAGGTGTTGGGCAAAGCTGAAAATTGGACTAATCTGGGGTGCTTCAGCAAAAACTGGAATCAAAGCATTATCTTTAATGAAGGACTCATGAATCAAGCCAAGTACAAGGTTGTCCTGGAAGAAAACTTGCTTCCTTCTGCTCTGACAATATCAATGTGAAAGACTGGTGGAGAGCATGCCAAGACACATGAAAGCTGTGCTTGAAAATCAGGGTTATTCCACCAAATATTGATTTCTGAACTCTTCCTAAGTTAAAACATTAGTATTGTGTTGTTTAAAAATGAATATGAACTTATTTTCTTTGCATTATTCGGTCTGACAACACTGCATCTTTTTTTGTTATTTTGACCAGTTGTCATTTTCTGCAAATAAATGCTCTAAATGACAATATTTTTTTTTGGAATTTAGGAGAAATGTTGTCAGTAGTTTATAGAATAAAACAAAATGTTCATTTTACCCAAACACATACCTATAAATAGTAAAACCAGAGAAACTGATAATTTTGCAGTGGTCTCTTAATTTTTCCAGAGCTGTATATATATAATGTAATCCACAGGATTTCCACAACGCTATAGTTTATCATATTTTGCCTAGAATAATATTAAATATAATATTTTTAAAAAAATATGATAAAGATAAAATAGTATACAGTTTGAACACATTAGAAGCTGTTCAGGGCCTTTTACATTTTAATGACTAGTCTATATGAAAACATTCTTGTGAAAAAAAAAACAACCAGCTAAAAAACCATTATTTGATTTTCCTGTCTTTATTTTTAACAAAGACAATGGCGTTTGCAGACAGCGTTAGTGTTCTGGTCAGCGAGAAGTACTGAATAACTGTTTGCACTGTTCCGTGTTTGTTTTCAGCTCATTGAAAGATGACATTCTACAATGAAATTTATCCACTTTACCCTCAACAAAGGATGCCCTTCATCTTCAACCTCAGCCAGCTCATACTCATTCTGGTGTTTTTAGTCCTTGCTTGCAGTTTCCTTGTTATACTAACAGTCATTTCTAATGAAAAACACTGTTTCCAGCTAAACCGACACATGCACCAAAATGTGAGTGTAACATAGATTATTCTGCTCCAGTTTCGGACTGCAAATGCATGTAATGAACTTCTCTTCCACTAGGCGCCGCTTAAAAACACAAGAATCCACTGTTATTTAATATTAATAACCGCTTTCCAAACACTACACACTTAAACTAGATAATATATCCTATCTTAAAGAAACTTTCTTTTGTAATACATCATGTACCACGATGCTAACAAAATTAAAACTCCTTCTTATTTTTTATTTACCATTTATAAAATGTCACAAACCACTCAGACTGTGTTTTCTTCCTCCACCCTCAAAAGAAAGGCGGAACGGTCATCAATGATCAGAACAGCTACAGTGAAGCAGCATTCAAGACCTGCTTCACGCTCAGAAAAAACACTGTAAATCCTCATCATGGTTAGCGAGACCAGACACTTTAAAACATTTCACTAGAAACAAACTATAGAAATAATCCCTGAAAGTATAGTCTTAACAAATACAGGGAAAACAACTTCCCTACTCCCGGCATGTATCACTGCAGTGATGGTGTCTGATTCAGGTTCCTTTCTAGTATAACACTTGTTCATAGTAATGTTAATAATTGCCAATGCGTTTCAAACACAAAATTCACATAATGAAATAACCACACAATTAAAGTATAATGTAAAAAAGAATCGTAATACCCAGGGTGCACCTCTCTATGAATAATTTAAAAAAAACAACCAATCACCAATCTCTCTAGCAGGGAGGTTTCAGTCCCGCCCACCTGCATAGTATTCAGGAGGAGGGCGGCTCTGGTCATTTCAAGGGTTTTGCTGCAAATGTGTTTCTTACCCTTTAAGTGCCGTTGTCCTAATCTATGGCTACTTTGTCATTTTTTAAGCATTTTAACTGGCATCTTATTTGAATGTTCTTTTAACTCTATTGTTATGATAACTTACTCTAATTGTGTTAACCGTAACAGTTAAGTCTAGATGTAACGTATCAGATTACATAAACACACCTTGTGTTCAGATTTTTTTTTTTTTTTTTAAATGTATCGTCCTCTATGGGTAGAGGCAGATAAACTCGCGTACCTGCTGTTTCTTCACATTAACATTTACAGAAATACACACACTAAATTGAAATGTAAAATTTTAGAAAATCTACTTTGCCAAGAGAAAAAACAAGCTAGCAGAGAATGGTTTCGATCCATCGACCTCTGGGTTATGGGTCCAGCACGCTTCAGCTGCGCCACTCTGCTACAGCTGCTGCAGTTGAGATGATCCGTTTCTTTTCTCCCAAATACGGTATGCAAAGTATGCAACCTGCCCACTTTGATCACAAGCAGTTTTATCCCCAGTTTCGGCTGCCAATTCCAATATTCAGTCTGTAAAGCATCTTAAATAATTGGAAAGCTCTTTGTTTAAAATTACACTGAAGACTTATTTTGTTCGACCAGGTTAATAATTGCAACACCAACGTCTGCTGTTCAACTAAACACAACACTCAGTCTTCTGCAATCTGCTCATCACTACATGGCCACACCCTTAGCCCCAACTACCAAATCTTCATTTACCACTGGATGGAAAACATTTACAACTTTCTGCACTCAAATCAAAATACATCCCATTCCGATGTAATGAGCAGCGGATTGTAGCCTCCATCACCCATGCAAGGGATTCTCTTCACTTAGCCCCCCACTACCGTTAAAGCCTACATCTCTGGAATTCAGTATTTCTGCCGCCTCATCTCCGTCCCTTCTCAAACACTCCTATCCATCCCATCAGTTTGCTGACACTCAGAAGATCCTGAAGAGCCCCCTCCCTGCTGCTCCCTCCTGGATCCCTGTCAATAGACATCCTTCACTCTTTAATCTCTACCCTCAGAAAAGGCTGCTCTGTCTATTCAATGACCTGACCATGGAAGTACTATGTTTAACTGCTCTTGTGAAGCACTTCCTCTGCAGGACTCCTGAAGGAACAGAGTGCACCCTGTGAATTTACCATGACAGCATCAGTGATTTACTGATTTAAAAAAAAAGGCAACAGTTACCAGGACATCAAAGGAAATACAATGAATAGACTCGGAGTGTTAAGCCATTTTCAACCATGAGGTCTTGTGAACCATTCCGTGCACCCAGATACTGGCCAGCTGTAGTAATTTTACTACAGAATACTACCTGTGAAGTTAAAAAAAAAGTTAACCATGCCCAGTGTTAAACATGGTGGAGGTTGTGTGATGGTCCACAAGTTTCACAGCCGGTCCCAAAGCAGACCCCAACCAGCGGCAAGTTCCTCCTTTCAATCAGCTGGTGTTCCATTAAACTCCACACTCTTTAGCCTCCCGAGTCGGCCTGCAGCTTCAGGGAGCATTGCCTTCGCCCCCTTCCACTTGCTCTTCTTATTCTACTGCCTGGTCTTTCTTCACCACATTCTGTGACCAGATTCGTATCTCTCTCACCTCCTATAACCTTCAGCACCTCCTTGCCTTTATGACAGACCTCAGGCTATCCCTTAACCTGGCCCCTTCCTCCATCAGGAATTATCTCTCAGGTATACAGCACCAGTTCCTCCTCGTTCCCCACCCAGCAGTAGGACGATGCTGCCTGACCCAACAGAAAGTGTTTATATCTAATCCTTTGCTCTTCTTGTGTCTCCCACTCTACATCACCTAGCGGCCAGAGCATGCTGCCTGACCCGACGAGAAGGGAAAACTCTTAGTCCCCCCTATCTTGTCCTGCTATCAGTATCTAACCTCAATGTTACTAAGCACCATTCCCAAACTCAGCCCTCAATCTCGCCATCCCTCTCAAACTTATAATTATTTATGAAAGATTATAAAAATCAAACACTGCCAACTCCTGTGTGGAATTTCAGAAAAATTGCACTAATAATTTAGAAGCTTTATTCATACATTTTTAATGGTAATACTGACAATCCTTTATCAAGTTCACTGTACCTGTGAATTTGCATGGTCCAGTATAAGAAGGTACGATTTTGCTGGAGTTCTTGGTCGCTCAGTTCAGCACCAGTTATCAGAGCTGAAAAACAACAGCAATAGGTACCTGGTATGGTAACTGGACCACATATCATTTATATCAACTGACTGTTTTCCTCCAAATATAATAATGCCAGTATTTGATATGTGTATACTAAAACATTCATTATATAGCACCCAAGTTCAAATCACACCATCAGTTATAAAAATGCATTGTAATAGATAATGAAATTAGCACTGAAGGGAGACCTATAAAGTAGTTATAATGTGAAGATCATTATTTTTTATAAGCATTGATTCAAATTCGAACTTACATGGTTGAAACTTCTGGGGTGATACCAGCTATGGATTACTTTGCATCAGTCAGGTTGAGCTGCCATCAGCCTTTCTTCTAAACAAGGGGTTCCATCTGAACCTGAAAAAAAGCATTTGTGACAGAATAGCAAGGTTGCAGTTAAACAAAAGACTTCAATTAAACAAATAGCCTAAACACAAAATAGTCACAATGGCCAAATAAAGGTTTCTACACAAAACAACAAGAAATCAAAAAAGGGTTCACTGGGTGAAAACAAATAAACACTACTATACAATGACAAAAGGGACTTATTGTTGAAAAAAAGAGATTATTTTTTAAAAAGCATGGAGTACCCATGTTCACGTTTTTTAAGTACTGCTTTCAAAACAAGATCATTTTTCAATGAAACTAAATTAAACTTAAAACCTAAAGTTAAATACAGTACTATAACGTTCATGGATACATAATTAAAATAAATGATAGAAAAACACAATGTATCCTATCCTATCAATGTACAATGCACTATTCTGGTACTATAATGCAGTACCAGCATGATAATCTGATTGTACTTTTTTATTTCTAAGAAGTATCCTGGTATCTACAGTATAATGCAACACTACACCACGGTACTATATGGTACTATTTATTTTACCATGAAATGCGATTTCTGTTGTCCTGATACAAGTATTACAGCACCATTATAACGGACAAATATATTAAATATAATTGCTCTTTGGATAAAACAGTCCCTCAAACAAGTTTCTGGCTGTTGTAAATATTAAATTTTTTAACACTCAGAACTGACACCTATTGTAATAATGTCAATGGTGTATTTTATTGATAATATTACAAAACATAGAGTTTACTATCCGCCGCATTTCTACAGCTGACATTTGTAATATGAACATATATTATTGGCATTTTTTAATTTTGGTGACTATACGTACAGTACTAGTGACAATTAAAATAATACTGTAATAAAATTCTTCCCTTCAGATGATTGTATTTCGAAATAAACCAAAAGACTTCAAGATCCATTAATCTCCGTCGTTGAGAACGCAGGATTCTTGGGAGTTCTCACGAGATCTGATTGGATAATTCCGTCACTTCATTCTTGGTAGCTCTGCGAAATATGATTGGCTCTTTCCTTGTCAATTCTTGGTAGCGACTCAGGTTTGATTGCTCAAAACTACCAAGATATTGTCAAGATTGAATATCGCCTTTTGGCTGGGTGGGAGGGACAGCTGGTCGGGCTGGGGACCGCACAGCTGAATAACTTATTTGCTTTAATAAAGTGGGTCCACAATGCCTGGCATTAAAAGTGATTCACCAGAAGCAATTGCGGATTTAATGGAATGACTTGGGCAACAAAACAAGTTCCCTACCCGGGAATCAAGCCCAGAGCAGGCGGTAAGCGCTGAATCTTAACCACTAGAGCACCAGGGAAGCAGGTTACTGATGTGAGCATCTGGGGTGGAATGAATTATTACCTGTGCAAAGGAGGAGCAGCAATCCTGCTGAACATCCTCACTACATGAGCAGCGTGCTGTGGGCTGTGGAATTACTCTCTCCCTCTTGTGGTCACAGAGTGTATTGCAGTCCGTGCTGCTGGGCTGTGGATTACTCTCTCCCTCTTGTGGTCACAGAGTGTAGTGCAGTCTGTGCTGCTGGGCTGTGGAATTGCAACAGAAATCCCTTCCCATGGTGGTGGAATGACATGCTGTAACCTCTATGCTGACACACACTGATGTGAGTCTGCAGGAATAACTGGGGTGTGGGACAGACAGCTTACAGCAACTCTCAGAGAGGAAACAAGTGGAGAATCATTGTGTTTAAAATGCTGGCCTGCTAAACGGACATTTTAACATTCTTTAATATTCACTGGCAGGGGTGGAAGTTGCAGATGTTGATATATTAGAGTCAGTGTTTCCCAGCATGATTCTGTGAGCAGTTCCTTCCTCCAGACACAGAGCACACTGTAGTGTTTAGATGACTGGGTTTGAGGAGCCTTGTGTTATCAATGGGAGAACTGGGCTGACTGGAATGTTACTGTGTTATTACATTATGGACAGCAGAAGTGCTCTGGCTCCCTCTTGTGGTCAGCATTAATATCTGCAGTGTGTCTTTTGTAGATCAAATGAATGGAAGCTATAGTGCTGCTGACAGTAGTAATCTCCTGCATCTTCAGAGACTTGGCTATTCAGTGAAGAGAAGAGTCCACTGTGGGACTCTGAGTCAGGACAATCTGACCGCTGGATTCTGAAAATAAAAACACAGAACATCAACCCACCGAGTCAACAGCCTCGTCCATTAACTGCATTCCACTGTGTGCTGAGGAAGTTGATGATAATAATAATTCATAATAATGAGGATTTCTTACCATGAGCAAAGAGTGCCAGTGTGCAGAGGAGGAGCCCCAGTGAAGCCATGTTCTCTGTGTGTCTCAGTGACTGTGAAAGGGCTGAACTGTCAGCTTTAAGAACCCTGAACAATGGAGCAGTGCAGTTATTGTAGCTGTTGTGTAGAGCAGTGAGGCAGGCACAGGTATGCAAAGCACCTTCCTTTATACAAATCCTGTCCCAGGCAGTTAGATGAGATCTGAGCCGTGAGCACCAGTGGGGCTTCATAGGGTTGGGCCACTTTTACTGTTTTCTTCTATTTTTACCCCAGTCAAAGCTCTCCGTATATCACTGCTGTCTAATCTGTGTGTCTGTCTAAACTGACAATAATGTTTGTGTTGTGTCATTATTTCAATCCTATTGAGAATTAAAGGGTATGTAGTGCCTACCCCTAACCTAGTGTTATACATTCCCATGTGTTGCTGCTGCTGTACAAGTAATGGACCTGTCATTTTCTTTTCATTGTTCTCATTTTGACAGCTTCTTACTCTTCTAAATGGAACATCTACTTCACTGTCTTTCACAGGCCTTTCCAAGATGTACCTTGAAATGCTACGAGTGCGTTTTCATGATTTCAATCATGCTAATATTTAACAAGCCAGGGAAAAGGTAGAAAACTCATGTATTGCCTCTTTGCCAACTCATTTGTAGACATGCTCATTCTCTAATGTATTTGTAATCTCAAACAGCATTTCCTAGCTGTGTGTTTACTCTGCAGTCCCAGTTCTTCCCCATGTCTGTGTCCTGCAGCCCTGAATCACTGCTGCTCTTCATGAAGCCCCAGAGTGTGCAGTATGGGACAGGGTCAGTGTGAGGGCAGTGCTGCACTGGGGGTGCTGGGGAGGGGGCTGGGGGCACTTTTAGATTGTTTTGAAATCTGTTCATAAATATTGTGCTGTTCATAAAGGAAGGGTTGTGGCTGTGAAAGGCGCTATAAAATGAGCCGTGGTCACTGTGTGAAGCCACAGAATCCAGGTTTAAAGAGAGCCCCACTCTGTGAGGTTGGAGCAGTGCAGTGTCAGTGTGCAGAGCTGCTGTGTTTGCAGTGAGCTGTGTGATGTGTGGAGTCAGTGGAGCCCTTTAGAGGCTGGAATACTGGACTGACACTGAGAGAAGAGGGGTTCCACTGTGCGACTGCTCTTCACTGCTGCTCTGTTCTTGTACAATAACTCTCCTCATGGCATTCTCCATTCTCCCTCACTACTGCATCCCAGCTCCTGATTGAGGGCTGACTGGATTCAACTCATTCCTCTCCTGTGTCTTTAATCACACACACTGGCTCCCTTCAGTCCCTGCTCAATGTTGAGGGCCACAGCAGATCCTGTACAGCTGCAATTACACTTTCTTTAGCTTTGAAAAAAGGGACCTGTGGCTTTTTTATATCATAGCATTCATTCATTCATTTCTTAACAGCTTCCATATCCTTAATTAAAAAGTTTAGGCATCAGGATTCATGAACATCTTCATATGAGAATCAGATAGAAAAAATGTGAGGACATAGTTTCAATTCTTTGAATAATTGAATGATGTTTTGGAATTCCTAAATACATTTAGAATAGATGCTATCATCACTACATTACTAGATGAACCTGTAGTCACAACAAAATCAGTTTGTTTAAATAGACTAATATTGAATCCATACCTACATGTAACTGTGTGTTGTTATTGAGCTCAGTGTGTTTGTGTGCAGTTGAGCTCCTCCACAGACCGTGTCCGTTTCATTGCCTTCACCCTCAGCACCTGCAGTAGGTCCCAGCTGCAGCAGTGCAGTCGCTGTCATGCAGTCCTGCTGAGGGAGGTTTTTGTACAGTGTGTAGCACTGTGTGAACACATCTCTACTGCTGGGGTAGTGGTAACTCTGACAGTGGTAATCTCCTGCATCTTCAGCCTGGACTCACTGATGGTCAGAGTGAAGTCAGTCCCAGATCCACTGCCACTGAAACAGTTGGGATCCCAGACTGAAGGGTACTTGCATAATAGATCAGGAGTTTGGGAGCTTCTCAGGTTTCTGTTGGTACCAGGCTGAGCAGTCATTACTACTGTAGCAACTGCTCACAGCACTGCTGACTTTACAGCTCAGAGCTGTGTCTCCTGGGAGAACAGATTTCACTGCTGGAGTCTGAGTCACAGTATACTGTCCACTGGATTCTGAAAATAATAAATGATAACATAGACAATTATAGTACACTGTTGATTTAAACAACAAAAACACATTTCAAGCTGTTTTTTATTTTGCCCTGCTTTACTTTTAACAGTTATGTATGTATTAAAATTCTCTCAGAATTAGATATTTTTTAAACATGTTTTTTCTAAATGATTCTTACCCTGAGTGCAGATGACAAGTGCCCAGATGAAGATGCTGATAAAAGTCATTGTTGTTGGGATTCTGTTGCCATGAAGGGCAGCTCTCAATCATGAAGTGTTAAACTCACAGGGCTATAAACACTCCAGAGCACTGAAGCATGTGCTGCCAATGCAAAGTGTCTTTCTATGCAAATTGTCTTCCTTGGCACAGCAGCCACTTGTAGCCCCAGCAGTGGTGTAAACACAGGCTTGGTGCTGTGTGTTCTGACAGAGCAAGATTAGCAGTTTAGCATGAACACTCCCAGGACAGCAGGACTAGACAAAGAACAGCTTTAATAGGACCATATGAGAGAGCCAATCAGCCGAGCCCTTATTCCACTCAACACAGCTGGAATGGAGTCAAGTGTGGAGTGTGTGTTTAAAGCAGTACTTGCACTGTGTGTTCAGACAGAGCAAGATTAGTAACTGCCCTGGCATTAACACTCCCAGGACAGTGGGACTATACAATAGAGCCCAGCTATTAAGGTAGCATTGGAACCTGATTAGCACAGTCCTTAATGCACTCATTAAAGTGTAATGCAGCAGTACTGCTTATTAAACAGCAGCTCCGTCATGATTGAAGTGCAGTGAAGTTCTCACTGGCTTCAGTAACACTAGAACACTCTCAGGGCCTCATTCACTAAACGCTGGTAAATGACCAAAATGATATAAATGTTGAGCTTTAACCTTAGGGCGATCTCTAAAATAAGATTGGATGGGTTGGCAGTTAGCTTTTTGAATGATCCCTGCTCTGCTCACAGCATCACCAGTGGGCTGCCCTATTTACTGAATGTTGTGACAGTACATACCGCCTGCTTTACAGCCACGGTACTTGAACACGCGCCGAGGACTCAAACATTTTAGCACCCTGCAGTGAATAATGTCTTGAATATCAAATCCCTCCCTGGGTATTTCTGATGTAATGTGCATATTTCCCATCCATTAACATCATGAATTATATTGCAATGACCGCATGTGGTACTTTTCCTTCGCATTGTTCACCACGGGTTAGGCTGCTCTTCACTGCTTGGTGAATGCAGCAGGTGTACAGTAGCACACGGTACAGAGCCTCACTGCGTGTTAACACAGTACCGCTGTGGTAAATCAGGTCCTTACATTTTGATGCTGGTAGCTCCTCACTGTTGTGGGTAATGTTAGGAACTGCAGTCTGTGATGTTTAAGGCATTTTCAGCTGTGTTCAAAAACTAAAGGAATAATATGCCACCTAATACATCCTTCAAACCCCTCAAGTGAAATATGCATCAATGGGAAAGTTATTTTATTTGTATTTAATGAGTTTATTTGATATTATAAGATGCAGCAATCTTTATGTCAGTATGTCAGTAAAACTATTAATAACTGGTGGGGATGAAATCAAAGAGAATAATTCACTGCTACTACATTGTGGACAACAGGCTCCCTCTTGTGGTCAATGTTGATAATTACTGCATGTTTTGTTTGTTTGAGTTGAGTTTAAAATCACTTCTTAAGGAATTAATGAAATAATAAGTCCTGTTTGTTTATGACTCCCATTGAAGCCCCTAGTCTGCTGTGTGGTGTTTAACACTTGTGTAATTCTTCAGTAAAGTCACTGTCTCAGCTGATACACAGCACTGTCTCCAGCCCCTCCTCCCTCTGGCTTTAATGAGTTCAGAGTGAGGAGATCAATGTGACGTGCCCAGCCTGGGCTCTGGGAGAAGTCAAAGCTTCAGCCCCTTTTCTGTCGGTTTGCTGGAGGTTCTGATACAGAAATCCCGGATTGAAACATAAAATCCGGCAATTCGGAGTCAGGATATCCTGAAAATTATTATTTTTTTAAAAAGAAGCAGCTTTTTGACCTTGGCGTGATTTGAACCACCTTCTGATCTGGAGTCAGGCGCTACCATTGCGCCCGAAGTCCTGGCATAGTGCATGCTTGTTATGAAATGCTAGAGTGTGCAGCAAGCATGCCAAACAGTAATGCCGGCGCTGATACTAGGAAACACTAAGGTATCACAGCCGACTCAATACTTGTTCGTAACCAGCAGGGCTATGAAGTTGTGGAAGTGTGTTTGATTCTCAACTTAAAAGTAAAGAAAACATAAAACAATGCGATTTTCGTTTATAATGTTCATTATTTGAAACGTGGGCATAAACACAGTTGTACTGGCTGGGAATCGTCTCGGGTCAATTACTTGGAAAAGCAGCTATGCTGACAATATATCAACAACAGGGAAAGCTGGCAATACTGAGGACACAGAGGCGGTTCTCTCAATAGCGTCTCCTCTGAATCTTGACTGGCACAAAGGGGCTTTGCTCATCTAATGGCGTGGCAGAATGCAATAATGTATTGGGTTAATTTACCAACAAAAAGAAACATAAATGCATGTGTAAGAAATTACAATGGTATTGATGCTGACAAGATTTTGTATCAGCTGTTGATTTCCTTGAAACAATCTATTATGAACACATGTATTCCTTTTAAAAATAAGTAAAATTGAACTGTCAGAAGAGGATTTGAACCCACGCCTCCGTTCTGAGACCAGAACACACAATTCTTTGGAAAGATAGAGTTCTTGAGTCTGGCGCGAGACCACCTCGGCCATCCTGACAAGCTGCGTGTGATACAGTAGAAACCGCATTATTAATTTCAGCACAGACAGGGTTGTCTTGTATCAAGGCCGATTGGGTTTATTACGCACATGCCAACTGTTGCTCATGAATGATGTTATGACAAGTGTAAAAAAAGAAACGGTTGAAGCCAACCCAAAAAAAAAGTAAGATTATTTATTTCAATATCGTTATAGTTATAAAAGATGCGCATTTAGAATAGCAATTGCTATATGACAATGACCAATAAGTAATTTTGTTGCAATACTGTATACATATCCGCTCATTTCTACAGCTGACATTTGTAATACGAACATATATTATTATTGGCATTTTTAATTTTGGTGACTATCGTTGCAGTACTAGTGACAATTAAAATAATACTGTAATAAAATTCTTACCTTCAGATGATTGTATTTCGAAATAAACCAAAAGACTTCAAGATTCAATAATCTCCCATCGTTGAAAGCGCTCAGTATTCTTGGTAGTTCTACGAGATCTGATTGGATAATTCCGTCACTTTATTCTTGGCAGCTCTGAAATCTGATTGGCTCTTTCTGGTCAATTCTTGGTAGCGACACGGGCTATGGTTATACCTGAGCAAAGAAGGTTTGACAATCCTATTGAACATCCTCACTACATGAGCAGCGTGCTGCTGGGCTGTGGAGTTACTCTCTCCTCTTGTGGTCACAGAGTGTGGTGCAGTCTGTGCTGCTGGGCTGTGGAAGGGGTGGAAGTTGCAGATGTTGAGATATTAGAGTCAGTGTTTCCCAGCATGCATCACTGTGAGCAGCTCCTTCCTCCGACACAGACCACACTGTAGTGTTTAGATGACTGGCTGTAGGAGCCTTGTGTTAACAATGGGAGAACTGGGCTGACTGGGGAGGTAACTGCTGCCTGTTCAATTGTCTTATTACTGTACTGTTATCACAGTATGGACAGCAGTTGTGCTCTGGCTCCCCTCTTTTGGTCAGTATTAATATCAGGGTGTGTCTCTCTGAGGTCATGTTAATGTAAGCTATAGTGCTGACAGAACTCGCATCTTCAGCCTGACCCACTGATGTCAGCACGGTTTGTTCGAATCATTAAGTCAGTGAATGGAGCTGAGCCCCAGGACTGCCATTCAGCAAGAGAAGAGGAGCGAGGGAGTCTCCGGTTT
>CM072693.1:6471711-6588161 GCA_036884735.1 Huso huso | reverse complement strand
TGGTCATTTTAGCTACAGTGCAGGGAATCCTGCCTGAATCCACTGTAGGGGTTCCCTGTTGTACTACCAGCTAGTGAGGTTTGCATGTTGTTAAACAAACCGGCCAAAAGAACTGGGGTGAACACATCCCCAGTACCAGTCTCAGATCCTGAGCCAGCAGTGGCTGTGCTTTTTGACCTCTCTTCAAAATCCTTGCAGCTTGAAGAAGTCGAGCAGCCTCAACATTGGCAATCTCACCACTACAAAAGGAACAGAACTGAAATCATATTCACATAAACCAAAATAAAATTAATTAATTTAGCAGATGCTTTTTATCCAAAGCTATTTACATAATGGGCAACGGCAGTGCCCCACCCGAATCGAACTCAAACACTTGGTTGCAAGTCCGAATCCTAACCACCACTCTACACTGCCGACGATAAATGTACATATATATATAATGAATGCAGTATTTTACACACACAACTGCAGCACACATGTTTGACCTCACAAGAACTAGGAGAACTGTCCTGTTTACACCCTTTTGCTACTCCAAGTATTGATCAGTTTTAAAATAATTTTTTTTTTTTTTAAAACCCAACTCTAAATACCTGTACATCTAGGGGAAGTAATTAATACAAATGATAGGTACATTGGTACAATAAAATACAAATCTTAAGTCAACGGCACAACTGTATAATAAAGCTACTGATGCAACATCTCATACAGGTCGCTGCAGTAGACGAGGGAAATTATTCTTGAAATATTCATTTTACCCACTTCCCCTAGCCAAAAAAAAATTAAAATAAATAAAATAACTTGCTTTTTATACACGTCTGTCTCTTAATTGGACCAAAATACTGTACCTACTGTAAGAATAATCAAAAACCCATCATGATTTTTCCAATACTTACTTTTAAATACAGGTACCAATCCCCACCCACCACCGTTATATACACTATATACTAGAAAACAAAACAAAAAACAGTGACAAATGTGGTCACTATACTCTCTCAGATCATTATAAGTTGGTATATATAGCTAAATTGTATCATGCATCGCCCATGTTATGAGCACATGTGATCGAGAATTAATTTTTTATACAATAACAAACGAATATAAAAAGAAAACTCGAAAAGAAACTGAACTTGCCCTAATTCAGGTCTATCCGCCATCTGTAACGCGGAGCGATGCACCAGGAGGATTGTGGGTCCACAGTTTCCATGGCAACCCTTGGTAAACGAACACGGTCTTCATGTTAATGATCCAAGCAGAATACCATGTTGCATAATAATCACAATCAGCAAGTGAATAACATGATCATAATCATCATGATCAGCAAGCAGAATACCATCATGAAGTGCATCTTAATTTAGGCAACGGATCACCCTCCATAGTATCATGTGACACACTGCAGAAATTGAATGTTACAACTTTTAATGACGTGTAGTTGCGAATCATGACCACAAGGTGTCGTGTAATAGATTGGATAGTAACCCAGCTAACATTATGATGTGCCCAGAACGTTAGAGAATGTTATTCGAAAGTCAGATAACATGAAGCAACTTTAAAGAACATTTTTTTTGAAGGTTTTCGTAATGTCAGCGAGAACGTGCTCAGAATTAATGTTATCAAACAACATTGACGCTGCTTTTCAGGTAACATTGCCAATCTACACAAAAATTATGAATTTATTCCCCAGTTAATTAGGGTCCTCTTGTAAATGTACTCCCTACAATCCTACTCCGCCAATCTCCCGATCCTGCTCTCCTACAGCATGGTCTCTTCAATAAACACAAACACACAACTAACCCAATTACATGAGAGTATTCAATTTTCAGCCTCCTACACATTCGCTGATTTTTGAGAGCTTGCTCATTGTTCCAATTGTCCATAAGCTTAAAGCAGTGGTCGACTTATTTTAATTGCTAAAAATCATGTTTTTGCAGGAATCTTCTACAGCTGTCGGTTATTTTCGCCGGCCTCTGGAGCTGCTTCTAAACGGACCTGCAGCTCTAAGCAGGTGTTCACCCCGAGCTTAGAACTCCAGCCCGCCACATAACACTCAAAAATTGCGGGGAACAGGGACGCTTTTTAATTGATATTCCCCAGGACATGCACATTGAAGTGAATATAGAAAGTCTGCATTTTCAGCCGCTTTCTCGCTTTACAGCCTCGCCATGCATTGAAGTGAATAAAGCGTCAGCGGCGCTCACGAGATACCCCAGATCTTGCAGAATGTGACCAGTTTATCCAATGACCTTCTATGAACTGGTCAGATTCTGCACATAATGATCTCCGTGAACGCAACCTTAAAGTCTCCTTTCACAGCTGCCCGGTTCAGCGCAGTTAATTCAGAAGCGTTCTGTAATTACAAATATTAAGGAAGCGATTGCTACCTTACAAAATAAATAAATAATAATAAAAACACATATTTACATGAAAGGAAAAATATCACGAGCATACATGACAACAAGTAAAAACGTAATTATTATTGTTGTTATTATTTATTAATCGACGACTTGTCCAGGCTGGTACTTACACCGTAACCAAAATTATGACGTAAATATGTGTTAAAATATCACGACATACGCGGACAGCAACACGATTATTTAGAAATTAAATTATCACGTAGCTACGTGTTCAAAAAATCACCTATATACGTGACAAAGTAACACGACACACGGAATTTAAATTATCATGGAGCTAATAAGAAATTAAAAATCACGTATATAACGCGGACAAAGTAAAACGTATTTACGAGAATTTAAATTATCACGCAGCTATCGCAGTTAAAAATATCAATGATATAATGCGACAAAGTAACACGATTTATTTAGGAAATTAAATTATCACGTAGCTATGCGTTCAAAAATATCAATGACATATCGCGACAGAGTAATATGATTCACGAGAAATTAAATTATCGCATATGATGGATTAAGCAGGTGTTCACCGCGAAGCTCATGGAACCCAGGTCAGCCTCATAATACCTCCGCACCGGGTACACAGGGACGCAGTATTCAACTGATGCTCCCGAGACACCGGGACCCAGGCTAACCCCGCAGCCCGCTGGGATGAGCAGGTGTTCACCACGAGCTCGTGGAACTCCATTACCACCACATAACACTGTGTACAGCGGGGAACAGGGACGCATTTAATTGATGTTCATTGAAGTGAAATCGAAGATCGCATTTCCCAGCCGCCTGTCGTTTTACAGCTGCGCGGCGCATTGAAGTGAATAAAGCCTCAGCGCATGCTCACGAGATAATTTACAAGAGATCTTGTGCAGAATGTGACCAAGTGATCCAATGACCTTCTATGAACTGGTCAGATTCTGCACATAATGATCTACGGAACGCACCCTTAAAGTCTCCCCTTTCACAGCCGCCCGGTTCAGCTTAGTTAATCAGAAGTAGTTAGCATTTATGAAATGAACCCAAGCTAAATTTATGACGAATATGTAAAAAAATCAATGACATCCGTGATAAAGTAATATGTAAACACGAGATATAAAATTATCCGTAACCACTTGTTCAAAAATATCACCGCTTATATGCGATAGCAACACGATATTTATTTAGAAATTAAATTATCACGT
This sequence comes from Huso huso, assembly GCA_036884735.1. NCBI lineage: Eukaryota > Metazoa > Chordata > Actinopteri > Acipenseriformes > Acipenseridae > Huso > Huso huso. The sequence continues at coordinate 6,584,581 of CM072693.1, read as the reverse complement.
TGTTACGTGTCAAAAATATCACGCGATATAATGCGACAAAGTAAATACTTATTTAGAAATTAAATTATCACGCTGTTAATCGCAGTTCAAAAATATCAATGAGTATATCATGACTAAGCAGGTGTTCACCGCGAGCCTCATGGAACCCCAGGCCGCCTCATAATTACCCGTAACCGCAAGGGTACAGGGACGTAGCATTTAACTGATGCCCCTTAGAGACACGGACCCAGGCTAACCCCGCAGTTTGAGGGATGAGCAGGTGTTCACCGCGAGCTCGTGGAACCCAGCCCGCCACATAACACTCGTGTTGTGCGGGAACAGGGGACGGCATTTAATTGATGTTCACTGAAGTGAAATCGAAAGACTGCATTTCCCAGCGTCGCTCTGTCGCTTTTGCCAGCTGCGCGCTTGGCGCATTGAAGTGAATAAAGCCTCAAAGGCGCTCACGGGAGATAATTCTGCAAGCAGATCTTGTGCAGAATGTGACCAATTTATCCAATGAACTTCTATGAACTGGTCAGATTCTGCACATAATGATCTCCGTGGAACGCACCCTTAATGTCTCCCCTTTCACAGCTGCCCGGTTCAGCGAAGTTAATCAGAAGGGTTCTGTAATTACAAATATTAAGGAAGCGTGATTACCTACAAAAATAACAAATAATAATAATAATGAAACACATATTTACATGAAAGGAAAATATCACGTATATACATGACAACAAGTAAAACGAATTATTATTATTGTTATTATTTATTAGCCGACGACTTGTCCAGGGCTACGCACAGTCGTAACCAAAATTATGACGAATATGTGTTAAAAAATATCTCGACATACATGATAAAGTAAATGCAACACAAGATATAAAATTATCTCAAACTACGTTGTTCAAAATATCAATGAGATATACATGACAACAAGTAAAAACGTAATTATTATTATTGTTATTATTTATTAGCCGACGCACTTGTCCAGGGCGACTTACAGTCGTAAACAAAAATTATGACTTAAATCTTGACCAAACTGCACCCAGCTACCTCCAGACCTCATCTCTCCCTACACCCCACTCGACCTCTCCGCCCGCCTGCACTAGAAGACTGGTTTCACCTCCGCCACGCCTCCCTGCCTCCAGAGCCCGCCTTCTCCACCCTTGCTCCACAGTGGTGGAATGACCTTCCCACAGATGTCAGGACTGCCCTGTCCCTGACCACATTCGGCGCCCTTAAGACTCACCTCTTCAAACAGCACCTGTAGAACTCCTCTGTTTGTATCCTGGGACACTATCACCTTTGATTTAAATGTGCTTTATTTTGCTCTTATCTGCCCCTATTTTACTGCATTTAATCCTGTACTTCAGAATACTATAATCTGCCAAGTGTTTAACCTGTAGTATTTGTATTTAATCATATCCTGATGTAACTATCACTATTATTCGCTGTATTATTGAATTGTGGTTTGTCACACTTGAACAAAAGTTATTGTATTTCTTGCTCTTATTGTATTACTTTATTGTAACACTTGAAATGTATTTGCTTACGATTGTAAGTCGCTCTGGATAAGGGCTCTGCTAAGAAATAAATAATAATAATAATAATAATTTTAACTGCATGTTTTAATTTCAGACACTGTTCCTAAAGCCAGAGTGTTCACCGTGACCCGGGGACATTCCTGCTCGATGTGGAGCTGGTCAAAATTATAGTTGGACCAGAGACTTTAACTGTGCCAGAAGCCAACCTAAAAGGTTATAATGTCCAGGAGCATATCTTCCAATGGATCCAAGACCTACACCTCCAGGTGCCATTTGAAGACCCCAATGTGAAGCAAACGGTAACATCCAACCTGTTCAACCATCCAACTGCCCTTTGAAACCACTCTGCTTCCTGTGGATGTTGCTTGTTGTCTGGCTTTTTGTTTTATCCACAAACCCTTGCTCTTTCAGGTAACCTCCAGACACTAGAACTACATTCTGCCCCTGACCTACTTGCTGAATATAGTAGAGAATACGCCTTACCATCCTGCTGTAGTTGAAGCCATTCTCAAAGACATCAGTAAGTGATTATTTGTGGTCTACAACTACCCTTTTCTAACCAATTCAGTTGATGCCACATATGAAGTAAGTGATGGAACTTTAAAATGTGATTTTTAGCTGTTTTGGGTTCAAACACATTATTGACCTGATGTATTGTCTCTGTAGGTGATCAGTTCTTCAGGCATCAGAAGCAGGCTTGACTTGACCTTGAAGGACATTGAGACCATGGTTGTGGTGGCTGACTCCTCTCTGTCCTGCAGTTTCCCTACAAGGATGATTGGTAACTTCTCCTGCAGGCCAAGTATTCTGTATAATAGTTGCTTTTGAGATTGGCAGAAGGTTGCATGAAGTGGTATTGAGCTATAATCTGTTTCTTAACCTGGATCCAAATGCTGTGTTTCAGATTGCTTCACCAATGGAACTATGGCAGCTCTTGCTGTGAAAGTGGAATCTGTCCCCAGCTTGTCTCCAAGTCAACTAACTCTAAGGGATCCGAGTTGCCGGGCCTCTTCAGTCTGATGCTATCAATGCGGTTTCTACTTCAATGTCAATTCCTGTGGAACAACTAGAAGGGTTAGTATTGATACATTTAAAATCATGTTTGAGGAGGTTCAACCATGTTGACAAGGGGGCGCTACAACACCTCTGAATCAATCTGAGGGCCATGGTGACCTGTGTTTATCGGCTGAATTACTTGCATGAATCGTGACACTTGTCATCTGAAGGATGCCACCATTGTATTGAACTGTTTGTCCAGTTAACCAAGGTGCTGTGACACATGACATGACTCTTGGATATGATACATTGCATGTGCTGCCTAGAGACTTTTTTGGGTTGGTTGCAATGAACTGAAAGGAGCGCACTAACTGGGGATGATCCCATGGTTAGTACAGAGGATGGGACTAAACTAGTACACAAGTTATTGAAAAATTGCAGCTCAAGAGTCGCCAGCTGTGTCTTCAAATGTGTATTTGCAACAAACCCCAAATAACTGTTGTTGCCCTCCTAGAGGTTACTAAAACAATACCAAGTTAGTCTAGCAGTTTCTGTAGACAGACTTGTGGTATCATACTAACTGAAACAAATATAAAAACCCATAAATGTTTTAACAATTATAAAACTGAACTATTCATAACCAAACATATTTTGAGTTTGGTAATAAGTTAGTACACAGCTGGGGATGATCCTGAGTACCATATTGGCCAGTCTGCAACTTGTGTGCAGCTCCATACTAAATCTACAAGTTCATTGCAACCTGAGCCTTTGTGATTTCTCTTCCAGCTTGACAACAACCTCCTGACTCACGAGAATGAAGTGCTGTTCACATCTTACCGGTAAGGATTGCATCACAAATTGACTATCCTTATGGTTCAGCCTGAAACTCTGCTAACCCCATCTCCTTCCAGGCTGAGAGTTACCTGTCACTATCGTTAATGACACCAAGGTAGTACAGTTCTTGTACCAGAATAATCCTGCACCTGTAGTCCAGCCTGGCTTGGGACCTTGTGGTCATCAGCATTTGCATTGGGTATGACTTGGCAATTGAAAATATAGATGCTCTAGTAGTATGTTTCTGCCTATAAATTCTCCCTTGTGTCTCTGCAGGTTCAACCTACAATGACTTCTATGGAGCTCAGGATTACCCTGTTGTGAAGTACTTGCGAAGACCCTTGTATTTTGAGGTAGAGCTCCTGTACAGCAGGGATCCACAGGCTGAATTGTTTTTGGAGAACTGCTGGGCAACCTATTCTGCTGACAGGAATAGCTCTCCAAAGTGGGATGTTGTTGTGGACAGGTAAGCTGCTGGAATATGATATTGCTGCTACAAAACCTAGGAATTAGAATTGTGGCTGATGTGCTCCTGACCTACTTTCTCTTTCTAGCTGTGAGAACTCTGCAGATGAATACTTGACCATCTTTCACCCAGTCTCCATGAATGCAAGAGTGCATTTTGCATGCATTTCTTTGTCCAGTTTGTTTATTAGACTCCTCCTGTAGGTCGCAGTGCTGAAGGGATGGATGGTGGTGCAGTAAAGGCATTTGTGTCTTCTGGCCCAATTGAGCTGAAGAGAGATGGATCCCTTCACTTTATGCCTCGAAGCGGTAATATGCATGATGTGAACACAACTGCAGTTCCTGTCAAATTGACTTTTACAGGGTGTGTTTTCACTTTGGTGTAATCCTGTTGTATTCCACTTATTTTGTTTTCTCTTGCAGCACAAGTCAATGTGTGGTCCTTCTGGGAGCTGCAATGGGGTGTGTTCAGTGGCTGTCTTTCTAGCTGGAGTTGCATCTTTTGAAAATGCCAAAAAGTGTGTATTGATAAATAAAAATCTTGCTTGTAAAGGCTGTTTTTTTTGTGTGGGTCTGTCACAAAGGCGGCCAGAGTGGGTTGCGCCAGACCAGAAAGGAATTCAAACACAGGCGGGGTTAGATGAGCTGAGTGCAATGGCTGCACTCAGCGTTTATTAAATAAATAAAAAGGTTGAAAAACAGCACAAAACAGGACACGGCACTTGCGCCAAAATAAACAGACATACAAAACGACTAAACACTAAACAGACGGTGCAGGACAGGCGAACAAACACGGTGAGTACAAACAAACTTCTTTCTTTTTACTATCTTAACTCTCTCTCTCTCTCTCCCGTTCTCCTCTTTGAACACCTAACTTGAGTGACTAAAAATGTGCCTATTTATACTGTTGTGCTGGGATTCAATTACTAATTAATTATTCACTTGAATCCCAGCACGTGAATTCATTACGTGAAACCCTGTGTTCATATTATATTTTATCTGCACGTGAAGTGATGTGCCATCCTCGCGTGCCTAAATATAACTATACACTTAAACATAATCGTGAAACACAGACCCGTTTATATCCCGCGGTACCAATCTATACACCAACATTAACACACGCAAATACAACACATAATATGCACACAGGGGTGGGGCACATTGCCACATATACCCCCCTGTACAAAGCACACATGGCCTCAACGGCCACCTCCCCTTAAAAATCCAGCAGTCCAGGCCAAAGTCTCGGGCTGGGAAGGGAGGCTTCAGTGGGCCCATGAGCTGGCCATGCTGTCAGCACCCCTGCCGGTAGTGGCACGGCTGACAGCCTGTTGGTTTGCTCCGCAGCGAAACTGCTGCTGAAAGTGGTCTCCTGACCTCTCCCTGTCTTTGTAGCCGGTAGCTCCCTTTGGTGGGGCTCGACCACAGTACTGCCGGCAGCGAAGAAGCTGCAGTGGGAGCAGGTCTCGGACCTCCCCACGATCTCCGGCAGCGAAACTGCTGCAGTGGGAGCAGGTCTCCTGACCTCCCCCACGATCTCCAGCAGCGAAACTGCTGCAGTGGGAGCAGGTCTCCAGACCTCCCCCGATCTCCGGCAGCAAAACTGCTGCAGTGGGAGCAGGTCTCCTGACCTCCCCCCACGATCTCCGGCAGCGAAACTGCTGCTGGGGTTGGTGGTCTCAGACCTCCTCCCTTCTTCGTGGCCGGCAGCTCCCTTTCTGGGGCTCCGGCCACCGTACTCCCCGCGGATGCGGGCAGCAGAGGCAGCTCCTGCTCCTCTGCTCGGCGGTGGCGGAGGCAGAGGCAGCTCCAGCTCCTCTGCTCTGGCGGTGGTGGAACCAGCAGGTATTCACCCTCTGCTGGTGGAGGTGGGACCAGCAGGTATTCACCCCTCTGCTGGTGGAGGTGGGAGGGGGCAAGCAGTCCTCCCACTGCGGTGGAGGTGGAACCAGCAGGTATTCACCCTCTGCTGGTGGAGGTGGGAGGGGCAAGCAGTCCTCCCACTGCGGTGGAGGTGGAACCAGCAGGTATTCACCCTCTGCTGGTGGAGGTGGCGGAGGCAGAGGCAGCCCTGCTCCTCTGCTCCTAGTGGAGGAAGCGGTGGTGGTGGCGGAGGCCATGGGGTTGATGCTGGCCACTCAGAGGAGGCTGTGGCAGTGCTGGCTCCCTCTGCTGTGGCGGCTGGGCTGGTGTGCGCCGTGCTGCCCTCATCAGCCTGAATAGAGGCTGCTGGGGACACCAGCCTCCTGCCCCTCTCCCCCAAAAAATTTTCAGGGGTTGAGCCTGTAACTCCTCCCCTTTCGGCTCTTGGGGCTGAACCAGCAGGCATTCTCCCCTCTGCTGGTGGCTTGGGTCCCAGGCTGTAGAAGCCCGACTTGCCTCCCTTCGGCTCTGGGCGCACCGACTCCTCCCTTTTTTGGGCTGTGGGCCGCACCGACTCCTCCCTTTTGGGCTGTGGACGCCCGACTCCTCCCTTTGGGCTGTGGGCGCACTGACTCCTCCCTTTTGGGCTGTGGGCCACCGACTCCCCCTCTTGGGCTGTGGCCGCACCCGACTCCTCCCTTTTGGGCTGTAGACACCGGCTCCTCCTCTTGGGCTGTGGACGGGCTCCCCCCACTCAGGCGTGGGACGTTCGGGCTCCTCCCACTCAGGCGTGGGGCGTTCGGGGGCTCCCACTCAGGCGTGGGACGCCGGCTCCTCCCACTCAGGCGTAGGACGTTCGAACTCCTCCCCACTCAGGCGTGGGACGCTCGGGCTCCTCCCACTCAGGCGTGGGACGTTTCGGCTCCTCCCACCAGGCGTAGGACGCTCGGGCTCCTCCCACTCAGGCGTAGGACGTTCAGGCTCCTTCCGCTTGGGCTGTGGGACGCCAGGCTCCTCCCGTTTGGGCTGTGGACGCTCAGGCTCCTCCCCGCCGGGCTGTGGGCGCTCAGGCTCCTCCCGCCGGGCTGTGGACGCCAGGCTCCTCCCGCCGGGCTGTGGACGCCAGGCTCCCCGCTTGGGCTGTGGACGCTCAGGCTCCTCCCCATAACCGCGGAAGGGACAGTGGGCAGGAACAGGTGATCTGGTCGCAGAGGAGGCACCCCCAGCGATGGCTTGTTACATCGCCGTGGATGCCTGGCCCTTAGGCTGCACTCCTCCTCCCTGTCCTTCACCTCTTTATCCGTCTCTGCCTCCCGCTTGGGCTGTGAAGGCAAAACCAGCAGGCATTCACCCTCTGCTGGTGGAGATGGGGACAGCAGGTACTCACCCTCTGCTGGTGGAGATGGGGACAGCAGGCATTCACCCTCTGCTGGTGGGCCTGCTACCTGGGCTGCTGTTCCGTTTATCGTTGCCTCCAGGTAGCTCAGGAGAAACTCCACACCTTCCTCCAAGGTGTTTGGGGTGTGTTCCTCCTGATAGGCCTCCATCTCACTGTCCATCATCCACAGGGCCCGGACGACTATGGGTAGAGCCTGGGCCTCCAGCCCAGCATTCTCCAGGAACCAGCCCCGCAGTTTGATGGCGTCTTCTGCCATAATATTTTTTTTTTTTTTTTTTCCCCAAAACAATATTTGTAATCCTTTTTTTTTTTTTTTTTTTTTTTTTTAAACCCCTCCTGGTCTGGCGCTTGGAGGCGCGGCTATCCACGATGACACCACGTGTCACAAAGACGGCCAGAGTGGGTTGCGTCAGACCAGAAAGGAATTCAAACACAGACGGGGTTGTGATGAGCTGAGTGCAATGGCTGCACTCAGCGTTTATTAACAAACAAAAAGGTTGAAAACAGCACAAAACAGGACACGGCACTTGCGCCAAAATAAACAGACATACAAAACGACTAAACACTAAACAGACGGTGCAGGACAGACGAACAAACACGGTGAGTACAAACAAACTTCTCTTACTTTTACTATCTTAACTCTCCTCTCTCTCTCTCTCTCTCCTGTTCTCCTCTTCCGAACACCTAACCCCGGTGACTAAAAAATGTGCCTATTTATACTGTTGTGCTGGGTTCAATTAATAATTAATTATTCACTTGAATCCCAGCACGTGAATTCGTACGTGAAACCCTGTGTTCACATATTATATTTTATCTGCACGTGAAGTGATGTGCCATCCTCGTGCCTAAATATAACTATACACTTTAAACATACGTGAAACACAGACCCGTTTATATCCCGTGTACCAATCTATACACCAACATTAACACACGCAACATACAACACATAATATGCACACAGGGGTGGGGCACATTGCCACAGGGTCCTTAACTAGTTATACATTATTATATATGAGTGTCAAAATGGCCATGCTAATGGGATTCTGTCCCCTTGCTGCATTTTGAATGTTTTGTTTTATTTCGAGATTTGGAAATTCCTGCTCAGGTGATGCTCAATATGGTGTGCTACTCTAGGACCCTTCACTAATTCACTGTGTGAACCCGGGGCCAAAGACTTTCCTCCTCCATTGAGCTGTAACACTATTTTTATATTGAACAGTAACAGGGCAATTACTATACCTTCAGTTATTTAACATGTTGACATCATTAAATTGAAAACCAAAAGCTGGTGCAAAGTGTTTTAGTGCCATGCTTGCAAAGTAAACCAAGGCTGCCCCCCAAAGCCAGTCCTGTCCACTTTCCCTTATGCTGGGCCCTTCTCCCTGACAGATTCTCTTGTCTCTTTAAATTTACATTGTGGTGGCTTCATAAATGATTTTCCCACTTGTTAGTTTTTGTAAGCTCCTCCTCCTCCCTGTGTTCTTCATGTTTATTGTTTACTTTCCACACTGAATTCTATAATGTCATTAGCTATAAAGAAAACTACCACTTGAGGGTGCAGTGCATAGAAAAGATGTACATGCCAATCCATAAACCATAATAATTACACATAAATAAACTAAAATAAGAATACATTTTTTTTAATAATCAAAATTCCAATTTGGCTCCTACTGACATATTCTCTTAAATCTTTGGGTTTACAGTGTGGTAGCTACATAAATGATTTTCCCACTTGTTAGTTTTTGTAAGCTAGATATCCTCTACATTACGACTCATCATCCAGTCACTGTGCTTCACATCACTTCCAGCTCTTAACTTCTACAATAATTCCAGGTGTGTAAACTTCCCAATCTTCAGAATACAATAAGCTTTTTACTTACATCAATAATAAAACAAGTGGAAAATCCTTCCAATAGAGCGATATGTTCCGTAGGGGGAACTCCATTCAAAAGCAGAAACAAATTATCTTCAGTTTAACTATTCTCTTATCCTTATGTCTTTATATTCTTAGTGTCCCTTTCTATGATTGTTATGTATACAGTCTTGTTATTAATCTATATACAGCATGTATCAACGGTCAAACTGTATTTGCTCCTTCGCTTAAAAAACTCACTGCGTCATCTGTGTTCTTTCTTTTAATCATTTACTTTCCAAACCAAATTCTAAAATAATAATAATGTCATTAGCTATAAATAAAACTACCACTTGAGGGCGCAGTGCACAGAAAAAGGAGCACATACCAATCCATAAACAGTAATAATAATTACATGCCTAAATAAACTAAAATAAGAATACATTCCTTTTATATAATCAAAAATCCAATTCTGCTCCTACATACGTTTTTGCAAAAGCAATTATGTTTGCTAACATTTCAAGTTCTAAAATCACTATTTCCAGCAGTGCAGTTCCTGTCTGTATTGGTCATACTTTGGGGCCCATGGGAAGCCTGTGGCAGGCATGCATTCTGGTTACCATGTGACTTCTTGTTCATTGGGACAATTCAGGCTTTTTCCAATTGCAATGCATTCTGGTACATTCTACACCTCTTGGGCACTGTTCACAGCAGGACTACACTTCCCACAATGTATTGGGTTGTGAGTTGAAGAGCCTAAACTATCCCAGTGTGTTCTAGTGTGCATGAAGTCATATGGTGACCCTGCCCGTGAAGGCCTGTTTCAGAGTTCTGCCCCATGCAGTCTCCCCTTATTTTGAAAGCTCAGTGCTGACAGGTATGCATATTATAAAAACACACATGCAAAGTACAGAATTCTAGAAACAAACTTTATTATACAGTTCTGTGGGTGATCGTGTTCACAAAACAAGCATATTAAGTATTAATCCAAACAAACAAAAAAAATTAAACAAACAGATTTGTTACATTTTTGTACTTAGTGTAGTTTGTACTACTCAAAATCTAACTCTGTGGCTAATGCAGCCTTCAGTGTTCAGTCGCATAACAGTGATAATGCAAACAAACTACAATTCCCGGAATCCCTTGCCAGTTTCTGTAGTCCCATGTGTGATGTCATAGGTCTGCCTGCCTCTGTGTTGTGATCACACAGGCATAATCTACTTATTAGATTCCTTCTTGCTTTGACATGCTACTTTCAGTATGCAAGTTTAGGGTGAAATTATCAACACTCCTTATATATACACCTTGTTCTAGCATCACAAAAAGTGTGTAGATTTATATGGGACGAATATGTTTGTTTTTTGTTATGAATGCAAGTTTGTATTCATTTTGTTCACTGCGGTTTCTTTTACTGGAAGTGGTCCCTGGTTTGAGCCCCAAGTGAGTTATTACTTTAGCGTTTCAGTTTTAACACCATGTGTACAAATGAGTCTTTTTTTTACTCGAGGAATTGGTTAAACAAACCGGTACTGAACAGCATGTTGGCCCTTGTTTCACCCAATGGGGGGAATCTTTAGATCCGCGCACCAGTCGGAACCGGAAGTTCCATTGTTTGGGCTCCTTGGAGAAAAAAGACACGAGAAAACAGAAGGAATAGAAGATAGAAAGAGAAAGTAAGCGGTGAGTTATTGAAATTGAATTCACCATACCCGCTGGAAACCCCGTGTGTGGTACGGGGGTGTGTAATGTGTTTATATTATACAGAGGACGACGAGTTTGAAAAACTGGGACTTTCTTTGTGTTCATTCATTGAAGCTGTAGCAACTCTGAAGCCGTTAAATAACTATATAATAACACAATCATAATTAAAACGTTAAACATCGGGTGTATTGTTGCAGATCATACCAATTCATTCATTTATTTTTAATTGTCTATTGTCATCTGACCAAAATATGTTAAATGTACAAAAAGACAGATTCGAAAAACATATTTCAGCTTTTACCATTTAAACACGTGAGCAATTTAAAAACAAGGTAGAAGGTATCAACAGAACTTATTAACACTGAAATGTATGACTAACCCATGTTACTATCGTCATAGTTATATTAACTCTATATTGCTATGAATTGTAATGTGTTCAAGTAAAGGACCGAGCAGTGTGAACTGAACTGGAATATTTAAATGTGTGTGTATACAAACTGAGCCCTTCTAACTAGTGTTCGTGGCAAACCCAAATTAAATAAATAAATAATGGTTTGCATTATTTCTATAGCTTTAAATCTGTAATGTTTATCATAATATCTGCAGTAAATGTGTTATTTTTCAGATATGGCACAAAGGTACTCCAATTATAAGATGTGAAACACTGAAACATGGATTATTTTTGTAAGATTTAGTTTTTGTTTACAATGAGGAATGGATCAATCAGAAGTGAGCATTAATAATCATATATGGCAGCATTAATATAAACCATCATTTCTTTATCAGTTCATGCGCAGGGAATTCTACATGCTGCGATGTAAATTCCTAATGACTAAATGTTAAAAACATGAAATACATTAATGAATATTATATAGATCAGGCTTAAGACAAACTGTTTGCTTTCAGAGCCAAATCCTATTGCTGGAGCCACTTCAGGAGCAGGATGGGTGTCAACATATTCAACTGCTTCAAATACAACAACTTGCTCAACACTGAAGTGACATCAAACAGCAACTTCATGTCTCCACTCACTTATTTGTTGCCTCATTCTGCTGAATGGTTAATCTATGCATTTTTAACATCCATCTACAGAATGTGTAGTAATAATAATAATAATAATAATAATAATACAGAAGTAGCAATACTTATATAACGCAATATGCCAAATTAAACTAATTAGCCACACAAGATACACCCGGAACTGCACTGAAATTAGCTGCTGCTTAAAAAAATACCAAGAACGAGAGGATGGCTATTTAAATACCCACTAAATAGCCAATTTTTAATGGTTTAATTTGTTTTGTGATTTTCTCAATTAGTTTATAATATGTCCCGGCTTCAAGCTTTGAAAATGTGGTCACCCTATATATATATATATATATATATATATATATATATATATATATATATATATATATATAATGCCCAAATATTCAATTCAATCTTTATCTCAGATTTCATGTAAATTTCATGGAAATGACACACCATATGTTTACAAACATATGGTGTGTCAAATAATGGGTACTGTAACATTACCATCTCTATAGCCGTCAAACACAGACAGCTCTGCACCCCTGCATGTAACAGACACACTGCACCCCTGCATGTAACACAGACACACTGCACCCCTGCATGTAACACAGACACAATGCACCCCTGCATGTAACACAGACACACAGACACAATGCACCCCTGCATGTAACACAGACACAATGCACCCCTGCATGTAACACAGACACAACGCACCCCTGCATGTAACACAGACACAATGCACCCCTGCATGTAACACAGACACAGACACAATGCACCCCTGCATGTAACACAGACACACACATGACACAATGCACCCTGCATGTAACACAGACACAACGCACCCCTGCATGTAACACAGACACACTGCACCCCTGCATGTAACACAGACACAATGCACCTGCATGTAACACAGACACAGACACAATGCACCCCTGCATGTAACTTTGGTTGCACATGTGGGAACCAATGCACCCTGCATGTAACACAGACCTAAGACCCCTGCATGTAACACAGACACAATGCATGTAACACAACACAGACACAATGCACCCCTGCATGTAACAGACACACTGCACCCTGCATGTAACACAGACAATGCACCCCATGTAACACAAACACAATGCACCCTGCATGTAATTGAACACACTGCACTATTTTGCATGTAACACAGACACACTGCACCCCTGCATGTAACACAGGCTGCACTACACCTGCATGTAACACAGACACACTGCACCCCTGCATGTAACACAGAGAGCTCTACACCCTGCATGTAACACAGACACACTGCACCCCTGCATGTAACACAGACAGCTCTACACCCTGCATGTAACACAGACTGCTCTACACCCTGCATGTAACACAGAGAGCTCTGCACCCCTGCATGTAACACAGACACACTGCACCCCTGCATGTAACACAGACACACTGCACCCCTGCATGTAACACAGACAGCTCTACACCCTGCATGTAACACAGACTGCTCTACACCCTGCATGTAACACAGAGAGCTCTGCACCCCTGCATGTAACACACACACTGCACCCCTGCATGTAACATTTTTTAAATGTACCCTGCATGTAACACAGACACACAGACACAATGCACCCCTGCATGTAACACAGACACACTGCACCCCTGCATGTAACACAGACAGCTCTACACCCTGCATGTAACACAGACACACTGCACCCCTGCATGTAACACAGACAGCTCTACACCCTGCATGTAACACAGACACTGCACCCCTGCATGTAACACAGACAGCTCTACACCCTGCATGTAACACAGACTCACTGCACCCCTGCATGTAACTGTTCCTGATCTGACAGCATATAACACAGACAGCTGTTATTATTAATTGTTAGGACAGACCAGCTTCCCGCGTTGTTGTGTATCTCCATCGCATTGCCTTTTTTCAGGTCTTATAGGGCTCTATGGAATCCGTGTTAACGAGAGAACGGACGGAATTATGGAATCAAAAGCATATTAACGTGGAATTAAGTGCTGTACGAAAAAATGCATTTGGCAGATAGCATTAAGCTTGAGATTTACATATTTGAAGGGAAAATGTGAAACTAATGGTCAGTACAGGCAGTGGCGTAACTTTGGTTTCAAAAGTGGGGGAATGGGTGGCGGGGGGGGCGGTTTCTGTAGCTGGGTTATAAATGAGGCGGGGTATTCTGTAAGGGATAAACAACGAGAAGGGCTGAATCAGTGAAAATAATTCACCGTTCGAGTGTGTTAAATAAATGCAATCGTGGAAAATAAATAGAAACCTTTTTAAGGACTTAAACAATTAGACAACGTTGCAGACTATTTTTAACGTCTGTAATACAACACAAAAAGTAGGCTGCTCCTCACACAGACTGCTATTACAGCCGTCACTTTGAAGAGTACGATCCCAATGTTCACACAGAGAAGATTTATGGTAGTGAAACCACGGGCATAGCAGTGATATAGAATTTATCAAGTTCAAAACTAAAAGTTATGAAACACGCCTATCTGTTTGCTTTGAAGCGCCCCACACTGCACTAAAAAAAATACAACCCGTTTTTAAAGTTAACAATACTATTTTTCAATACAAGTAGATAAAACAATACTTAATCCAATGAAGACGAACGCAAACCAAATGGAAAAAGTAGAAGCCTGTAGGTTTATGGTTTTGTGTTGTTCACCTTGCCTGCGGTGTGCATAAGTCCATTTAAATAAACGTAATTACATTTTTTTTAAATGGTAAAAAACGGAAATCAGAAAAAAGGGAATCAGAACAAAATAACACAGATTCCATCGGGCCCTAGTCTTAGTACTGTACATTATTTCAGTAAAGTGAATAGCCTGTGTGATTAAGGCACCTCATGGCTCCATTCACGCCACAGCAGCAGTGTGGAGTAGTGGTTGGGGCTCTGGACTCTTGACCTCGTGGGTTCAATTGGAGGACACTGCTGCTGTACCCTTGAGCAAGGTACTTTACCTAGATTGCTCCAGTAAAAACCCAACTGTATAAATGGGGAATTGTATGTAAAAATAATGTGATATCTTGTAACCATTGTAAGTCACCCTGGATAAGGGCGTCTGCTAAGAAATAAATAATAATAATAAGTCAAACACTGTAACACAGTGGAAAAGAAAAACATGTAGCTACTATTTATTTATTTATAAAAAGAATGGCGAATAAGATGTCTGTTACAAAGTACTTACACCTTTTTATTTTGTCCATATTTTATTGTGTGTGGTCAACAGGACATCTGCAATTACAGAACAGCTTTTAATTATTCAAGTGAGCTGAACCAAGAAGCCGGGAGAGGAATGTTGGAAAAGTCTTTATTTTTTCACATGAATGCACAAGTGCCATTGTGAAGGGGAGGGATGCTGGGAACTAGTATTGTATCAGACAACGGCTTTGATTTTAATGAAAAAAAAAAATTAAGTTTTTTTTTGGTTCTGGACATGTTTTGTTTTCCTGCCAACAATATACAAGTGAATGAAACTAAAAATGTAGTCTTGTCACTGTGTTTTAAGTTTAATTTAAATAGAGTTGTTTTTTTAATGTTTTTTCGATGTTGGATACACACGCTTTTTATAGAGCTTCTGGAGAAATGGTACATTGTAAAATCGACTATGAATGTTTTTTTATGCAATTAAATTACATTTTAGTGCTGATTTACAGTCCTCCTTTATGCTTTTATTTTTACCATTGTTTGTCTTTAAGTGGATCTGTATGGTACGTGCTTTGAATAACAAACCGAGGTTAAAATATAAAAACATGAAATGAGTGAAACATTACATTTATGGCCTTTTTAAAAGGTTAAATGACCGGATTAACAATGGGTTTAAACATGTAGTCAATTAAACGTAGATTTACAGCCCTAAAGTTAAACACCTGGTTTATAGGCTTAGTGATAATATATATTTCAATTCATCATATAGCCCCAAAGGAATCAGTATAGCATTTGGCTCTGAGAAACATATTCTTGAAAACACCTATCATGCCTGCTGTCATGTTTTGTTAGATTTGTTATGAAAACAACATTGTGGGAAAGTTTGAAGAAAGTGAACGCTTCTATGACTTCTTCACTGCAAGCTGGAGATTACACATTTCTTTGTTGGATTGATGAAGTAATTGTATGAATTGTATTGACACAGGATTTTCTGCATTTTGCCAATTGCATGTCGACCAGCAACATACCGTACGGTAAGTTAATAAATCTATTCCTCACTATTTACTGTGTTTCATTTTATTGTGCTATTGCTAGGTTATGTTGCTATAAAACAAGACCATTTTACCAGCAAGGCATTTTGCTCATTTTGCACTAATTACAAATCTGCATTATTAATACGCCATTAACTATGTATTGTTAATGCATTACGCTGCTTGTGTAATTAGAAGACATTTTACCCAAATGCATGAAGGTCGCTCACCTACTTTTACTGATTGCTTGCTTACACTGTACTCTCTGTGTTTCAATATTTCTGTTTGATTGGATTCTTTGGAGTTGTTTTTTCTCTGGATTTTGTGACAAATTTGAACATTTTTCAAATGTCATCTTGTCAAAAACGGCTGAAGGTAGAGATCTGAAACTTGCTGTGCAGAGTGCCCTTATTGCCTAGAATAAGGTTTGTTCAGGAGAGGTCACTTGGTCGACTGGTTTGGCAGCCATATTGGATTGGCCAAAAATATTCAAAGATCTTCTTCTCCAAAACTGTTAGGCTGATCGGCATGTAAATTAGCACACATATTCATGCAAAGGTCATGTTTTAAATTTGTTCAAGGCGAGTCACTGCATTAAAAAAACATGGCATGGCCGCCACAAGCCAATCAAATTTCAGCTATGACCGGTCCAATAGGTCAAATGAAAAACTTGCTTATAACTCACTAGAGAGTCCAGATAGGGACATGGTTACTATGAAACACCTATCAGAACCCATACATGCTCTATCAAAATATGTCCTTGTCAGTGACCTCTGACCTGTCCTAAAGGTCAAATGTAAAACTGCATATAAATGCACTATTAAAGTTAGTTTGTAATATTTATCTGTGGTACAATGTTGTACACTTATGAATCTTTGCAGACTGGCAGATGCCATATCCATACAGCCATATGCCACAAACATACAGCCATACTTGGCCCCCAACATTGCTGCTTGCAGCTATATTTTGTATTTGAAATCATGGAAAAGCTTCAAACAATCTCAATTTCAAATGCATTTAAATACTTTTCTATAATATTGCGCATAATAAAGTGAGAAAAATAATCCTTTCAGTATTGCTGGTGAAGTTTATCAACTTGAAAGATGCAAACTAAAGGATTCCACTTTACACAACATGTTTATTAAACACATACATATATATATATATATATATATATATATATATATATATATATATATATATATATATATATATATATATATATATATATATATCTATATATAGATATATAGCTTCAAATATAAAGATATGAAATAGATATAGATAGATAGATAGATAGATAGATAGATATATATTTAATTATATATGTTTGTCACTTTTTCCACAAACCTGGTCATGTGAACCCACTGTGTCTGCTGTTATTGTTCAAACTGAGTTCTCAATTATTGCATTCCTCCCCTTAATTTCACTAACAATTAATTACTTCATGCAGACCCAGTGTTAGACATAACTTGAAATATCCAACTCTTTTTGCTGGTCCACAGACCCTGATCAGGACTAATCTTGGACTACCTTACCTGAGTTAACATTAGGTAGTCCAAGGTTAGATCTCGTGAGTTCATCCAGATTGGGGCCTGTGCAACTAGCCATTTAAGAGCTAAAAATCATTCAAAAGCTCTGATTAGACAGTTAGTTCAATTGAGGGTTCAATGAAGTAATCAAAAACAAGCAGACAGTGGGACCCCAGAACCAAGTTTGAGAAACACTGTTTTACGTAACATGCTTCTGATATTGGTACATTATTATTATTATTATTATGAAATTATTATTATTATTATTATTATTATTATTTATTTTCTTAGCAGACTTTTTTCCACAAACCTGGTTATCCACTGTGGGAGACTTACAATTGTTACAAGATATCATATTATACATTATATCAACATTATTTTTACATACAATTACCCATTTATACAGTTGGGTTTTACTGCCATTTAAGACTAAAATCTAGGTAAAATACCTTGCTCAAGGGTACAACAGCAGTGTCCTGGAAATTGGGAAATTACTATTAACTACATGACTACTGTGTTTAGTTGCCATTATATCAAATGTCCTCCTCCTATGTCACCTTGGTAAAGACCTGAGCCAAATTTGTGACATATTTGCATTTTATATTTAGTTTGGTTGTACATATATGACATTTGTATTTGCATTGAGCAAATTCCAATTTCAAAAAATTTAAATGTAAATGCATTTGACCCCATGTCTGTTTGTATCGCATTGCTTAATAATAATATTAATAATTCTAATTTCTTTCCTACAGGGGCTTACAGCCAGCCTGAAATACTAGAACCATCATGTCTTTCACCACAAAACAACAAAGACAATGACGTGAATACCACTTGAACCACCGAAAGGATAATAAACCACAGATAGAGACACAACCACAATTTCAGCAATCTCCAGACCGATCACAGCACATTGAGAGTTACTATCGCACAACTGTCCATGTAGCATCTCCTGGCCAATCATAGCCCGTTGAGTGTTATTATCGTGCATCTGTCAATATAACATATACAGAACGGAATCCACCCATTCAGGAATACCATCGCACAACTGTCTGTAACACATTCCAGCAGGATCAGCATCGCAATGAACCACAGGCTGCAGGAACAACGTCATTGGGACCAACAACTAAACAGACAAACTCAACAACAGAACAGTCACGTCTCATTTATTCACAAACAGCCAGATTCGTATTACTTGGAGACACAGCACAAAACACAACAGCAGACAGCACAACTTTATCAAGAACCAGAGCCGCAGAACTTTCTATTCCAGAACAACACCAATCATGCTCCAATACAACACCACACCAATCATGCCCCAATGTTTAAAACAGAACAGCAAGGAATTTACAAACCACAGCCAGACCGAAACCAACAATTGCAGGAACATTGCCAAAATAACCCAGAACCAAAACGAAAACAATTACATCCCAACCATCAGGACCCACATATCCAAACACAAAGGCAAAAAGAACAGCTTCGATTAGAAGCAAAGAGACTTCGGGAGCGTGAAAGCTACCATAAAAACCCAGAGTCAAAGAGACTTCGGGAGCGCGAAAGATACCATAAAAACTTAGAGGCAAAACGACTTCAACAGCGGGAACGTTACCAACAAAACTCAGAGGCAAAGCGACTTCAACAGCGGGAACGTTACCAACAAAACTCAGCGGCAAAGCGACTTCAACAGCAGGAACGTTATCAACAAAACACAGAAGCAAAGCGACTTCAACAGAGGGAACGTTATCAACAAAACACAGCGGCAAAGCGACTTCAACTGCAGGAACGTTACCAACAAAATGCAGTGGCAAAGCGACTTCGGGAGCGCGAATCCTACAAACACCACCCGAAGCCGAAGCGACTTCGGGAGTGCGAAACCTACAAACACCGCGCAGAACCAAAAAGAAACAGTGAAAAGTCAAAGCATGCTGAAAATCCTGCTTTACAAACAACTGCAAAGAAAAGACAATACCATCAGAACCTAAACAAAAAAAACATTTGCTACAAAGTGAAACAATTAGTAAACACATACAAAAGGAAAAACATTTTAAGACTCCAACGCCAAAAACAATACTACATCACACGACTTGTGAAAAGCTTAAAAGGCAGGAGTCATGCTTCAAAACTCATGACAGCAACATATCTTGTTGACCTTTCCATCGAGGTCTCTTTGAAAATGCAGAACAACCTACAACGTCAGTTTACTGCACTGCAAAGCAGCACATGTGTCTTTCTTAAACAAATACAAGCACAGGATAATGTCTCCCAACAAGCAGAGCTGATATGTGGCCCAAGTCAACACACATCACACACTGAGGCCTACTTTTGGGAAGGCACATATAATAGCACTGTTCTATCATGCATTCCCATTGATGAAAAAGGCCAATGTCACATTTTCCCAGATGTGCCACTGAAAAAGGACAAAAAACATGCTCAGCCCCAGCCACTGTCACAGGAAGACAACAGTGAAGAACACGGGCAACCAAAGGAAAATCAAAGCACACACAAATGGCAGTGCCATAAAAACATCTGTCAAATTGACTTAAGCACTGCTCTTGTTCCATGTGTACTGGACATCCTTGAGAGCATTGTTTCAGAGGACCCAAAACATGCACGTACATTTATGGACACATTTGATGACTGTGCAAATGAGGCTTTTCACTCATCCAACAAAGCTGGTCATCCCATTAGCTGCTACATGTCTAGGAGCACTTGTAAATCGTCACTCCGTTACCTCCGTACCCTTGGCTGCCATTTTCCACGTGTAAGAAAACTTGTACATAACATTTATTCTGTGGTTACAGTGTACCGCCAAATAACATCTTTGCAAAAAGCCTTGGAAGATGGTGATGAGCACACTATGACAGAACTGTGCAAACCTTACTTGAACACACCGGACGTGCATCCCCAGGAACATCCAGAGTTTTTACTGAGTGACGCATCCATTCTCACAAAATATCATGCACAATTTCTGACTTACACACAACTCTCCGCTGATACACCAAAACACGCTTGTGCTTCTTGTGACAAGCTGTGCCACAGAAGAGAATGTGTTCAAATAGCTACCATGCAAACAACACCAGACAATGACAAGTGGCTGAATCTCATGGTTTACTTAGATAGAACCAACATACCAGCACAGTATGTCTGCCACTACTGCCTGCAAAAGTTTCGCACCAACAAACTGCCACCCCGATGTGTCCTCAACCAAATGGCCGTCCCCAGGATCCCTCCTGAAATTTCATGCCTCAATGATTATGAAAAAATTCTTATTCAACGTGGAAAAGCGTTTCAAGCTGTCTCAAGAATATCTCCAGTTTCCAGTAGCAAGAGGTTGCCTCACCAACAGAGAGTTCAGAAAATGCATGGCCGAACCATTCACCTGCCATTGCCTCTTCAGGAAACACTGAGCAAACTGCCCCCGCCAAACCAAGCCTTGCCAGATGACATGGAACTCCACATCCTGGTATGCGGTGCACCAACAAAATCCAAAACTGTTTTGGAAGACATTGTGGATCTCAATAAAGTGTATAATGCTTTACAGAAGTTGAAGGAAATCAGTCCTTTTTACAAAGACATCAGCTTGCCACAAAACTCTGTTAACTTGCTTTCTAATCATAACTTGAATGTATTTCAATGTCATTCTGACAATGAAGACCAAGGTGAAGATGAAATCACTGTCAAAGCAACAACCAAAGAACAACCTCACCCCAAAGAACCTTTATTATGTAAGGTTGAACCGGAGGAAGAGGCTGTCATTTACCGCAATTACACAATACATCCCATACACAGTGAAAGAAAGAAAGGCACAGCGACTGCTCTTTACCAAATGCTTCACATACAGAATGACGCTCTGGAAGACTGGGAGAAAAAACTAGACCTCCTGTGTTTCCCAGACCTGTACACTCATGGAATTCATGGAATGCATGCTGAACGGATGCCCCGTTTGAATCCAACAGAGTTTGTCAAAGCTCGCCTTCAGTCATGCCACGCACAATTCAGGCTCAATCAACAGTATATCTTTCACCTGCAGCATGAGGCCAATCTTCGCCAGATTAACGGAGGTTTTTACCACAAGCTGAAGATGCACCATCCCCAGGAACGTATGACTGCAGCACGGTGGTTGCAACAGGTGTCAAATGACAACCTTGAATCTGATCTTACCACCATTTACTCCCGTTTAAAGAACACTCCACTATACTGGCGTAAACCAAGAAATGATGTGGATGCTATGACTCAAGCATACGGAGCAGCAACATGGTTTGTCACACTGAGTCCTGCAGAATGGACCTGGACTGACCTGGGACAATACATAAAGGAGGTGAATGGACCAGGCTTTGCAAACTTACCTATCAGTGAACTTGTTGCACGAGATCCTGTCAGTGCATCTCGGTTCATGCACAACAAGTTTCTTGCAATCTTGAATTTTATCACATCTCCAAATGGTCCTCTGGGGAAAGTTACACATTACTTTTGGCGCAGAGAATACCAGGGTCATGGAATGCAGCACTTCCATATGCTTCTTTGGGTGGAAGACGCACCACTTATTGGTGTTTCCCCCAACTCACAAATTGCAAAGTATATTCATGAACATGTCACCTGTGCCATTCCAAATGACTTGATAGCACCTGTACTCAGAGACCGGGTCTTGAAATGGCAGCAACATAAATGCAACAAGTACTGTCTAAGATCCAAGAAAACCCAAAACAAGATGGTGACAGTTTGTCGCTTTGGATTTCCCAGAAAAGAACAAACCACGGTGGTAATCCGAGATGTGGCTGAGGCCATTGCTGGACGGAAAGGACTAAATCCTCATAGCAGACTCTATGATCTCCCACGGAGTAATACAGAAGTCAGAACCAATGACTACAATTCAGTCATTTTGCTAGCTTGGGAAGGCAATATGGATATCCAGTTCATTGGCGAACAATCTACAGCCCTCAACCGCTGCATTACAAAATACCTCTCCAAACCTGAGAAGAGTTACCCCTTTAGCATCATGAATGACATCAACTCAAACAAGTCTCTGACCAGCAGACTGTGGAATGTTGCACTCCGCAGTTTGTCCAACAGAGAATGTGGTGCACTTGAAGCAGCAGACAACCTCCTAGGCTTACCTCTCTATGGCACAGATCCGCAGACAACCATCAAGTGGATTGATGTATCAAAGGTATCTAGCCGCCGGCTGAAATCCAAAGAACACATTGACATGCTAGCAAAAGAAAATCCTGACTCAACTGACATCTACTTCCCTTCCTGGATTGACTCCTACTACCCAAAACGTCCGGAGGCTCTGCAAGACATGAGCCTCTATGATTTCATTGCATGGCATGATGTGGTGACAGAGAAGCCCAAAAATGAAAACATCCCTTGTTACATGTTTCCCTTTGGGTACATCAAAAAAAGACGCATCCCCTACCTAATCAATCATTACCATTACAGTGTACAAGACTGCCCAGAGGACTACTTCTATGCTATCCTCCTACTTTTCAAGCCATGGAAAGACAGAAGAGACCTTCTTTCTGAAGGGTGTCATTCCTATGTGGAAGCCTTCCGTGCATGTAAGGATAACCTGCAAAAAGCTATGGCATATCATGACCAACTACAACAAATAGCTGCAGCTGATGAGGAGGTAACTCGGCTAGTAGAGAAAAAACAAAAGGAAATAGAGGCTGAAGAGGACAATGACCTTCAAACAGAAGAACCTGAAAATCCAGTTTGCTTTGCTCCTCTGCAGGCCGCAGAGGCAGTGGCTGAATTCAGGGATGTGGCGGCACTACCTCTTCTACAAAATGTACAAGACATGCTCACGCGCCTTAATAAAGATCAGCAGAGAGTGTTTGACCACATTGCCAAAACTTTGCAACAACAAACTGAAACAAACGCCTCCATCCTCCGCATGTTTGTGAGTGGCACTGGAGGCACAGGGAAGACTTTTCTCATTCAAACTGTCGCAGCATGGGTGAGACAGAGCCTGGGAAAAGAAGTGGCAATCACAGCACCCACTGGAGTTGCAGCTCACAATATCAATGGGATGACCATTCACAGACTACTATTGCTTCCAGTGGAGCATGGAAAAACACCAGTGTATCGTAACCTCTCTGATGAGGTACTGCAGTGCCTTCGTACAGACATGCGAGACGTGACCCTCCTCATTATTGATGAGGTGTCCATGATTACCAATGTCACTTTATTGTACATCCATCTTCGTCTGTGTGAGATTTTCCAGACTGCTAACACAGATGATGGCTGGTTTGGAAAAATCAACATCTTACTTCTGGGGGATTTGTTACAGCTTCCACCTGTGCATGAGAATCCACCTTATGTGCCAGTTACTCAAGAGGAATTGCACAAACTGACTGGCTCCATGGGATCTGTGGATCTGTGGAATTTATTTGCATATGATGAACTCACAATCAATATGCGCCAGAAGCAGGACAGGACTTTTGAAAACCTCCTTAATCGTGCCCGACTTGGAGCCACCAACCAAGCTGATCACAGATTGTTGACTTCACACTTGATACCTATGGAAAGAGGCGATCTTTCCAGTTACAAAAAACAAATTATCAAACACATGAAAGACTTAGATGCCAAAGATCCAAACTCAACCTGCATCATGCCTACTGTAGATGCCTGTAACCAGATCCAGACTGTCATACTTGATAGTATGCCAGGAGAGGACATTCATCTTATGGCAATTGACACTGTGGACTGCCCTCATAACTTCCGAAGAAATGTGCTGAAAAAAATGAACGCCTGCAAGGCTGACTGCAGTCGGGCAGCTGGACTGGAAACTATCATACGAGTCAAAATAGGATGCAAACTGATGCTTCGCAAGAACATTGACATTGCCACTGGTCTCATCAATGGGGCAATAGGGAAGCTTCAAGCTGTTTCCTACCATCTGGAAAACACAAGTATGGTCAAAACCATAACCATCAAATTTAACAATGGAGTCACCCATACCTTTGAACGCATGCGCTCAAAGTTTGAAATCATGGACAGAGTCTACATTGTTCGAGAGCAGTTCCCAGTCATTGGTGCTCATGCAATCACCATTCACAAATGCCAGGGGATGACTCTAAATACAGTTATGATGGATCTTGGTAACTCCATTTTTTCCTGTGGACAAAGTTTTGTTGCACTTTCCAGAGTTACATCCTTAAGTGGTGTCCACCTTATCAACTTTGACCCCACCTGCATTAAGGCACTTCAAACTGCAGTTGTAGAATACAATAGGCTCAGAGGGATTTATTGCCCTACGTTGATAAGCATGAAGGAGACCAACACACACAAGGGACAAAAGGTAAAAGACCGTGTGCATTTCATTCACCAATCCATCACTCATGTCCAGGAACAGCAAAAGCCTCAATCTTCTAAGAGAACACTTGCAGTTACACATCCATTCAGAGGCTTGAGCAATCCGAATTTCACCTCATGCTATGCAAATGCAACATTGCAGTGCCTTCTTCACTTGCAACCCCTGAAGGATTCATTAAAACACAGCCAGCATGAGCCTATCAGAAACTTTGTTCGCAATTATGACCACTTGCCACCCACTGCATCTTTAACTACTGTGGACATATGTCACTTTTTAGGAGAACCCTTCAATAGAGGGGAGCAGCAAGATGTTGCAGAGTTTCTCACCAAATTGTCTCACATTTGTCCTGAAGTATCTCGCATGGTTTCAGTCACCATAAGTCATGACATTCTATGTACTAAATGTAGGTACCGCTCATCAAACCGAGAGGTGTTGCATGTTTACCCTCTACATATACCTGCTGGGACAGATTTTATGTGTTTGGAAGAACTCATTCATAGAAATAACAAATGGGCAATGATTCCTGGTAGCAAATGTAGGCAATGCAACACTTCTCCAATCATGAAACGTCAACTTATTCAATCAGCAGGAAGAATGATTGCAGTCCAACTTATGTTTTGGGAAACCAAACCAGATGGAACTGTTACAAAGCGACATGATGCCAAGTTTACTGCTGTGCATAAGAGTAAAATTAATGTGGATGACAGGAATTACCAATTATCTTCCATTATCATACACCAGGGACAGGGTGTTGATTCAGGACACTATGTGTCTGTTCTTGCAGTGGGTGCTACTGGAAAATGGGTGCATGCAAATGACACACTCATTGAAGTCAAATCATGGCCAAGAAATGCAAAGGACATGTATATGGCCTTTTATGAAGAGATCTAATGCTTTACAAATGACTTCTATTGGGCTATGTTCATAACTCCACTATATCATGGAGAATACTGTTTTGTTTCAAGCATTATAATCTCTTTGTATACTGCTCTTTAGCACTGACATTCATACGTACTTTTTTAACCATTCATAACATTTTACTTTTGTACCTGTGTAAAAATCAAGTTACCAAAATATACATTGTTTTTACCACTGATGGATGTACATTTGCAACCAAAATAATAAAAATCTTTACACTTACAACACTGTCAAAAAGTCCCTTCTATACCACTATCTTACTTTCAAATCTTTTCTCATTACTGTTATTTTACTTCACTTATTACTCTCGTGGCTTGCCAGCCTGTCTGTCTGTCTGTCTGTCTGTCTGTCTGTCTGCCTGCCTGCCTGTCTGTTTGTCTGCATGTCTGTCTGTCTACCATACACATTCTCGAATATCTTTCCCTCGCTTTATTCATTATCTGTTGAAGTAAAAAAAAGAAGTGATATCTATAACAAAAACATTGTCAATGTAAAAAAACAAGTTAGAAAAACGCAACAGCCATTTAAGGGGTGATATCAAACACAAAAGTCCAAGTTAGGAGAAGCAATTATTATTATTATTATTATTATTATTATTATTATTATTATTATTATTATTTATTTCTTAGCAGACGCCCTTAGCCAGGGCGACTTAAAATTGTTATAAGATATCACATTATTATTATTATTATTTTTACATACAATTACATTATTTTTTGCACATTATTTTTACAAGTGGAGCGATCAATAAAATAAGCCAAGTTAGAAGCAACAGTTGTGTGAGTGTTGGGCCCCAGCACCTTTCCAATTGTGCCTATTTGCTTGATGCTTGACAAGATTGGCCTAATTGCTTCTCCTAACTTGGACTTTTGTGTTTGATATCACCCCTTTAAACGACTGTTGTGTTTTTCAAACTTGTTTTTTTTACACTGACAATGTAATATAGATTAAATACACCACAGCAAGCACATTGTCATATGTTTGAGAGATTTTCAGTAGCACAATCTGAAAGCTAAATTTAATGAATGGCAGTTTTGTTTTCTACTGCAATCAAGTAAGGTGCAGTCCATTTCATTTTAAATTTCCTACACGTTTATTTTTTTTTCCTCAGCAGTACACTTCCTAACTACGGTCCTAAGTATTGTCTTCTGCTTTCACCTTCAACAGTTGCTTTCAATTTCTTGAATGCAACTGTTCATTTTAAGCAACATTTTTACACAAAGTCGCACACATTTGGTCACCATCACAACTGTTGCAGGAAACAGTCAAATAACTTAATAGTTCAGAAGTTTAAACTTGGCAAGAATTAAAATAAATGATAATACAACCCACAAATAATACAACATACCTGGTAAGCACCCCAGCTGCTTTCAGATGATTTACTGAATATCTTTAAACAGGTGCTTGATTACATTTGCAATCAACAGGTCTCAGATGCACACGTGACAATCTACAGCAGTTAACAAACAGCTGTCTTGGAAGTCTAACCTAGCAGCACGTTACCTATAAAGGGTTCACAGCAGTAACATCAACAACCAAATAACTGTACAGCACAGCCGTCTAAACTTACTGTTAGATTAGACTTCCGGTTAACTGCTTTGTTTGTTAACTGATTTTAGATTGTCAGATGTGATTACAAGTATGATCAAGCGCCCTACTTAAAGGCATTCAGTAAATCCTCTGTTTTTCTCGTCCCAAAACGCAGGCTCTTTCCTACCTCTATTCTTTGCACTTCACTAACACTTCCAACCTGATCTCTACCCCAGCCCCCATCCTCTGCCTCTTCCTCCTGCTCCCTCTCTGGAACTGCCAGTCAACCTGAAACAAGGCTGACTTCATATCTGCCTACACCTCTCATCTCTCTCTCTCCCTTGACTTTCTGACCCTTACAGAAACATGGATCACCCCTGAGAACACTGCTACCCAGCTGCTCTCTCCTCTGTCTGTGTCATCTCTCACTCTCTGCTACCCAGCTGCTCTCTCCTCTCTCTGTCCTCTTTCACTCTCTGCTACCCAGCTGCTCTCTCTCTCTCTCTGTGTCCTCTCTCACTCTCTGCTACCCAGCTGCTCTCTCTCTCTCTGTGTCCTCTCTCACTCTCTGCTACCCAGCTGCTCTCTCTCTCTCTGTGTCCTCTCTCACTCTCTGCTACCCAGCTGCTCTCTCCTCTTTCTGTCTCCTCTCTCTCTCTGCTACCCAGCTGCTCTCTCTCTGTGTCCTCTCTCACTCTCTGCTACCCAGCTGCTCTCTCCTCTTTCTGTCTCCTCTCTCACTCTCTGCTACCCAGCTGCTCTCTCTCTCTCCTCTCTCACTCTGCTACCCAGCTCTCTCTCTCTCTCTGTGTCCTCTCTCACTCTCTGCTACCCAGCTGCTCTCTCTCTCTCTGTACTCTCTCACTCTGCTCCTCAGGACAAGGCAGGGGAACTGGATTCCTCTGTCAGCACCTTTGAGTTTCACGCTGTTGAATTACACTCTCCCTGTCATCTGATTCTTATTGTTCTCTACCGCCCCCTGGTCCCCCTGCTCACTTCCATGATGTGCTTGACTTTTTCCTCTCTTCTATCACCACCTCTATTCCTGTCATTTTGTTTTTAACAGTTTTAACATTCATCCCTCCAAATCGATTCATTCTGCTGGCTTTCTCCCTCCTCTTGATTCTTTCACTCCAACTCTTCCCCTCACCTCCTACTCACAAAGCTGGCTGCTTACTCTCACTCTGACCTCTCTATCTCGGTCTCCCTTGACTCGATCTCTCGTTAGTGCTCTCCTACTGCTAAAAACCTAGGTGTTATTCTTGACCCCTCCCTCTCCTTCTCTCAGCACATCTCCTCCCTGACACACACTTGTCGCTTCTTTCTTTGCAACATCTACCACATTTTTTTAACTTGTAGGATTTTGCTTTTATTTAACAGTGAACACAATCAAGCAATTTGTCCTTTTCTTACTACTTATTCCACTCAAATCCTGGTCCAAGCTCCAAGGTCCAGATTGGACTACTGTAACTCTCTCACTGCTGGTCTCCCGACTTCGACTATCCTTCTCTTCCCCCAGGACTGCTCCCTCTCGCTGCTTTCCGCCACCTCCTGTTTGGACTTCACTTGTAGATCTCTTGATCTACCCCTCCTAATATACACTGGACTTGCCTGACCTAAGCACCATGTCACTGGATCCTCAGTTGATGCACTATCCTTGCACTAGTATTATGTTATTGTAGATACTAATACCCCTTTTACACTGGCACACCCGACCCGTGAGGGCCTGGGACCTTCACGGGTCGGGTACACTGGCACACCCGACCCGCGAGGGCCTGGGACCTTCACGGGTCGGGTGCTTTTTACTGCACACACCCGACCCGCGAGGACCTGGGACCTTCACGGGTCGGGTGCTTTTACACTGGCAATATACCCGACCCGAGCCAACCTGTACCGTGAAACTCCGACCCAATAACATATGTGAGTCTGGCTCGTGGGCGGGGTTACTGACTTTCATCATGACGCTGGTGCATCTTATCTGTTGCATCTGTAACCTTATTGCTTTTGCCTTTATTTTATATGTTTCTTTTTTCAGTGTATACTGTCGTTGACATTGTCTTTTCACAGATTAACAACACCAAAACTAAAATATTACTGATTTGTACTGTGTTTATTTTTTTTGTGGATTTCACTAAATATGAATCTCCATACATTAACAGTTTGTAATTATTTGATGAGCGAGTCAATGTTTTGATTTAACTTGGGCCCTTCTGTTAAGTATTAAACCGAAATAATGAAACTCCTTTAACCTACGTTAGATAAGACACATGGTTTCAATGTCGCTTTATAAATAAGTTAATCATAAATAAAATAACACCAAAAACTAAGGACCATCTTTGTATAGAGCTGTAATAATCAACATATTCAAGCATGACTTCATGCTTATTTTTTATTATCATTATTACTAATTTTAGGCTAGAAAGTTCATACTGCATGCAAAACTCAAAGCATGAGGGAAAAAACATGACCTTTTTGACATACGCTTCTGCAACTCAGCACGTTCGTTACGTGTGACATCATTCAGTCGGCTCGGCCCTTCAGTTTAAAAGCAACTCAAGGTACCCGAGCTGTATCAGGCTGGCTGGGCAAAATTGTCTTTTTTTGTTATCAAATTTGTATTGTTTTTCACAGAATAAAAACAAACAAAAAAAAAAAACAATATTACATAACATACTATATTCTCCCTCCTCCCTCCTTCCCCTAGCAGCCTCTTGCAAATAAATTGACATAGAATTTAAGTTTTAAGAGATTGTATAGTATCTGTTCTCTCGAAGCGAAGTATTCACCCCTTCCATCGCACTGCTAACAGCATTAGAGATCATCAGCTCGAGGGCTCCATGTTGTTTAGCCAGCGCTTGGGAAATGGCGTCAGCAATATAGGCCTCCGAAGGATCTTGAGACGACGGTCGGAAGCGTTTCCCAGATGGGGTTGTAGCCGGTGAAAGCAGGTCTTTCTTATGCTCCGACATTATGACAGCGACGGGGTTAGAAAAACCGTTAAAGAAAAGTAAATTTAGCCTCGAAATTAACTAAAAAGAAGTAGTTCTCGTCGACCATTGCGCCTGTAGGTCACGTGACCCCTCCGGGGCAAAATTGTCTTGATCCTAAATTGTTACTTCTTATCCCATATTGTATTCTAGTAGTATTTGCACTTACTGTAAACTACACAGTACTTAAAGATTGTTTTTGCACTGTAACATTGTACTGCTCTGTAGTACCTGTAAGTCACCTTGGATAGTATTTACCAGTCTTACGGTAATGTACAAGGTTATATCAAGGCCCCTCACCACAATGATGTCCAAGTACCTTAATCTAATGCCCCACAACGTGGCGTCTCCCTGGCACTGCTGTCACAAACACAGTTAGGCTGCACTGAGAATATACATTATTCTAAAATAACTTTACAATATTTCTCCTCCTTACCGTTATGTTATAACCCTTATCTAGAATAGGTGATGGCTATAGGTAAGTAACATCATTGTTTTTTTTTAGTTTACTTTATTTGCCGTTAGCACATCTTTTAAAAATGTGCACCTCTTCAAAGAGATCCCTGTGTTCAGCCTTCCTGCCTAACTAATGATCTCTTTCTCTCCGTGCTGCCACTACTACAATAGTCAATACTATTGACTTTTATATTTTTACAGTTATTATATCAAGACTCAATACACTTGAACTTTAAACTGTGTTTCAAAGCTCTTTTTCAGAATGGTTTGGGATCTAAACCAGTAAACAAAAAGAAACATAATAACAATGTTCCGCACCACATCATGGATCGTTATTGCTGTGTTACCTGTTTGACAATGTGGCCAATACTTCTTACACTATCATCAATGCACTAGAGCAGCCGTTTTGGAAAGAGCTTTGAAACAGTTTAAAGTTATGTGTAAGACGCTGTTAGATGTTAACAATGAAAACACTGTAATACTTCATTTTATTTTCTGTTTTCAGGACTGCCTTATCCTGGTGAAAGCCAAAGAACAAAGATGGAGTCTGTTTACATTAGACAGGAGGAGGTTCTGAAATTAGTACCTCTCTGCATTAAACAGGAGATGCCTGAACTGGAGCCTGTCCATATTAAAGAGGATACTGAACTGGAGCCTGTCCACATTAAAGAAGAAGAGACTGAACTGGAGCCTGTCCACATTAAAGAGGAAGAGCCTGAACTGCTGTCTGTCCACATTAAAGAAGAGACTGAACTGAACATTAAAGAAGAGACTGGAGTCTGTCCACATTAAAGAAGGGAAAGTCCACATTAACTGAACTGAGTCTGTCCACATTAAAGAGGAAGAGCCTGAACTGCTGTCTGTCCACATTAAAGAAGAGACTGAACTGGAGTCTGTCCACATTAAAGAAGAGACTGAACTGGAGCCTGTCCACATTAAAGAAGAGGAAGAGACTGAACTGCTGTCTGTCCACATTAAAGAAGAGACTGAACTGGAGCCTGTCCACATTAAAGAAGAGACTGAAAAGCAGCTTGTCCACATTAAAGAAGAGACTGAACTGGAGCCTGTCCACATTAAGGATTCAGAAAACATATCCCGACCAAAGATATCACATCAATGTACTGAATGTGGGAAGTGCTTCACTCGGTTAGGACACTTACAAAACCACCAGCGGATTCACACTGGAGAGAAGCCATATCAGTGTACTGACTGTGGGGAGAGCTTCAATCAGTCAGGAAACCTAAATAGACACCAACGAATTCACACTGGAGAGAAGATGTATCACTGTACTGAATGTGAGCAGAGTTTCAGTGTATTGGGACACCTGAAAACCCACCAACGAATTCACACTGGAGAGAAGCTGTATCACTGTACTGAATGTGAGCAGAGTTTCAGTGTATTAGGACACCTGAAAACCCACCACCGAATTCACACTGGAGAGAAGCCGTATCACTGCTTTGAATGTGGGCAGAGTTTCAGTGTATTAGGACACCTGAAAACCCACCACCGAATTCACACTGGAGATAAGCTGTATCACTGCTTTGAATGTGGGGAGAGCTTCAGTCGGTTACAAAGCCTAAAAAGACACCATCGAATTCACACTGGAGAGAAGCTGTTTCACTGTAATAAATGTGGGAAGAGCTTCAGTCGGTTAGAAAGCCTAAAAAGACACCATCGAATTCACAATGGAGAGAAGCCGTATCACTGTACTGAATGTGGGAAAAGCTTCAGTCGGTTAGGACACCTAAAAAGACACCATCGAATTCACACTGGAGAGAAACCGTATCACTGTACTGAATGTGGGAAGAGCTTCAGTCGGTTAGGACACCTAAAAGGACACCAACGAATTCACACTGGAGCCAGCCTCCCTCCCTCCCAGTCCCTCACCTCTCCACCCTGCTTGTTTGAGTGTATGGAGAGCTGACTGATTATATCTCTCTCTCTCACCCTGCAGTAAATGATTTGGGTCCCCAGGAGTGAGAGCCAGCCTGAATCCAGAGACACTGAGAAGGGGAGTGTGTCAAACTGAAGGAGACAGACCCATTATTTCAGAATGAACTGGAGAGCCCTGAGATTCAGCTCCACTCCTGACTCTGAATTGGAAATGAATCTCACTCATCATGCTGTGAGGATTTAGGACAGAGCTGCAGGGTCATTCTACTTAGAAGGGACACATTGGAAATATATGCCAAGCTTTTTCTCTGAATGCTTATATGTGTGATACGAACCCAACAAAGCTGCCAATAACATTTATCATATTTTATATATGCTATTTACTTTGTGCAACACATGGCATTACTGTACCAATGTCAGTGAGTACAGTAGAAGATACAGAAGTGAATTGTTTAAAATAAACTAAATATAGCCTTAAAACTAAGGCTATCTTCATGGGTGTGGCAGCAATGTGTGCTTCATCTAACTAGAATGGCCACTAAGCTCTTGCTTAGAGCTGACAAAATCTTGTGTTTTTTTAATTCTTTGTTTTATTTCAAGTGGTACAAACCTTGCCCTGGAGCAAATACTGGTTTGGTTTTGAATGAATTTGAACGAATCAATTTGCTGAGTGTTTAAATACTGAGAAACTCCAAGCTTGTTGTATACTGGAGCCCTGCTTCAATGCAATGGGATTGAAATACAATTCCTATTGTTTTTTTTTAATGAGTATATTGTTGTATATCCAATTATTATGACAGCCCCACAATAGTAGAGCTGTATAAATATACTGTAAAACATGAAAGGTTTGCAAGCAAACAATTTTCGCATTTTGCATGTGTTAAAAATCTGCAAAACATACATGCTGCATCATTAGAATGATTACTACATTCATAGTTTATACAGTTTATGAATAATTGATCTAAACAATCTGCAGAATGAAGTTGCCTCAGACTGTTTGACAGTAACAGAGCTGGTGCTTTTGTGGAATCACCATCAGCTGTTTATTCCTTTTGGACAGTATATGGTTTGTATTTTGTATCAGTATGCTATCATTAGAGTGACAATACAGTACATCCTAAGGCAAGCTTAGCTCTTTAGAAAGGATTTCATTCACACTGAGTTTGAGTTCCTGTATGTTTTCGAGTATCTTTGTATATAAAGGGTGTGTGAGAAATTCGTGACATTTCAAATCTCAAGACTTCAGATGCTGTGATGTTAATTAAGTTTGTCTTCCCCCTTCCTTCCTTCCCCTTTACATTCTCTAGATCTACTTCAAAGGACTTGATATTAGTAACAGGGGATCGTAAAGATCTGCATTGGAGAATAGTTTAGATTCCCTGCTGTGTTGACCTGCCAGTCTGGTATAAACAAACAGAGCTGATTCTTTCAATTAAGACTGTCTGTCTGAAATCAATATACAACTTTCTTCCTATAAAGGGTTAAGAAGTGTGACACCTGGTGGATACGAGGTGCCATGACTTTCTCCCATGAAATGAATTGTTACCATGAAACATTGAACATTTTAAGTGAATAGAAATGACTAATTTCCTTATTCTACAAGTGAATTGAAAAACAAACCTTTATGAGGGTAAAATATTGAAACTAACTAATAAATATTAACTTGTTCAGGGTTTTAGATTTACTAAAACTAGGAGATTGAAACTAACTAATAAATCAAACTTATTGATAAATTGGTTTTAGAATAATTTTAATTACTAATCTTCTGGACGTTTAACTAGGTTTTCCCAATCAAATTGAAATGTTTATTGTGTTTAATGAAGTTTAAAGTGAAAATAATTATTAAATTATTTTACTTAAATTACTGAACAATGTGTTTCGTATGCTTGTAATGGTAATTTAGTTAGGAGAATGAAACTGATGTGTATTTTATGATCAATATAACTACATTTAAAACAGAATGAAGTTTCATTCTATAAATGTTATGAATCCTGTTCTATCTCTCTGCATGGAGGAGGGGGAGCTTCCTGAGTTAATGATGCACATTGCTTGTGTAAAAGTGTCATTCAAACTCTGTAACCTAATGAAAGAATTGATTTCGGTCAGGGATTAGCTTCCTGTTTTACACGTAAGGGATTGGATCACCAAAATAAACTCCTCTTTGGACTCCTTTCACAACGAAGTAACCATTGAGCCGTCACTTGAATGGGGCTCCATTCAAAGCACTGTAATGCAAACATCCTCCCAAGATATCGACTCCACATCTAGTCTGACCTTGTGAACTGCTGCACAACGCAAGTGACGCAAACTGTCTTTCTTCTGTAGATAGGCATTTTTATTCCTTTGCCTTCCTGTGTGCATTGCACTTAGGCAAAAACTTACAGAGAAATATAATTTTTTTAAAAATACTCCAAAGCAGTTAACTTTCTTGGTTACTGTTCAGATGACAACGATGTTTTAATCAGCCTATCAGTGCATCTGTACTGGCTTTTCTGTGACCTGCTGTACTGTACGTAGCAGGTGGGACAAAGTCTGTGCTGCATTTAGGTTGCTAAAATCTAGTTTTCAGCATTAGACGTAAAATACCAAAAATGGTAAATGGATCGTGTCAAGACATTTCCGAAAGAAATTGTACATGCAGATGGAGTGAATTGTTTTGCACGTCTTGTAATGTGACTTAAAGAAAATACAATCGATCGCTAGAACTTCAGAATCCCACATTAGACAAAAGGCTACTACAGAGGCTGCTGAACAGAACGTAAAACAAACAACAGCTTTCAGAAAACAAACTGGAAAGTCAGCGCAGACAAAAAAGTATTCCTGTGTTGGTTGTACCCAAGTTAAATCAGCACTACAGGTCCAATTAAACACAGCTACCTCGGTTTAAACAGCCTGCTGTTTACTTTTTAAACGCAGTTAGAATTTTAGACTCGAATAGGCACATTTTCTTTGTTTTGACACGGTACTGATAAAATAAATTCCTGGATGGGACAAATAACATGACAACGAACATGCTGCATATATGGACTTTATTAAAGAATGCCAGATACCTTTGGGTAACCGAGTTTTGGGACTGTTTCTAATTGATGTACACATAACTTGGCAAAGCTTTGCCTTACACTTACAACCAATTCAGTGGATGCAGACATGCAGTCTCAACTGGTCAAATCCATACCAGACAGAGAATGTTGACAGCAACAGCAAGAGAAGTCTATTAATTCAAACAGCATGCAGATTTATTTAGATTGGATCAGGAGCAATGGATCCTCAAACAGGTTTGGACTGTACAGGTATGTCATGCATGCAGAAATGGCAAAAAAAACAAAGAAAATCCATCATTATTTTAAAACATTAAGGTCAAAGAAATGTTTTACACAAAATACCACTACAGGGGTGTTTCTTGTGGACAGCCTTTGGAAACACATTTAGAAGCACACTTTTGGAGTTTGATTACTATTTTTTAATGGAATGAGGGTGAAATGATGCAAACAGTAACATGTAACTAATCCTTGTTTTTTTAACTTTAGTAGTTGTATTGGAACCCAAGGGCTGAAATTGAAATGTACAGAAGGGGTTCAGAATGAACAAGGAAATGTCACTTACACTAACAAGGACCATATTGGAAATGGAAACATAATCACACCACAGAAATCTAATAGCGGTATTATTAATGTCCAAGAATAAACTGGTTTTGCTGGACTGCACTGGATAAAAAAAAAAATAGGATAATTTCTGCCATCTACTGGTCACTTTTATTAACTGTGATCCAAATATAAAATCCATCACAGACTAGCAGCTCTGCACACACTAGAATCAACCATCACAGACTAGCAGCTCTGCACACTCCTATAACATTGCATGAGATCAAAGAACAGCCACATAAACTACAGCCAGGGAACTCCTGAGGGATAGACATGGGTAAGGATACGCGCAAAGTGATGTGCGGTTTCAAACCCCCATAAGAGCTCCAGTGGTTAAAGACTTGGAGGGAAATAAGCATCACACATGCTTTTATTTTTTAATTGTTATTTGTCAAACAGCGAGTTAGAGATCACATATATTTTCTTTACTTCAGATTCACTGGTTTCAATATATCTACACACTAAATCGTAAAGTTAGCTCTGAACACGGCATTCTTTATATTTCCTTGTGTGGCCGAGTGTAACTCCGCTCTGCGGCGCACTCAATCACCCACACAGCTCCCTTACCTGGAGACCACAAGACAATTGTTGTACAAAGGCTGTTTTATCAGTCGCTGTTGTGAATTAAAATAGTATAGGTTTTAGGAATAAATAATTAAACTCACATGGGGCGGTGTCGGTTCACGGGGCTTCCTGTGCTGTAAACCTGGACTTCATGGAGGCGGGCAGAACGCAGCTCTCGCTATTCCTTATCCAATGCTGCCATCGTGTGGCCATTTTGTAGAACTGTTTGTTGTAATATATAGAATTTTTTTTTTTTCTGAACGCAACTCACCCTTTGAAATGACGATTAACCCAAACCCTGTGCAAAAATAGACATTTCAGATATTCTTAAAATACAGCAAACAAAATATTTACAGGATAACCAGGAGAGTACTGTGTATAAATAATAAAGTTTTCTGTAATTGCTCTTATTTGAAATCATTCTCATGTATTTATCATGGTTACTACATGTCCTTACTGGACTCATATAAGTAAATAGTTACTATCAGGTTTAGCTGCTCTTAGTCGAATTCGTTCTTATAATGTACTGTGTGCTTTATTTGCTCTTACTTGAATTGATTTTATTGTACTTTCATAACTGCTCTTATCTGTATTATGATATTCTGTAATGTGATATTTTATAATGTCATACTTTGTACTGTGATAACTTGTAACAATTGTAAGTCGCCCTGGATAAGGGCGTCTGATAAGAAATAAATAATAATAATATTATTACTACTACGACTACGACTAGTAGTAATGCTAAAGGGAACTCGCAGTAGAATTGAGGTTGTTCAGCACAAGAAAGAATATCAAGGCGACGGAACAAGCCTGCTTGCTGCTACAAAAGCGGCACTATACTAAACTTTACCGATGCGTTAGGAATAGACACCATTCATTTATTCATGCTTTTACATATCAGCTAATTGCATTCCGCATTTACAGAAAATACATGATTATCGTGAACATTTGATAAAATCAAAAAATCAAAGAATTCCACTGACACACTGCTTTCACTTTTTACGATTTACTTCTTAGCCCTTAGCTTGCGTCTCAATGCGTGGTGACGTTTGTTTTGGTGACTCAGCTGCCATGGGAGCGTTTAAAACTCCGCGACAAACTTTACTCAAATACACAGCTGTACAGAACACACCCCCTCAGGCATGTGCTGTCTATTCACGGCAACAGTCTACTGAACCAGTTAGTTCAGATGATCGCTGGATACACAGTAATCTGACAATTTCCCAAATAAACTCGTTTGTGTTCAAACCTATGAGAGGTGGAATGTAACAAAAATGTTAACTGCAAAAGCCAGAGCGTCAAACATCAACGACAAAGTTCAACATTTGAATTGAAATAACAGCTGTCAAATAGACAAAGCTCAACACTCGAAGATAATATGCCAAATTGAAAATGCTCAACACACTAACTGAATTAATTATACATAAAATAATGAATGTAATTAAGCTCAATAATTGAAATGGGAACTTCAAATCTTAAATAAATTGATTACAATTCAAATTTCCAACACGCCATCCGATTTGTGTTTAGTCTGTTCTAAATCAATACTGCGCGTTGTATTTCAGGTTAAGCGCTGTGCTTTCCATTTGCCACTTGGTCATTCTATTCCCCGGGACTGCCCCTGTCATGGCAAATCTGACATGCGAAAGAGATGCTTTGCACTGTTTCTTAAATCGAGTGGCCTCAAATAAATTGTCTACTTTAATGTCTTAACCTGTCAGTCTGGGGAAATTGTAAAAATGGGTAATTGACTTGTGGATGTTAACATCAGAACTCGAGCTGTCATTATCGTCCCCTCAAACTGGCGCAGGCAACACATCTGCCTGGATTCCTGCATGATATAAATGTGTTTCTTCATTTGCAAAATTATTATTATTATTTATTTATTTCTTAGCAGACGCCCTTAACTAGGGCGACTTACAGTCGTAAACAAAAAATACATTTCAAGAATCACAGTACAAGTATTATTAAGAGCAAGATAAAATACAATTACTTCAGTTCTAGTAACATTAGCACCTGAACCTCTTTATAAACCCATTGCGCACTAAGGAACACCAAACTCAACTACTGGCGGTTTTGTTTTTATTATTGGTTCTTTAGAACGGAGAAAGAAGTTCACGGTTGGGGCTGCCTTGGATTTAATGATGCCGTGTTGTCTTAGATTTGGGTAATTGTTGATCTTTTCTCTACTTTAGCAACGTTGATTTTATTGTGAGTTTCTCACTTGCGTCTTTTTTTTCCAATGCAGAATAACATTGCTGTTAGCAGTTTTAGTCACTGAAGTTTGGACGCAGAACCCCCCTCTAGGTACGATAACGGTCGCTTCAGCAGAGCTGTCCTTTTAGCTTCCTGTTTATTTGCCGGTTGTGTGTTTTCAAGTATCGTTGTCTTCTGCAGGCTCGGTGAGGACAGAATGTCAAGGGAGTGTTATGATGATGATGTTGGAGAAGTCTTTTGTTGGAAAGTATTTTCGCATCAATGTGATTGGTGAGTGATCATTTTTCTTAAATGGAAAGCTTTTGATGTCTAAAGCCTGTTGACTCGTAATGTAATAACCTGAATTAAGTACAGAGCACTCCTGCGCTGTATGGCAGCAACCAGGCTTCGTTTTTGTAAAATGCAGGGTATGAAAGGCTCTTGCGTTAATTTTAAAAGCATGTTGCTGATCGCACTAAATAGACCTGTGCTGCTACAACCTTTGTCAGATTTGTTGACTGCAATAGAAATAGAAATCATTTACTCTAAACTTACCGAATGGGAGTCTAATTCCATTTGTATGAATCGTTTTTACAAAATTGCAATAAAGTAGATGGAACGGGGCGGTGGGGGTGTTCACTTTGTTATATCTCTACCTTGCTTGATCACGTGTAAAATTTCTTAAAAGGCCGACCGAATTTCTTTCCATAGACAATAAGGGGGCGCTTGTGTCCCTCTCTCACTGTTGACTTCTTTGGAAATGCCAAGTTCCTTGCTTCTGTGCTCAGCTGCTTTGCTCAGAACACAGTGAGTCATCATTTTATTTCTTGTAAACTTGTTTCTAATGGTGACATGCTGGGACTAACTTTAGCCTTTGTCTCCAGAATGATGAGACCTACAAGCTGACAGTACAAATCAGTGTCTTCTCAAACAGTGCTATGACTTCAGCTTCCTCCTATGTTCAGAGCATGACATGCCCCTATTCTCCATGGGCAGAGAGGGAGATTCTGTGTGAAAGAAACTACATGGAGGTAAGGGCTGTCAGGATGTGATAATGCTGTTTCAGTATAACTTGTTTGGTTGTGTGGCTATTTAATTGTCACTACAGAAGTGCTTCACTCATGACTAATGTGAATTCTCTTTAGGTTTCTGTGAAAAGTGGTGTGCCACTTGTTAAGCCAAACTTTGTTCAAGATGATCCTGATTGATCCCTTGCATACCCTGAGGTAGAATCTTGTGACTTTGCATTTGATTCATTCAAGTCCCCTTGGTCTTGCCTATTGAGGTCTAATCTACTGTCTCATCTAAAGGAAGCAAAATCTAATGGCCCCCTTAACTTTAACCCAAGAGGGTCTCCCAAGAGGGTGGCCATATCAGAATTGTGTGACATTTAAGGCATTGGCTTTGTGTACATGTCTTCTGTGATTTGTTTTGGTAGAATTTGACTGTGGCAAAGTTTACCCTTTCTTGTCGGTGTGTAAGCCTTGTATTTCAACCACTGAGGTAGTGGCTTCATATGTGCAGGGTTATAAACCCTTCATGCTAAATGTGTCTTGATTTACCTTTGCAGACTCCTGCATAGGTGCAATTTCAGGTATTGTCCTAAAGTTTGGTACACTGATGTATTAAGGTCCAGTACAAATGAATGGCTACAAACTCTGCCTGTATGCGATACAGACCACATGCTTTCATGTAGGCTCTTTCGTACGCAGTTGTATTTGAGGATTTGCTCAGTTCCATTAGAGATACCTGGTGAACATATAACTGTTTTGGTGCTAGATTGATAAACTTTCACCCTTCAGTTTTAGTTCATGTTTATTAAACACATCTGCTATGACAAATCCTTTAGACTGGGGGATGTTTTGTGTTCAAACTCCCTATTCTAATGAGATTTTCTCCTGCTAAGCAACTGCTGCAGACAACAGCATCTGGCAAATTGTGTTCCATCTCCCAGCAAATAGAAAGATAGCTATGACTGTTGCTCAGGCCATGACAAATGGCTATGGCATAAACACTACACCAACTCGAATTCTGGTTAGAGCTGCATACAACTCCACAGAAAGCCATCCTCAGGTGGTAAGTAGTCTAGGCTTCATTGTTCTCTAGTTGAGTATATCCAGACTATGAAGGTAGACTACAGTCTTGCTTTTGTTTTAGTAAAATTCCCCCTCCTCTCCAACAGATCCAAACTGTACCAATGGCTGTGCTAAGATCAACCACCTTTTATAAGCAAAGATGGATGGTCATGATGGTGGACACTGCAGTTACATGTCCTACTGGTGAGTAAGCTTATGGAGGGCAATGGTGCTCAAGAACTGTTCTAGGTTTAAGTGTAAATTTTCTATACCAAGTCTATGGTGTTCCTTTCTGTCAGATGGAACAGCCTTCACAGAACAGATGATTACATGGAATGTTCCCCGTGTTCTACCTCCTCTTGTTCCGACACCACAAATTACTACCCTTGATGTTCAAATGGGAGTTGATGGCTGCAAGCTTGACCCTGCAACGATTCATAATAGAGATTATAAACTGGATGTCGGTCCCCAGCTAATCACTGTAAAAATTCCTGTGGGAGCTGATGGTGGATATTACAAGGTATGTAGAAGTTCAACATCTTCTAAATCCTTCTCATTTTAAAGCTTGCCTCCTAAGATGCTTCTGTGCTTTCAGAGCCATGTATTGGACAACACCTATGTGATCTCTTACTCTATTGAACCAATGCTGGAGCATACCTGGCAAGATTGGCCTGAGAAGACCAAGTACACAGTACTTCATCCAATAACCACTCCTTTCATGCCTCGGCCACCAGTTGTCACAAACAGTATGTAGAACTTGTCCACATGCAGTAAATCAAAGGGATTTGTTGCAGTGCTCCACTTCATATCCTTCATTTTAACTGCATGCTTTAATTTCAGACACTGTTCCTAAAGCCAGAGTGTTCAATGTGACCCTGGGGACATTCCTGCCTGATGTGGAGCTGGTCAAAATTATAGTTGGACCAGAGACTTTAACTGTGCCAGAAGCCAACCTAAAAGGTTATAATGTCCAGGAGCATGTCTTTCCCAATGGATCCAAGACCTACACTCTCCAGGTGCCATTTGAGGACCCCAATGTGAAGCAAAAGGTAACATCCCACCTGTTCAACCATCCAATTGCCCTTTGAAAACACTTGCTTCCTGTGGATGTTGCTTGTTGTCTGGCTTTGGGTTTAATCCTACAAACCCTTGCTTTTCTTTCAGGTAACTCCTCCAGACACCAGAACCTACATTCTGCCCCTGACCTACTTGCTGAATATAGTGCCAGAGAATACACCCTTTACTCATCCTGCTGTGGTCGAAGCCATTCTCCAAGACATCAGTAAGTGACTATTTGTGCTCTACAACTACCCTTTTCTTTTTTTCTCTCTTTTATTTTTTATAAAAATTTAGTCGTTGCCAATTAGTTTTTTTTATTTTCTCCCCAGTTTGAAATGCCCAATTATTTTTAGGCTCAGCTCACAGCTACCACCCCTGCGCTGACTCGGGAGGGCGAAGATGAACACGCTGTCCCGGCGTGCTGCGTCAGCCAGCCGCTTCTTTTTTGCACTCTGCAGACTCACCGTGCAGCCGCCACGGAGGACAACGCAGCTGTGGGCAGCTTACAGGCAAGCCCACAGGCGCCTGGCCAGACTACAGGGGTCGCTTCCGGTGAGCCGAGGACACCCTGGCCGACCTAACCCTTCCCCGGACCAATTGAGCGCCACGCCAGTACGGTCGGCTGTGGAACAGCCTGGACTCGAACCGGTGACGTCCAGGCTATAGAGCGCATCCTGCACTCCAGCGAGTGCTTTTACTGGATGCGCCACTCGGGAGCCCCACAACTACCCTTTTCTAACCAGGCCATTGCCATGACAACTGTTCTTCCTCTTGCAGTTCCACCTACAGTAACTGGCTACTGTGATGGTGCTACATTCTATACCATGGTAACATATGGCAACATGGGTCGCAACTGGATTCCTTTTGTGGGTTCAAGAGAACTTGGTGGAAGTCTGCTTGCCCTGTACAAGTATAATGCCAACGCTACCAATTTCTGGATGACTGTCCCATACACTTCATATGTGGCATCAACTGAATTAAGTGATGGAACTTTAAAATGTGTTTTCCAGCTGTTTTGGGTTCAACACATTACTGACCTGATGTATTGTCTCTGTAGGTGATCAGTTCTTCAGGCATCAGAAGCAGGCTTGACTTGACCTTGAAGGATATTGAGACGATGGATGTGGTGGCTGACTTCTCCCTGTCCTGCAGTTTCCCTACAAAGATGATTGGTAACTCTCCTGCAGACCAAGCATTCTTTATAATAGCTGCTTTTGAGATTGGCACAAGGTTGCATGAAGTGGTATTGAAGCTATAATCTGTTTCCTTAACCTGGATCCAAATGCTGTGTTTCAGATTGCTTCACTAATGGAACTATGGCAGCTCTTGCTGTGAAAGTGGAATCTGTCCCCAGCTTGTCTCCAAGTCAATTAACTCTAAGGGATCCGAGTTGCTGGCCTCTTCAGTCTGATGCTATCAATGCAGTTTTCTACTTCAATGTCAACTCCTGTGGAACAACTAGAAGGGTTAGTAGTGACAAATTTAAAATTCTGTTTTGAGTAGGTTCAACATGTTGACAAGGGGTGGCCACAACACCCCTGGATCAATCTGGGGAGCCATGGTGACCGGTGTTTCTATCAGCTGAATTACTTGCATGAATTGTGGACATCTGAAGGATGCCACCTTTGTATTGAACTGCTTGTC
The DNA here is from genome assembly GCA_036884735.1 of Huso huso. Classification (NCBI taxonomy): domain Eukaryota; kingdom Metazoa; phylum Chordata; class Actinopteri; order Acipenseriformes; family Acipenseridae; genus Huso; species Huso huso. Next base: position 6,540,911 of record CM072693.1, on the reverse strand, counting down.
CAGTTGACAAAGGTGTTGTGACACATGACATGACTCTTGGATATGGCATTGCATGTGCTGCCTATAGACCTTTTGGGTCAACTGCAATAAACTGAAAGGAGAGTACTAACTGGGGATGATCCTGTGGTTAGTACAAAGGACGGGACTAAACTAGTACACGAGTTAATACCAATTGCAGATCAAGAGTCACCAGTTGCATATTCAAATGTGTATTTGCAACAAACCCAAAATAACTGCTGTTGCCCTCCTAGAGGTTACAAAAACAATACCAAGTTAGTCTAGCAGTTTCTGTACAGACTTGTGGTTTGTACTAACTGGAACAAATTTGAAAAAAAAACCCATAATGTTTTAACAATTATAAAACTGAACTATTCATAACAAACATATATTTTGAAATTGTGAAAAACTGGTATTAAGTTAGTTACACAGCTGGGGATGATCCAGAGTACCATATTGGCTAGTCTGCAACTTGGTATGCAGCTCCATACTAAATCTACAAATTAATTTGCAACAGCCTTTGTGATTTCTCTTCCAGTTTGACAACAACCTCCTGACTTATGAGAATGAAGTGCTGTTCACATCTTACCGGTAAGGATTGCAATCAAATTGAGTATCCTTGTGGTTGAGCCTTAAACTCTACTAACCCCCATCTCCTCTTTCCAGGTTGAGAGTTGCCTGTCACTATCTGGTCAATGACACCAAGGTAGTGCAGTTCTTGTACCAGAATAATCCTGCACCTGTAGTCCAGCCTGGTGTGGGGACCTTGCGGTCATCATGCGGCTTGCATTGGGTATGACTTGGAAATGGAAATAATATAGATGCTCTAGTAGTGTGTTTTCACCTGTATTTTTATCTTGATCCTAATTGTATTATTACTTGTACTGTGATTCTGGAATAGGCTATTGCTGCTACAAAACTTAGGAATTGGAGTTGTGGCTGATGTGCTCCTGACCTACTTTCTCTTTCTAGCTGTGAGAACTCTGCAGATGAGTACTTGACCATCTTTCACCCAGTCTCCAGCAATGCAAGAGTGCTGTTCCCTTCCCATCTGAAGAGGTTTGAAGTGAAGATGTTTTCCTTCACAAGCGGCCAGGATGCACTGAAAGGACAGGTAAAGTGGAGTGTTGGGATGGGGATCTTGTACCACAATGCATGGTTTGGATTGCTTTGCAAGCAGCAAATATTCACTATTCCCAAATCTTTAGTGAGATGTTTTCATTCCAACTAACTGCACTTCTGCAAGAAACACTTACTACTAAAGAGGTTTTTCAATTCAGTTATCCTCATTGGATGATGGTACTGCCTGATCAATTGACACAAGTTTTGCTTGACAAGGTGTGCTGTCTTTCAGATTTACTACCACTGCAGTGTTGTGATATGTGATTCAAACCGGCCATCAGACAGCCTCTGTAGCAGACGGTGCATTCCAGGGAAACAGAGGCTTGGTAAGAGCTCTGTCTGTTGGGGGAGGGGGGATTTTTACATTCATTTGTCCAGTTTGTTTTACTGGACTCCTCCTAATTCCTCCTGTAGGTCGCAGTGCTGAAGGGATGGATGGTGGTGCAGTAAAGGCATTTGTGTCTTCTGGCCCAATTGAGCTGAAGAGAGATGGATCCCTTCACTGTATGCTTAGAAGCGGTAATATGCATAATGTGAACACAATTGCAGTTCATGTCAAATGAACTTTTACAGGGTGTGTTTTCACTTTGGTGTAATCCTGTTGTATTCCACTTATTTTGTTTTTTCTCTTGCAGCCCAAGTCATTGTGTGGTCCCTTCTGGGAGCTGCAATGGGGGTGAGTTCAGTGGTTGTTTTTCTAGCTGGAGTTGTATCTTTTTGGAAAATGCCAAAAAAGTGTGTATTGATAAATAAAAATCTTGCTTGTAAAGGCTGTTTTGGATTTTTTTTTTTGGGGTGTGGGTTCTACATTATATATGAGTGTCAGAATGGCCATGCTAATGGGATTCTCTCCCCTTGCTGCATTTTGAATGTTTTGTTTTATTTCAAGATTTGGAAATTCCTGATCAGGTGATGCTCAATATGGTGTGTTACTCAAGGACCCTTCACTAATTCACTGTGTGTGAACCTGGGGGCAAAGACTTTCCTCCTCCATTGAGCTGTAACCCTATTTTTATATTGAACAATAACAGGGCAATTACTATACCATCAGTTATTTAACATGTTGATATCATTAAATTGAAAACCAAAAGCTGGTGCAAAGTGTTTTAGTGTCTTGCTTGCAAAGTAAACCAAGGTTGACCACCAAAGTCAGGCCTGTCCACTTTCCCTTATGCTGGACCGTTCTCCCTGACAGATTCTCTTGTCTCTTTAAATTTACATTGTGGTGGTTTTATAAATGATTTTCCCACTTGTTAGTTTTTGTAAGCTAGATATCCTCTACATTACGACTCATCATCCAGTCACTGTGCTTCACATCACTTCCAGCTCTTAACTTCTAGAATAATTCCAGGAGTGTAGACTTCCAAATCTTCACAAAACAAGCAGCTTTTATTTACCTACATCCAATAATAATAAAACTAGTGGAAAATCCTTCCAATACAGCAATATGTTCCGTGCCAGGAACTCCTTTCAAAAGTAGAAATTAATTATCTTCAGTTTAACTAGGGCAGCAGTGTGGAGTAGTGGTTAGGGCTCTGGATTCTTGCCCAGAGGGTCATGGGTTCAATCCCAGGTGGGGGACACTGCTGCTGTACCCTTAAGCAAGGGACTTTACCTAGATTGCTCCAGTAAAAATCCAACTGTATAAATGGGTAATTGTATGTAAAAAGAATGTTTAAAAAAAATAATGTAATTGTATATAAAAATAATGTAATATCTTGTAACAATTGTAAGTCGCTCTGGATAAATAACTATTTTCTTATCCTTATGTCTTTATATTCTTAATGTCCCTTTCTACGATTGTTATGTATACAGTCGTGTTATTAATCTATATATGTATCAACAGTCAAACTGTATTTGCTATTCTGCTTAAACTCACTGCGTCATCTGTGTTCTTTCTTTTTATCATTTACTTTCCAAACCAAATTCTAAAATAATGTCATTAGCTATAAATAAAACTACCACTTGAGGGCGCAGTGCATAGAAAAGGAGCACATACCAATGCATAAACCGTAATAATTACACATACCTAAATAAACTAAAATAAGAATACATTCCTTTTTTTATAATCAAAATAAAAAATTCCAGTTCTGCTCCTACATACGTTTTTGCAAAAGCAATTATTTTTGCTAACATTTCAGGTTCTAAAATCACTATTTCCCGCAGTGCAGTTCCTGTCTGTATTGGTCATACTTTAGAGCTCATAGGAAGCCTGTGGCAGGCATTCTATGCATTCTGGTTACCATGTGACTCCTTCTTCATTGGGACGATTCAGGCTTTTCCAATTGCAATGCATTCTGGTACATTCTACACCTCTTGGGCACTGTTCACAGCAGGACTACACTTCCCACAATGTATTGGGGTGTGAGTGGAAGAGCCTAAACTATCCCAGTGTGTTCTAGTGTGCATGAAGTCATATGGTAACCCTGCCTGTGAAGGCCTGTTTCAGAGTTCTGCCCCATGCAGTCTCCCTTACTTTGAAAGCTCAGTGCTGACAGGTATGCATATTATAAAACACACACATGCAAAGAACAGAATTCTAGAAACAAACTTTATTATACAGTTCTGTGGGTGAAGGTGTTCACAAAAACTAAGAATATTATGTATTAATCCAAATACATGCAAAATATAAAACATTAATATATATCTCTTACATTTTTGCTTAGTGTAGTTTGTATTACTCCCGTTAGATGATGTAAAACTAAAAAAATCGAATACAGTGGCTAATGCAGCCTTCAGTGTTCAGTCGCATAACAGTGATAATGCAAACAAACTACAATTCCCAGAATCCCTTGCCCGTTTCTGTAGTCCCATGTGTGATGTCATAGGTCTGCCTGCCTCTGAGTTGTGATCACACAGGCATAATCTACTTATTAGATTCCTTCTTGCTTTGACATGCTATTTTCAGTATGCAAGTTTAGGGTGAAATTATCAACACTCCTTATATATATACCTTGTTCTAGCATCACAAAAAGTGTGTAGATTTATATGGGACGAATATGTTTGTTTTTTGTTATGAATGCAAGTTGTTTTTTTTTTCACTGCGGTTTATACGTCTTTTACTGGAAGTGGTCCTTGGTTTAAGCCCCAAGTGAGTTATTACTTTAGCTTTTCAGTTTTAACACCATGTGTACAAATGTGTCTTATTTTACTCGAGGAATTGGTTAAACAAACCGGTACTGAACAACATGTTGGCAATGGTTTCACCCAATGGGAGGAATCTTTAGATCTGCGCACCAGTCGGAACCGGAAGTTCCATTGTTTGGGCTCCTTGGAGAAAAATACACGAGAAAACAGAAGGAATAGAAGATAAAGAGAGAGAGAAAGCGGTGAGTTATTGAAATTAAATTCATAACACCCACTGGAAACCCCGTGTGTAGTATGGGGGGTGCAATGTGTTTATATTACAGAGGAATGCGAGTTTGATGCGAGACTCGATCAGAAACAGGCACATTCATATTATTAAACCTGCTATCAGACTCTCCGGCGGCGTCACTCTGCGTGCTCTTTGAAACAGACTGAGTTCGTATTTATATTCATGTTGGGTTAATCAGAGATGATTATCGGCGGCCCGTCTGTAGTACTACCGGAGATTTTAATTGCACAGTTTGTACCGCTCTGTGCAGCGCCGTCCCGTTTGTAACACGGTGCATGAACTGCATTGTGCTGAACTGTCAGGTGTCCTCCTGTACTGTACGTGCATCGGCGTGGTTAATAATAATAACAACACAATGACCGCTGCTTTCTTATACGATCGCAATTAGCCACACATGATACACCCGGAACTGCACTGAAATTACCTGCTGCTTAAAAAAATACCAAGAATGAGAGGATGGCTATTTAAATAACCACTAAATAGCCCATTTTTAATGGTTTAATTTGTTTTATGGTTTTCTCAATTAGTTTATAATATGTCCCGGCTTCAAGCTTTGAAAATGTGGTCACCCTATATATATATATATATATATATATATATATATATATATATATATATATATATATATATGTAATGCCCAAATACTCAATTCAATCTTTATCTCAGATTTCACTTAGATTTCATGTAAAGCAAGCCAAGATATTGACAATTTTTATCAAATTAAAAACACATGGTGTGTTTCATTTCCATTGGTAAGTGGGTACTGTAACATTACCATCTCTATAGCCATCAAACACAGACAGCTCTGCACCCCTGCATGTAACACAGACAGCTCTGCACCCTGCATGTAACACAGACACACTGCACCCTGCATGTAACACAGACACACTGCACCCCTGCATGTAACACAGACACACTGCACCCTGCATGTAACACAGACAGCTGCACCCCTGCATGTAACACAGACAGCTCTACACCCTGCATGTAACACAGACACACTGCACCCTGCATGTAACACAGACAGCTCTACACCCTGCATGTAACACAGACAGCTCTACACCCTGCATGTAACACAGAGAGCTCTACACCCTGCAGACACAGACAGCTGGTACACCCTGCATGTAACACAGACACACTGCACCCTGCATGTAACACAGACAGCACTCCTCTACACCCCTGCATGTAAACAGACACACTGTACAATGCCCTGCATGTAACACAGACAGCTCTACACCCTGCATGTAACACAGACAACTCTACACCTCTACACCCTGCATGTAACACAGACAGCTCTACACCCTGCATGTAACACAGACAGCTCTACACCCTGCATGTAACACAGACACACTGCACCCCTGCATGTAACACAGACACACTGCACCCCTGCATGTAACACAGACACACTGCACCCTGCATGTAACACAGACACACCCTGCATGTAACACAGACACACTGCACCCCTGCATGTAACACAGACACACTGCACCCTGCATGTAACACAGACACACTGCACCCCTGCATGTAACACAGACACACTGCACCCTGCATGTAACACAGACAGCTCTGCACCCTGCATGTAACACAGACACTCTGCACCCCTGCATGTAACACAGACACACTGCACCCCTGCATGTAACACAGACACACTGCACCCCTGCATGTAACACAGACAGCTCTACACCCTGCATGTAACAGACAGCTCTACACCCTGCATGTAACACAGACAGCTCTACACCCTGCATGTAACACAGACACACTGCACCCTGCATGTAACACAGACACACTACACCCTGCATGTAACACAGACACACTGCACCCCTGCATGTAACACAGACACACTGCACCCCTGCATGTAACACAGACACACTGCACCCCTGCATGTAACACAGACAGCTCTACACCCTGCATGTAACACAGACAGCTCTGCACCCCTGCATGTAACACAGACACACTGCACCCCTGCATGTAACACAGACAGCTCTACACCCCTGCATGTAACACAGACACACTGCACCCCTGCATGTAACACAGACACACTGCACACCCTGCATGTAACACAGACACACTGCACCCCTGCATGTAACACAGACACACTGCACCCTGCATGTAACACAGACACACTGCACCCTGCATGTAACACAGACACACTGCACCCCTGCATGTAACACAGACACACTGCACCTCTGCATGTAACACAGACACACTGCACCCCTGCATGTAACACAGACAGCTCTGCACCCCTGCATGTAACACAGACACACTGCACCCCTGCATGTAACACAGACAGCTCTACACCCTGCATGTAACACAGAGAGCTCTACACCCTGCATGTAACACAGGCACTCTATTTTGCATGTAACACAGACACACTACACCCTGCATGTTACACAGGCAGCTCTAATTGGGTTTTGCATGTAACACAGACAGCTCTACCCCTGCATGTAACACAGACATTTGCACCCCTGCATGTAACACAGACATCTACACCCTGCATGTAACACATGGTGTCTCACACACAGACACACTGCAACCACACAGACACTCTGTGCCCCTGCATGTAACACAGACACACTGCACCCTGCATGTAACACAGACAGCTCTACACCCCTGCATGTAACACAGGCACACACTGCACCCCTGCATGTAACACAGACACACTGCACCCCTGCATGTAACACAGACACACTGCACCCCTGCATGTAACACAGACACACTGCACCCTGCATGTAACACAGACACACTGCACCCCTGCATGTAACACAGACACACTGCACCCCTGCATGTAACACAGACACACTGCACCCTGCATGTAACACAGACAGCTCTGCACCCTGCATGTAACACAGACAGCTCTGCACCCTGCATGTAACAGAGACAGCTCTACACCCTGCATGTAACACAGACAGCACTACACCCCTGCATGTAACACAGACAGCTCTACACCCTGCATGTAACACAGGCACTCTGCTACACCCTGCATGTAACACAGGCACTGCACCCTGCATGTAACACAGATTGCTCCAGTAAAAAAACCCAACATGTAACACAATAATTACACTCTGCATAATGCATGTAAAACAGACATCACTAACACCTGCAGTTGTAACACAGACAATACTAATACCCTGCATGTAACACAGACACACTGCACCCCTGCATGTAACACAGACACTCTACACCCTGCATGTAACACAGACACACTGCACCCCTGCATGTAACACAGACAACTACACCCTGCATGTAACACAGACACACTGCACCCCTGCATGTAACACAGGTTGCTCTACACCCTGCATGTAACACAGACACACTGCACCCCTGCATTTAAACACTGACACCCTGCATGTAACCTGCACACTGTACCCCTGCATGTAACAGACACACTGCACTCCTGCATTTAACACAGACAGCTCTCTATGGACCCTGCATGTAACAGACACATTGACACCCTGCATGTAACACAGACACACTGCACCCCTGCATGTAACACAGACATTTGTATGCATTTTAACACAGACACACTGCACCCCTGCATGTAACACAGACACACTGCAGAATGTAACACAGACACATACCCCTGCATTTAACACAGGCAGCTCCTTTAACCCTGCATAACACAGACAGCACTACACCCTGCATCTAACACAGACACACTGCACCCCTGCATGTAACACAGACAACTGAAAATACACCCTGCATGTAACACAAACACAATGAGGGAGCTGCATGTAACACAGGACACACTGCACCCCTGCATGTAACAGACACACTGCACTCCTTATGTAACACAGACACACTCTACACCCCTGCATTTAACACAGACACACTGCACCCCTGCATGTAACACAGACACTGCACCCTGCATGTAACACAGACACACTGCACCCCTGCATGTAAAGACACACTGCACCCTGCATGTAATCAATACAGACAGCACTGCACCCCTGTATTAACACAGACACACTGCATCCCCTGCATGTATCCCATAAAACGTCTAAACCCTGCATGTACACACAGACAGCTCTACACCCTGCATGTAACACAGACAGCTCTACACCCTGCATGTAACACAGACACACTGCACCCCTGCATGTAACACAGACAGCTCTACACCCTGCATGTAACACAGACAGCTCAACACCCTGCATGTAACACAGACACACTGCACCCTTGCATGTAACACAGACAGCTCTTATGGACCACATTTTAGATACATTACACATAGACTTCTCATACATAAAACAAGCTGTTATTATTAGGCTGTTACATTTGTATCCGTTTTTAAATACATGAATACTTTAGTTCCGTTTATATTTGGCTAGCTCTCTAATTGGGTATTAATAACAACATGAATCTATTCCTCAGTGTATTTATATTGGTGTACCTTGTTTAAAATGTACATTGATTCACATGGTGTCATCAGGAGCAGAAGGGCACATTTCCATTCAGTCTGCGCTGCTTTATCAGGACGCCTCCTCGGGAGAAGTGAAAATATCACCAATAAGAGGCTGTGCCAATTATACAAGAGGCAGCTGAGACGACCTGAGGCACACTGTTTAGATTCTTAATGAAAAGAAAGAGAATGAAATCATTATAATCACATTATGATTAAATGTTAAATACATCATTTAAAATGAGTCTATGTTTTTTTTTTTATTCCAAAACAAAATGAATTGCATCTGCGATGTTGATGCACCAACTTCCTTTGCAACAGCAGCCTGAGAAACCACAGGAGACTCGTCCAAGACTTCAATGTGGTTTACGCAAGTCATAGTGTAATCAACTACTCCCTGCACTGTCACGTGATCTGTCTTACTCTGAAAAGCAATCTCTGTTTATCATTTGAAAACACTGTATCCCAATTAAACAAAGTGACGTCAATGGCACTAGGAAGAACCGTCTCCCAGAGTTGTATCCCATTGAAGCAGCAATCCCGATTATCAGGATCCCATTGAAGCAGCAATCCCGATTATCAGGATCCCGATTAGGCAGCACTGACTGTACAATTGATTCAACCATTTCATCACTTAATATAAACAAGATAACAGCCTAATAATCCTGAACAACAGAATCTCCCAGATACCTGTAACTCCTTTAACTATGGATTTCAACATGGAAACAGAACGCTGGGGTAAATCACACACAAAACAAATAAAACATTAAGCGCTGCATTTACTTGTTGTTTGTTCAGATGCAGCTCCCCTAGCGTATTCACAGCTACACTGTGTATTGTGTGTCACAGTTCACACGGAAGGAGGGTTCAGAACATAAATGATCAGTCAGCTGCTGTAAATCCATAACTCTTTGCGAACAATTTATTACATGGTTGTTGTCATAAAACGTAATGGATAAAATCACGAAACTTGGACAAAACATTTCTCCATCACATGGACACAGAGCATATGAAATGCTGTCCTGATGCGCTTTGAAACGGCAGAGAAAACATCCCCCTCAACATGGAGTTTAAACAAGGCTGACAGGCGCTCTTACCTGTAACACTGCAATCACGTCCTTCTGATATATAATATACACACATTGTTTCATTTAAAATTATCATTGTGTTTTATATATACAGTTATGTTAGCTGTTTCAGATTTGCTACAGTTACAATTAAAAGTCCTGTTTTTTCACTGTGGAAATCTGGTGACCTATTTGTGCAATCAATCAATCAAGAAATCCATCAATCAATCTTCATTTCTTGTATAGCTCCTTTCAAAATATATCACCTCAAAGTGCTTTACAGATAAGAATAAAAAATGATTAATAACAACAAAACAATTTGGAGAAACAGTAAAATATAAGATTACAAAATCCCCTTAAATGACCTGCAGTAAAGCAGTTAAACAAGTCATTTAATAAATTACTTTAAGAAGCAGTGATGAAAATCAGCAGTGTAAAATACATCAATACAAATAAGTAGTAGAAAATAGGATGTTAAAATGTCCCCAGATACTAAATTATATATATATAAAACTTTAATCCTCAATTTAAAAGCAGCAAGAGATGGTGCCTCCCTTCCAAATCGAGGCAGATCATTCCACACCTGTGGGGCTCTGAAGCTGAACGCTCTGCCTCCTGCCTGCTTTCTCTGTGTGTCTATGGAATACTTGTCAGGGGTAAGAAAATACATGGGAGTTACTGTTTACATTTCCATATAAGAAGAGTTGTCAGCCTGATGTATAAATGTAGACAATAACACCTGTTTCTTTAAATGTCCCACATGCACGTTTCCATTGATCCGCTCCATTTCTGATGACTGAATGAAATCTTAATTGGCACGGAAACGACCACCTTGAAGTAGAAACACACAAGTGACACAAACGACAGGCTTGTTGTTGATTTAAACACTTCCGCCTCTGTGTTTTAGGGAGGGGTAATGACGTCACACAAGGGGTGGTTGATATGACGTCATCAGGCATGCACTACAGCTCAGGGGCTATGCACGCGCATACGAGGTCAAAGCCAGTCTAGGACTGTGCTGAAGTGTAAACGGGGGCTCAAATTATAAGAATCTTTGAATCTGATCGAACCTAAGCCAGTTCAGGTCCGAGTTTTAAGTGTAAACACACCAGTAGAGAACAGATTGTAATACTTCATTTTATTTTCTGTTTTCAGGACTGCCTTATCCTGGTGAAAGCCAAAGGAATAAAGATGGAGTCTGTTTACATTAAACAGGAAGAGGTTCAGGAATTGGTACCTATCTGCATTAAACAGGAGATGCCTGGACTGGAGCCTGTCCACATTAAACAGGAAATGCCTGAACTGGAGCCTGTCCACATTAAACAGGAAGAGACTGAACTGCTGTCTGTCCACATTAAACAGGAAGAGACTGAACTGGAGCCTGTCCACATTAAACAGGAAGAGACTGAAATGGAGCCTGTCCACATTAAACAGGAAGAGACTGAACTGGAGGCAGTCCACATTAAACAGGAAGAGACTGCACTGGAGGCAGTCCACATTAAACAGGAAGAGACTGCACTGGAGGCTGTCCACATTAAACAGGAAGAGACTGAACTGTTGTCTGTCCACATTAAACAGGAAGAGACTGAAATGGAGCCTGTCCACATTAAACAGGAAGAGGAAGAGACTTAAACAGGGAAGAGCCTGTCCACATTAAACAGGAAGAGACTGAACTGTTGTCTGTCCACATTAAACAGGAAGAGACTGAAATGGAGCCTGTCCACATTAAACAGGAAGAGGCTGAACTGGAGGCAGTCCACATTAAAGAAGAAGACACTGAACTGTTGTCTGTCCACATTAAACAGGAAGAGACTGAACTGGAGCCTGTCCACATTAAACAGGAAGAGACTGAACTGTTGTCTGTCCACATTAAACAGGAAGAGACTGAATTGGAGCCTGTCCACATTAAACAGGAAGAGACTGAACTGGAGTCTGTCCACATTAAACAGGAAGAGACTGAAATGGAGCCTGTCCACATTAAACAGGAAGAGACTGAACTGCAACCTGTCCACATTAAACAGGAAGAGACTGAACTTGAGCCTGTCTACATTGAAGAAGAGGAGACTGAACTGCTGTCTGTCTACATTGAAGAAGAGGAGACTGAACTGCTGTCTGTCCACATTAAACAGGAAGAGATTGAACTGCAGCCTGTCTACATTGAAGAGGAGTCTATTGACTTTTTTAAGGATTCAGAAATCATATCCCGGCCAGAGATATCATATCAGTGTACTGAATGTGAGAAGAGCTTCAGTCGGTTAGGACACCTACAAACACACCAGCAAATTCACACTGAAGTGAAGCCATTTCACTGTAATGAATGTGGAAAGAGCTTCAGTATGTCATCAAGCCTAAAATTACACGAGCGAATTCACACAGGAGAGAAGCCATTTAAGTGTACTGAATGTGGAAAGAGCTTCAATCGGTTAGGCAATCTAAAACGACACCAGCGACTTCACACTGGAGAGAAACCTTATCCGTACTGAATGTTGGAAGAGCTTCAGACGGTTAGGATTCCTAAAAACACACCAGCGACTTCACACTGGAGAGAAACCGAATCCGTACTGAATGTTGGAAGAGCTTCAGACGGTTAGGACTCCTAAAAACACACTGGAGCCAGCCTCCCTCCCTTCCAGTCCCTCACCTCTCTGCCCTGCTTGTTTGAGTGCGTGGCAGTGCTCGAATTATGGGACAATAAGTAGGTGGCCCTAAAATGTGAGCTATTGATGCAAAATCAACATATTTGTCATGTTTGATTTATTTATGCTTGTGTTTTTCTTTAAGGAAACAAACCGAGTCAACACAGTAAATATTGTATTACTAATTACCAATTACTTAAATTAATATATCATTTTTTTAGCTTGTATAACTGACCTGTCTTGGTCATATCAGATCCAACTCATGATGTATAATGAAAAAGACACAAAAAAAACTAGATGGGGAGAAATTAAACATAAATAAATAAAAGCCTAATGCTGTTGAACAGAGATCCTTAAAAATTTCAGAATCTCCCAAACATACAAAAACCAGGTTAGAAAAATTAGACCAGTTTTTATCATTAAAAAACGTGATACATATACATATTGTGTATATATATATATATATATATATATATATATATATATATATATATATATATATATTTCTAATGGAAACTTGCAGTGCCTATAGGAAGTCTACACCCCCTTTCAAAATGTTCACCTTTTGTTGCCTTATAGCCTGGAATTAAAATGCATTAAAATATATATATATATTTTCATTTATCTGCACATCCTACCCCACAACTTCCAAGTGAAAAAAATATTCTAGAAATTTGTAGAAAATTAATTAAAAATAAAAACTGAAATAGCTTGGTTGAATAAGTGCAAGCATGGTGCGCTATGGCCCCTGTCATTGGCTGTTGGTTGTTCATGCCCATTGTTCCTGGTGTGCAGCTGGGGACCAATGGGATAGCTGTTCGCTCCGGCACCCAATTAGCATAAAGGTGCAGAGCTAAGTTATAAAAGGGGTCATTGCACGCTCATTGTGGTCGTTCCAGGGTAAGCAGCTAGAGCAGTTGGCTCTGTAGGGTGCCGAGAGATATCGTAAATAAAGCTTTGAACCTGGAAGCAGCGTGTTGTCTCCTTCTTTTCTGCCTGCTGCGTGAAACGCTACAGTACTGTGATGAACACAACAACACACTTCTCTCTCTGATTGCCTGCAACTTGTGAACACCTGTGCTTGATACGAGCAGGAGAGTCAGGACAGCATTTAAGGCAGTCCAACTCTTGTGTGAGAGGGACCGGGATTGAATACTGATGTGGTGTGAGCTGTGAGCGAGAAGCTCAAACGGTTATAAGCTGAACCTGAGCGAGAAGCTCAAACGGTTATAAGATGAACCTTAGCGAGAAGCTCAAACGGTTATAAGCTGAACCTGAGCGAGAAGCTCAAACGGTTATAAGCTGAACCTGAGCGAGAAGCTCAAACGGTTATAAGCTGAACCTGAGCGAGAAGCTCAAACGGTTATAAGCTGAACCTGAGCGAGAAGCTCAAACGGTTATAAGCTGAACCTGAGCGAGAAGCTCAAACGGTTATAAGCTGAACCTGAGCGAGAAGCACATGACTTGAAACTAGAGCGAGAGGCTCAACTCGGACTGAATCGCATGCAGTTAGAGCGAGAGGCTCACTTTGCATGAACTGTATAACAACAAGGATAGAGACCACTGATGGATTTGACTTTTATATGTGGACTGATTGTTGTGCCAGCGACTGAATATCTGGAGCTGAGGAATACCACAGTGCGAGAGGCAGAACAATAGAGACCGCAGAGGGCAGGACTGGGGTACGCCTCCAGGTGTGGAGGACTCTGTGTAATTGGAGGGGGGCTCCTGACTATCAACCCAGTGGAAGTTTGTATATGTTAACTTGTATTCGACTTGATTGTATTGTGGGGCGGGATTTTGTATTATAGGGGAATCTTTTGAGTTGCTTAGTGGTTGCTGTAACTACCGAACTAAATTAAGTAATTATTGGTATTTGCACTACTTAAAACTTACGGCTATATTTTAGTGTCCTATGCTAGTTCTATAGGCTTGACATATCCACTGTTTATTCACTTATGGTTTTATATTTAGTGTTTGATTTAATATTGTGTTGAATAATTCACTTAATTGTTTGCTGTGTGTGTCTTTTTTGGTTTTGAAGAATATTTTATAGTTTGCTGTGAGTAATTTATAGATTATTTTATATATTGTAGTTAATTGAATGTGTATAGCCTATCGGACTTGCTTAGTTAATGTGCTCTGATAACTAAAATGAATATTGTTGATTTGGATCTTAAACATATAGCAATTTGTGTGTGTTTTTAAATGTTTCCCTGCTCCTGTGTTATTTTTTATATCTGTCCTATTTTCTGGTGCTTCTTTTAGCGTATAGAACTTCCAGCAGTCCATTATTTCCGGACCTTACCGTTTAATCAAATGTGGTGGCAGCTACACGCTACTCTTAGTAAATCCAGTTAGTACATTACCTAACCTAGTGTAGCTGGTGGGACATTACGACCCTGGGGAGGTGGCTTAGCCTTAACTAGTCACATTAGTGATTATCACCTGATTGCTTTTACCTATAAAACGCCAGGTTTGCCTGTATTCAAGAAAGGCTGCTTAGTTTCTTTAATCCTCTCCTCCTGTCTGCTGTGTTTTCCGATCGGAGTTCCATCTGCGACTTGGTAAGTTGCCTGCGCCGCTTCACCCAGTGCAATTTATTTTTTTTGTTTAATGGTTTGTTTGTATAACGTGCTTTTTAATCTTGCCTCCTGTTTGTTTAGGACGGGCGTGTCTGTGTGCACCGTCTGGAGGTATTGTGTGTGTTTTATATACCTATATAGTCACCCGATAGGCATGCCAGAGTCAGTGACACACTGTCACTGGAGGTGAAAAGCGCTCAGTGCCTACTGGCGCTGGTGTATAACACCTGTAACATGTTAAACCAGCGCTCAGTGCCGCACCGCCGCGGACCAGCAGACCATTGCAAGCTAGCAAGCCAATATAGAAAGTGTCACATGACAAGTGTTCGTGTGGTGTTTTAGATTGCTGAAATCATCTTTAGAAACTTTATTTTTATTTTTGATGGCGCACATTGTAAGTGATATTCTGGAAGACGAGACTCCCTTTTCAAAGCGCGTAGAAACAAGCAATCAGCAGCGACAGTGCTTCCCGGCAGCTTTTGTCGAAATTCTCTTTTTATATTTATTTTCTGTTAACATTAGTTTATGGATAATCTTGTTTGCTTTTAAACCATTTAAATTTTCCAAAAAAAGACTCTTCTATAGTCCATTCATTTTAATTCCGTACATGGTCTTGTTGTACTAGTGCTAAAATATACAATCCCTTTTTTCTTTATATATTTACCTGAAACCTTGCTTAATATAATTTTAGGAAATGACATGTCAGCACTGTACTTGCATCCAGAGCACGTCTGCCGATGAAAATAAAAAAACGGCTAAAAACAAAACAGTATTCGGTTCA
Organism: Huso huso; assembly: GCA_036884735.1. Lineage (NCBI taxonomy): Eukaryota > Metazoa > Chordata > Actinopteri > Acipenseriformes > Acipenseridae > Huso > Huso huso. The sequence goes on along the minus strand of CM072693.1, from coordinate 6,524,954 downwards.
ACAGAGACAGTTAGTAAATTAAAAAAACAAATAAGCGAAATGCTCTGTGTCTGTCTGTACAGTTTGAAATTTGAATGTGCCAACCTTGTTTGCTCTGCCAGCCAATAGGCAGGGGCAGGACGTTGAAAAGAATTGTGGGAAATGTCGTTTTAAGACCTTGAAATATACCTTTACTTCTATGCCTGATCCCACATACACACTCCTGCTCTCCAAAGAGGGAGTTCACTACCACACAGGCAATCTGAACGAAATTAACTATTTTTCATTGGCACTTATTAAAACCAGTTACTCCATTGCAGCCATGGACCAAGGCAACCACCAGGGGGAGCCAGGTTCCAACAGGGTTAAATAATGTGACATTACAGCCACGCTCCAGCAGGGTTATGTGACATCACAGCCAGGCTCCAGCAGGGTTAAATAATGTGACATCACAGCCAGGCTCCAGCAGGGTTATGTGACATCACAGCCACGCTTCAGCAGGGTTAAATAATGTGACATCACAGCCTGGCTCCAGCAGGGTTATGTGACATCACAGCCAGGCTCCAGCAGGGTTAAATAATGTGACATCACAACCAGGCTCCAGCAGGGTTATGTGACATCACAGCCACGCTTCACCTGGGTTAAATAATGTGACATCACAGCCTGGCTCCAGCAGGGTTATGTGACATCACAACCAGGCTCCAGCAGGGTTATGTGACATCACAACCAGGCTCCAGCAGGGTTATGTGACATGTCAGCAGGGTTAAATAATGACATCACAGCCAGGCTCCAGCAGGGTTATGTGACATCACAGCCAGGCTCCAGCAGGGTTAAATAATGTGGTTGTGTGGTCCAGTGGTTAAAGAAAAGGGCTTGTAACCAGGAAGTCCCTGGTTCAAATCCAACCTCAGCCACTGACTCATTGTGTGACCCTGAGCAAGTCACTTAACCTCCTTGTGCTCCGTCTTTCGGGTGAGATGTAATTGTAAGTGACTCTGCAGCTGATGCATAGTTCACACAGCCTAGTCTCTGTAAGTCGCCTTGGATAAAGGCATCTGCTAAATAAACAAATAATAATAACTACCTAAGTCTAACAAATCGTTTTTGTAATATACCAGCGGCTTCTGTTGCACACACATATGAATGGGAGAGTATCAACGTGGTTGTAGTTTGTGCTTCTCTGCTTTTAATTGCGAAATTATAAAACCAATGATATGCTAGAAGTGATATGCCAGTGCCAGCATTACAATGTTCTCCAGGGTATTTGAACACTGTTCCATGGAGGGAGCTGTAGACAGGGGCTGTTGTATCAGAGTTTCTACTTGGTCCCTAAATAGTTTCCAGTAAATCATCTACAGTATGAACGATAATTGCAAGAATGCATGCATTTTTCATATATTTAATATTTCAAAGACTGAACAGAGTTTAGACAAACATACACCTTAGAAGTATGATTTGTTTTACAGTTTTTATATAGTTTTATTTATTATTATTATTATTATTATTATTATTATTACATTAAATACAACTAAATATAATTTGTATAATGGTGACCTGCAGATTTCTAGACGACATGTGTTTTCACTGTGTAGCTTGAATCTCCCCAGAATGTTTTTGGAGTATCAGAAGGATTTTAATGGATGTATCTGAGAGGTTTGTACCACTGGGATACACGGTCTGCTTCACGTCAAACTCCACAGCAGCACTAAAGTCATTCTGGAAGATCTTGTTTGGATAAACATCATATTGAAAAGCTTTGCAATTTTGTAGTGTGTTCATAAATACATTTTAATAAGGACGCTCCAAGCCTGCCTGCTCACATTATTCTTATTTATTTACAATATTTAACCTGGAAAAGCAGCACTGAAATGAAGCGTCTAGTTTACAAGGGTATCCAGGGCGCTCCTTCACACAGTATTACAGGACCTGGTCCCATACCATCCACTGAAAAGAAACGTCTAGTTTACGTGTACAGTATTACAGGACCTGCGCAGCTGTAGCCCTGGACAACGCAAACCTGCACTTTACTCAGACTGTAACTATAGCTGCAGCTTTCAAATGGGCTTTAATGACAGCCATGAATACAGGAAGCCTGCAGGCATTCCAAGACAAGACTGCACTGCGACTGTATGAGAGAGTGCCTAGGAAACGCATTGTTATATAAAACAGTAATCGCTGATTGAGACCGGAAGGACCATTGGAGTTTAAACAGTTAAACAGCGTGGTTGTGTGGTTATTTTGTGTGTCTCCACTAGATGGCACATTTCCCTGTCAGTTCCTCTGTCCCCGCCCAGCTTCTGCAGCTTGTGTTTCCAGTAGCAGTACAGCGCGATGTGACACAGATACCAACGTGGCGTTTGCAACAGGCTGTCGGGAGGATTGGTCCCCAAAAACAAGGTTCTGCTTGTGTACCCCCAAAATAACAAGACCTCATATAAGGGTGGTGGTGTTTCTGCCATATGCTGAGTTTGAGCGACTTGGTAGATATGTTCGAATGGGAGATACCTTGTATTAGATTAAAGGTTACGAATGGGAGAGATCTTGTATTAGATTAACTGTTACGAATGGGAGAGATCTTGTATTAGATTAAGGGTTACGAATGGATGAGATTTTGTAATAGATTTTACGAATGGGAGAGATCTTGTATTAGATAAAGAGTTACGAATGGGAGAGATATTGTACTAGATTAAGGGTCACGAATGGGAGATATCTTGTATTAGAATAAGGGCACCACTTAATTTGTGGCAGGGTTTGACGGGGCACAGCCCCGGAACCTCTCGGCATGCAGAATCATATTGACGGTACCTCTAGTTAAAAATCTCATAAAATGCTTTCATTTTAAATTCTCAACACAGTTGGATCAAGTCTGTAAGTTTTTGAGTTCGCGCTAAAGAGGGACAGTTCGCTCCCTCGTTTGTAGCATATTTTAGATTAAACGATTTCAGAGTTGAGCGCCTTTAAGTATGATGACACTGGCTGCAAAACTATTGTCGTTTATTATACACAAACAAGCTTCCTTGATTTGAAAAACGTCATGAACGATACAAGCAACTTCTTACACTGCTTGGTTTGATTAAATGCGAAGTACACAACAAAATATGAAAGCTGAACATTAATTTCAACGAAGAACAACAACAACGTTTAAATCTTAGTTTAGGCTACTTCAATAGGAACATTAGCTTGCTATAATACATTAAAACGATAAAAATAATAACCATCTGGTTCTCTCTTAATGACTCGTTTTTGTAAACTACCAGCGGCTTCTGTTGCACACACATATGAATGGGAGAGTAACAGGAAGGTTGTATTTTGTGCTTCTCTGCTTTTAATTGCCAAATTATAAAACCGATTATATGCTAGAAGTGATGTGCCATTGCCAGCACCACAATGTTCTCCAGTGTATTTGAACACTGTTCCATGGAGGGAGCTGTAGACAGGGGCTGTTGTATCAGAGTTTCTACATGGTCCCTAAATAGTTTCCAGTAAATCATCTACAGTATGAACGATAATTGCAAGAATGCAGGCATTTTTCATATATTTAATATTCCAAAGACTGAACAGATTTTAGACAAACATACACCGTAGAAGTATGATTTGTATTACAGTTTTAAATGTAGTTTAGGTAATTCATATCCACGCACATTATTATTATTATTATTATTATTATTATTATTATTATTATTATTTAAATCCAACTGAATATAATTTGTATAAATGTGACCTGCAGATTTCTAGACGACATTTGTTTTCACAGTGTAGCTTGAATCTCCCCAGAGTGTAGTTGGAGTATCAGAAGGATTTTAATAGATGTGTCTGAGAGGTTTGTACCACTGGGATACAAGGTCTGCTTCACGTCAAACTCCACAGCAGCACTAAAGCCCTTTTGGAAGATCTCATTTGGAGAAACATCATGTTCACATGAAAAGCTTAGCAATGTTGTAGTGTGTGAATAAATACATTTTAATAAGAATCCTTCAAGCCTGCCTGCTCACATTATTCTTATTTATTTACAATATTTAACCTGGAAAAGCAGCACTGAAATGAAGCGTCTCGTTTACAAGGGTATCCAGGGCGCTTCTTCACACAGTAATACAGGACCTCGTACCATACCATCCACTGAAATGATGCGTCTGGTTTACGTGTACAGTATTACAGGACCTTTGCAGCTGTAGCCCTGAACAACGCAAACCTGCACTTTACTCAAACTGTAACTATAGCTGCAGCTTTCAAATGGTCTTTAATCACAGCAATGAATACATGAAGTCTGGAGGCATTCCATGCCAAGACTACCCTGTGTCTGAATGAGAGAGTGCCTAGGAAACGCATTATTATATAAAACAGTAAGCGCTGATTGAGACCGGAAGGATCATTGGAGTTTAGACAGTTAAACAGCAGCTGTGTGTGGTTATTTTGTGTGTCTCCACTAGATGGCACATTTCCCCGTCAGTTCCACTCTCCCAGCCCATCTTCTGCAGCTTGTGTTTGTAGTAGCAGCACAGCACGATGTGATGCAGATATCAACGTGACGTTTGCATTTTTTGTCGGGAGGATGGGAGAGGTCCCCAAAAACAAGGTTCTGTTTGTGTACCCCAAAAATAACAAGACCTCATATAAGGGTGGTGGTGTTTCTTCCATATGCTGAGTTTGAGAATGTTTCTGGAACCTTGTAACACACTGTGTATCATAAAAATAGACAGCCGAGGTACCATATATACCGGCAGGAATACAGAGGCAATACTGGGGTCGTGACATCATGCTGTTAACAAGCTGCTTAGCTGTTATACGAGGCATGTTTGTACACAACCAATACAATACAATACAAATGTGTTCTTATACAGCATCCTTCATGCCTGGGCATCCCAGAGCGCTGTACAAAGTTAAAAACAAAAATGATATAAAAATACAAATCCAACAGCAGAAAATCACATGAAAACACATTTAAAAAGAAAAGTGTTCAATGTAATATTAAAAGAATACAGAGTTTCAGCCTTTCTGATGTTAACTGGGAGGAAGTTCCAAACCGGGGGCATAGCAAATCTGAATCCAGCTGACTGAAGACGGTATCGAGGTACCACCAGTAAATCTGCGCTCTCAGATCTCAGTGAGGGACTGGGTAGATATGTACGAATGGAAGAGATCTTGTATTAGATTAAGGGTTACGAATGGGAGAGATCTCGTATTATCTTAAAGGTTACGAATGGGAGACATCTTGTATTAGATTAAGGGCATTGCTTAATTTCTTATTTTGACATTATACAAGCCCGGAACCTTGGTCGTTTTATCGACGGTACCTCTAGTTAAAAATCTCATACAATGATTAATTTTTTTAATTCTCAAGACAGTTGTAACAAGTCTATTACGTTTTTGAGTGCGCACTAAAGAGGGACAGTTCGCTGCCTCGTTTGTAGCATACATTAGATTAATTTACGATTTCAGCTTGAGCGCCTTTAAGTACGATGACACTGGCTGCAAAACTATTGTCGTTTATTATACAGAAACGAGCTTACTTGATTTGAAAAACGTTTTACAAGCAACTTCACACAACTTGGTTTGATTAAATGAGTAGTATACAACAAGATATGAAAGCTGAACATTAATTTCAACAAAGAACAACGACAACGTTTTAATAAAAAAAGTGTAGCCTATTCAACAGGAACATTAGCTTGCTATATTACATTAAAAATAATAAAAATAATAACCATCTGGTTCTTTCTTGCCTTTTTCAATGAATATAATTTAATTAATAGAGAATAAAAACATACTAAGATAACAACTACCTAAGCTAAGTTTAATGAATCGTTTTTGTAATCTACCAGCGGCTTCTGTTGCACACACATATGAATGGGAGAGTAACAACACGGTTGTATTCTGTGCTTCTCTGCTTTTAATTGTGAAATTATAAAACCAATGATATGCTAGAAGTGATATGCCATTGCCAGCATTACAATTCTCTCCAGTGTATTTGAACACTGTTCCATGGAGGGAGCTGTACACAGGGGCTGTTGTATCAGATTTTCTACTTGGTCCCTAAATAGTTTCCAGTAAATCATCTACAGTATGAACGATAATTGCAAGAATGCAGGCATTTTTCATGTATTTAATATTACAAAGACTGAACATATTTTAGACAAACATACACAGTAGAAGTATGATTTGTTTAACAGTTTTAAGTGTGGTTTAGCAAATTCATATCCACGGACATTATTATTATTATTATTATTATTATTATTATTATTATTATTATTATTATTATTATTATTATTACTGTAAATTAAATCCTACTAAATATTGTATAAATGTGACCTGCAGATTTCTAGACGGCATGTGTTTTCACAGTGTAGCTTGAATCTCCCCAGAGTGTATTTGGAGTATCAGAAGGATTTTAATGGATGTATCTGAGAGGTTTGTACCACTGGGATACACGGTCTGCTTCACGTCAAACTCCACAGAGGCACTAAAGCCCTTCTGGAAGATCTCATTTGGAGAAACATCATGTTCACATGAAAAGCTTTGAAATGTTGTATTGTGTTCATAAATACATTTTAATAAGGACGCTCCAAGCCTGCTTGCTCACATTATTCTTATTTATTTACAATATTTAACCTGGAAAAGCAGCACTGAAATGAAGCGTCTCGTTTACAAGGGTATCCAGGGCGCTCCTTCACACAGTATTACACGACCTGGTTCCATACCATCCACTGAAATGGTGCGTCTGGTTTACGTGTACAGTATTACAGGACCTTTGCAGCTGTAGCCCTGAACAACGCAAACCTGCACTTTCCTCAAACTGTAACTATAGCTGCAGCTTTCAAATGGGCTTTAATCACAGCAATGAATACATGAAGTATGGAAGCATTCCAAGCCAAGACTGAACTGCGTCTGAATGAGAAAGTGCCTAGGAAACGCATTGTTATATAAAACAGCAGGCGCTGATTCAGACCGGAAGGACCATTGGAGTTTAGACAGTTAAACAGCAGCTGTGTGTGGTTATTTTGTGTGTCTCCACTAGATGGCACATTCCCCGTCAGTTCCACTGTCCCAGCCCAGCTTCTGCAGCTTGTGTTTGTAGTAGCAGCACAGCACGATGTGATGCACATACCAACGTGGCGTTTGCAACAGGCTGTCGGGAGGATTGGTCCCCAAAAACAAGGTTCTGTTTGTGTACCCCAAAAATAACAAGACCTCATATAAGGGTGGTGGTGTTTCTTCCATATGCTGAGTTTGAGCGACTGGGTAGATATGTACGAATGGGAGAGATCTTGTAATAGATTAAGGGTTACGAATGGGAGAGATCTTGTATTAGATTAAGGGTTACGAATGGGAGAGATCTTGTATTAGATTAAGGGTTACGAATGGGAGAGATATTGTATTGGATTAAGGGTTACGAATGGGAGAGATCTTGTATTAGGTTAAGGGTTACGAATGGGAGAGATATTGTATTGGATTAAGGGTCACAAATGGGAGATATCTTGTATTGGATTAAGGGCAGCGCTTAATTTGTGGCGGGGTTTAACGGGGCACTGCCCCGGAACCTCTCGGCGTGCAGAGTCATATCGACAGTACCTCTAGTTAAAAATCTCATAAAATGCTTTCATTTTAAATTCTCAACACAGTTGAATCAAGTCTGTAAGTTTTTGAGTTCGCGCTAAAGAGGGACAGTTCGCTCCCTCGTTTGTAGTATACTTTAGATTAATTTACGATTTCAGTTTGTGCGCCTTTAAGTACGATGACACTGGCTGCAAAATTATTGTCGTTTATTATACACAAACAAGCTTACTTGATTTGAAAAACGTCATGAACGATACAAGCAACTTCTTACACTGCTTGGTTTGATTAAATGAGTAGTACACAACAAAATATGAAAGCTGAACATTAATTTCAACGAAGAACAACGACAACGTTTAAATAAAAAATAGTTTAGCCTACTTCAACAGGAACATTAGCTTGCTATATTACATTAAAACGATAAAAATAATAACCATCTGGTTCTCTCTTAATGACTCGTTTTTGTAATCTACCAGCGGCTTCTGTTGCACACACATATGAATGGGAGAGTAACAGCGTGGTTGTATTTTGTGCTTCTCTGCTTTTAATTGCGAAATTATAAAACCAATGATATGCTAAAAGTGATGTGCCATTGCCAGCACCACAATGTTCTCCAGTGTATTTGAACACTGTTCCATGGAGGGAGCTGTAGACAGGGGCTGTTGTATCAGAGTTTCTACTTGGTCCCTAAATAGTTTCCAGTAAATCATCTACAGTATGAACGATAATTGCAAGAATGCATGCATTTTTCATGTATTTAATATTCCAAAAACTGAACAGATTTTAGACAAACATACACCGTAGAAGTATGATTTGTTTTACAGTTTTAAGTGTAGTTTAGATCATTCATATCCACGGACATTATTATTATTATTATTATTATTATTATTATTATTATTACTGTAAATTAAATCCTACTAAATATAATTTGTATAAATGTGACCTGCAGATTTCTAGACGGCATGTGTTTTCACATTTGTAGCTGATTGTATTATTATTATTTATTAATTAATTAATTAATTAATTAATTAATCATTAAGGATTTCAATATAATTTGAATAAAGGTTTGTACCATTGGGATACATGTGTTTTCAGCTTCACTTCAAACTCCCACAGCAGGGTATCAAAGGATTTTTGGAAGATGTGTCTCATTTGTACCACTGGGAAACATCATGTTCACGTCAAACTGAAAAGCTTAAAGCAATTTTGGTAGATCTGTTTGGATAAAACATTTTTAATAAGATGTTTCTCCAAGCCTGCCTGCTCACATTATTCTTATTTATTTACAATATTTAACCTGGAAAAGCAGCGCTGAAATGAAGCGTCTCGTTTACAAGGGTATCCAGGGCGCTCCTTCACACAGTATTACAGGACCTGGTACCATACCATCCACTGAAATGATGCATCTAGTTTACGTGTAGAGTATTACAAGCCCTGTGCAGCTGTAGCCTTGAACAACGCAAACCTGCAATTTACTCAAACTGAAACTATAGCTGCAGCTTTCAAATTGGCTTTTAATCTCAGCCATGAATACTTTAAGCCTGTAGGCATTCCATGCCAAGACTGCCCTGCGTCTGTATGAGAGAGTGCCTAGGAAACGCATTGTTATATAAAACAGTAAGCGCTTATTGAGACCGGAAGGATCATTGGAGTTTAGACAGTTAAACAGCAGCTGTGTGTGGTTATTTTGTGTGTCTCCACTAGATGGCACATTTCCCCGTCAGTTCCTCTATCCCAGCTCATTTTATGCAGCTTGTGTTTCCAGTAGCAGTACAGCGCGATGTGACACAGATACCAACGTGGCGTTTGCAACAGGCTGTCAGGAGGATTGGTCCCCAAAAACAAGGTTCTGCTTGTGTACCCCAAAAATAACAAGACCTCATATAAGGGTGGTAGTGTTTCTTCCATATGAGTTTGAGCGACTGGGTAGATATGTATGAATGGGAGAGATCTTGTATTAGATTAAGGGTTACGAATGGGAGATATCTTGTATTAGATTAAGGGTTACGAATGGGAGAGATCTTGTATTAGATTAAGGGTTATGAATGGGAGAGATCTTGTATTAGATTAAGGGTTACGAATGGGAGAGATCTTGTATTAGATTAAGGGTTACGAATGGGAGAGATTTTATATTCGCTGAAGGGTTACGAATGGGAGAGATCTTGTATTAGATTAAGGGTTACGAATGGGAGAGATCTTGTATTAGATTAAGGGTTACGAATGGGAGAGATCTTGTATTAGATTAAGGGTTACGAATGGGAGAGATCTTGTATTAGATTAATGGTCACGAATGGGAGATATCTTATATTAGATTAAGGGCAGCGCTTAATTTGTGGCGGGGTTTGACGGGGCACAGCCCCGGAACCTCTCGGCGTGCACAGTCATATCGACGGTACCTCTAGTTAAAAATCTCATAAAATGCTTTCATTTTAAATTCTCAACACAGTTGAATCAAGTCTGTAAGTTTTTGAGTTCGCGCTAAAGAGGGACAGTTCGCTCCCTCGTTTGTAGCATACTTTAGATTAATTTACGATTTCAGTTTGAGCGCCTTTAAGTAAGATGACACTGGCTGCAAAACTATTGTCGTTTATTATACACAAACAAGCTTACTTGATTTGAAAAACGTCATGAACGATACAAGCAACTTCTTACACTGCTTGGTTTGATTAAATGAGTAGTACACAACAAAATATGAAAGCTGAACATTAATTTCAACGAAGAACAACGACAACGTTTAAATAAAAAATAGTTTAGCCTACTTCAACAGGAACATTAGCTTGCTATATTAAATTAAGACGATAAAAATAATAACCATCTGGTTCTCTCTTAATGAATCGTTTTTGTAATCTACCAGCGGCTTCTGTTGCACACACATATGAATGGGAGAGTAACAGCGTGGTTGTATTTTGTGCTTTTCTGCTTTTAATTGCGAAATTATAAGACCAATGATATGCTAAAAGTGATGTGCCATTGCCAGCATCACAATGTTCTCCAGTGTATTTGAACACTGTTCCATGGAGGGAGCTGTAGACAGGGGCTGTTGTATCAGAGTTTCTACTTGGTCCCTAAATAGTCTCCAGTAATTAATCTACAGTATGAACGATAATTGCAAGAATGCATGCATTTTTCATGTATTTAATATTCCAAAGACTGAATAGATTTTAGACAAACATACACCGTAGAAGTATGATTTGTTTTACAGTTTTAAGTGTAGTTTAGATAATTCATATCCACGCACATTATTATTATTATTATTATTATTATTATTATTATTATTATTAATTAATTAATTAATTAATTAATTAAAATCCTACTGAATATAATTTGTATAAATGTGACCTGCAGATTTCTAGACGGCATGTGTTTTCACAGTGTAGCTTGAATCTCCCCAGAGTGTAGTTGCAGTATCAGAAGGATTTTAATAGATGTGTCTGAGAGGTTTGTACCACTGGGATACACGGTCTGCTTCACGTCAAACTCCACAGAAGCACTAAAGCCCTTCTGGAAGATCTCATTTGGAGAAACATCATGTTCACATGAAAAGCTTTGCAATTTCGTAGTGTGTGCATAAATACATTTTAATAAGGACGCTCCAAGCCTGCCTGCTCACATTATTCTTATTTATTTACAATATTTAACCTGGAAAAGCAGCGCTGAAATGAAGAGTCTCGTTTACAAGGGTATCCAGGGCGCTCCTTCACACAGTATTACAGGACCTGGTACCATACCATCCACTGAAATGATGCGTCTGGTTTACGTGTACAGTATTACAAGCCCTGTGCAGCTGTAGCCCTGAACAACGCAAACCTGCACTTTACTCAAACTGAAACTATAGCTGCAGCTTTCAAATTGGCTTTTAATCACAGCCATGAATACTTTAAGCCTGCAGGCATTCCATGCCAAGACTGCCCTGCGTCTGAATGAGAGAGTGCCTAGGAAACGCATTGTTATATAAAACAGTAAGCGCTGATTGAGACCGGAAGGACCATTGGAGTTTAGACAGTTAAACAGCAGCTGTGTGTGGTTATTTTGTGTGTCTCCACTAGATGGCACATTTCCCCGTCAGTTCCTCTGTCCCAGCCCATCTTCTGCAGCTTGTGTTTGCAGTAGCAGCACAGCACGATGTGATGCAGATACCAACGTGGCGTTTGCAACAGGCTGTCGGGAGGATTGGTCCCCAAAAACAAGGTTCTGTTTGTGTACCCCAAAAATAACAAGACCTCATATAAGGGTGGTGGTGTTTCTTCCATATGCTGAGTTTGAGCGACTGGGTAGATATGTATGAATGGGAGATCTTGTATTCTTGGTTACGAATGGAGAGATCTTTAGATTAAGGGTTACGAATGGGAGATATCTTGTATTAGATTAAGGGTTATGAATGGGGAGAGATATTGTATTAGATTAAGGGTTGAAGGGTTACGAATGGGGATGAAGGGTTAGATCTTGTATTAGATTAAGGGTTACGAATGGGAGAGATTTTATATTCGAATGGGAAGGTATTACTGAAGGGTTACGAATGGGAGAGATTTTGTATTAGATGAAGGGTTACGAATGGGAGAGATTTTGTATTAGATGAAGGGTTACGAATGGGAGAGATTTTGTATTAGATTAAGGGTTACGAATGGGAGAGATCTTGTATTAGCTGAAGGGTTACGAATAGAAGAGATCTTGTATTAGATTAAGGGTCACGAATGGGAGATATCTTGTATTAGATTAAGGGCAGCGCTTAATTTGTGGCGGGGTTTGACGGGGCACAGCCCCGGAACCTCTCGGCGTGCAGAGTCATATCGACGGTACCTCTAGTTAAAAATCTCATAAAATGCTTTCATTTTAAATTCTCAACACAGTTGAATCAAGTCTGTAAGTTTTTGAGTTCGCGCTAAAGAGGGACAGTTCGCTGACTCATTTGTAGCATATTTTAGATTAATTTACGATTTCAGCTTGAGCGCCTTTAAGTACAATGACACTGGCTGCAAAACTATTGTCGTTTATTATACACAAACAAGCTTACTTGATTTGAAAAACGTCATGAACGATACAAGCAACTTCTTACACTGCTTGGTTTGATTAAATGAGAAGTACACAACAAAATATGAAAGCTGAACATTAATTTCAACGACGAACAACGACAACGTTTAAATAAAAAATAGTGTAGCCTTCTTCAACCGGAACATTAGCTTGCTATATTACATTAAAACGATAAAAATAATAACCATCTGGTTCTCTCTTAATGACTCGTTTTTGTAATCTACCAGCGGCTTCTGTTGCACACACATATGAATGGGAGAGTAACAGCACGGTTGTATTTTGTGCTTCTCTGCTTTTAATTGCGAAATTATAAAACCAATGATATGCTAAAAGTGATGTGCCATTGCCAGCATCACAATGTTCTCCAGTGTATTTGAACACTGTTCCATGGAGGGAGCTGTAGACAGGGGCTGTTGTATCAGAGTTTCTACTTGGTCCCAAAATAGTTTCCAGTAAATCATCTACAGTATGAACGATAATTGCAAGAATGCATGCATTTTTCATATATTTAATATTCCAAAGACTGAATAGATTTTAGACAAACATACACCGTAGAAGTATGATTTGTTTTACAGTTTTAAATGTAGTTTAGATCATTCATATCCACGGACATTATTATTATTATTATTATTACTGTAAATTAAATCCTACTAAATATAATTTGAATAAAGGTGTCCTGCAGATTTCTAGACGGCATGTGTTTTCACAGTGTAGCTTGAATCTCCCCAGAGTGTAGTTGCAGTATCAGAAGGATTTTAATCGATGTGTCTGAGAGGTTTGTACCACTGGGATACACGGTCTGCTTCACGTCAAACTCCACAGCAGCACTAAAGCCCTTTTGGAAGATCTCATTTAGAGAAACATCACGCTCACAAGATGTTTCTCCAAGCCTGCCTGCTCACATTATTCTTATTTATTTACAATATTTAACCTGGAAAAGCAGCGCTGGAATGAAGCGTCTCGTTTACAAGGGTATCCAGGGCGCTCCTTCACACAGTATTACAGGACCTGGTACCATACCATCCACTGAAATGACGCATCTAGTTTACGTGTACAGTATTACAAGCCCTGTGCAGTTGTAGCCTTGAACAACGCAAACCTGCAATTTACTCAAACTGTAACTATAGCTGCAGCTTTCAAATGAGCTTTCCAAGACAAGACTGCACTGTGTCTGAATGAGAGAGTGCCTAGGAAACACATTGTTATATAAAACAGTAAGCGCTGATTGAGACCGGACGGATCATTGGAGTTTAGACAGTTAAACAGCAGCTGTGTGTGGTTATTTTGTGTGTCTCCACTAGATGGCACATTTCCCCGTCAGTTCCTCTGTCACAGCCCAGCTTCTGCAGCTTGTGTCTGCAGTAGCAGCACAGCACGATGTGACGCAGATACCAATGTGGCGTTTGCTACAGGCTGTCTGGAGGATTGGTCCCCAAAAACAAGGTTCTGTTTGTGTACCCCAAAAATAACAAGGCTTCATATAAGGGTGGTGGTGTTTCTGCCATATGCTGAGTTTGAGAATGTTTCTGGAACCTTGTAACACACTGTGTATAATCAAAAACAAATGTACATTTAACGTCTGAGGATAACATATTGATTGGAGAGGGGTCTTCAGAGGTGCTGTTGAAATCTAGAGCCAAGCTTTAACAAACATGGATTTGTAAGGAACTTCCTGCACATTAAAATATTTTCATTGAAAAGGTTAAGTATCTTCAATGTTATATAAAGTGTTGCTGTGACTGTGTGAAATCATATTACTTGTTTATTTAGCAGACACCTTTATCCAAGGCAACTTACAGAGACTAGGGTGTGTGAACTATGCATCAGCTGCAGAGTCACTTACAATTATGTCTCACCTGAAAGACAGAGCACAAGGAGGTTAAGTGAATTGCTCAGGGTCACACAATGAGTCAGTGGGTGAGGTGGGATTTGAACCAGGGACTTCCTTGTTACAAGCCTGTTTCTTTAACCGCTGGACCACACAGCCTCCTCGTGTGAAAACCTGGAACTATAAAGCTGCCTGTGTGACCCCCCATCAAGTATTGATTCCCCATTACCAGACTGAAGGGTGCTGCTGCTTAATTGGGAGGCTAAACTGGCAAGCAAACTATGGAATTTATTACTCCTAACTGAAATCACAAGAGAGTTGTCCAATTTGAGAGGTGAGTTATGAGTTTTGGACTCTGTGATAACACAGACAGGGAGAGCAGTGACCAGGGTTTGGAACTGTGAAGTATTGAAGGACTGTGAGGTTGTTTGCCTCAAGCTGAAATAAACTGCTGTGTTGCAGAACGAGACGCTTGATCTACAAAGACACCAGCAATGGAACCAGCAAAACCTTAGTTTCTACCTTGGTTATCCATCTCCTCCCACAGCTTGGATTTCTGTTACTCGTCTGCACCTTGGAATAAAATAATAAATGATGATTTTTCAGTAATTCAGATGTTTCTTTCATAATGTCCTGTTCAAATAAATAATCAACACTAGCATGGTTTCATTTCAATTGCAGTTGACAAAGTAGTTTTGAATGAATATCAGAGGAATTCAAAATGTTTTAGGAGAGATAAAGGAGTCAAAGTGGTGGGTGTGTGTTCAGATTGCCACAGACTCAGCTCTTATCACTGTTTGTTTTTCAACATGGCTCTGTACAGAATAGGAAATAAACACACATTCCAGGCTGCTTGCCCGACTTATCACTCAGACACTAGAAAGCAATGAGCCAGGCTGGGTGTACTGGCTCCATGCAAGGACCCTGGATGTCAGGAGGATGGTGTCCAAGTCAGTGCCTGTCTGAGACCCCAAATTCAGTGACCTGTGACCCCAGGCCCCGACAAGCACATTTACACAACAATAGTTATTTGTTAATTTATTTTGGCCCCAACCAGAATGACTTGCTTCGTTAACGTTTATACATCGGCTTGGGTTAACTTAACTATTGGTCGTGTCACTCAGTCACATGACACGTTTGATTCGTGTCACTCAGTCACATGACACGTTTGATGTTTAGAGCCAATGACTTTGTTTTTTCCACCTGGTAGCAATGTGCTGTACAAAGATAGCAGTACAACACGACAGATGTATCTATAGTAAAAACACGAATGTGTTCTTAAATGCTGTTTACTTCATAATAATTCAATGTGTGTAATATTTTGAAAAATTAGACTGGGAACTGGGAAACACATGTGCACAAATAAATAGCTTTAAAGAAATTACAAATAAAAGTGAACAAATATCAGCTTAATTCGGTGTATAACAATCAATTCAAACAGTAGTGGTTAATATGAATAAAATGCAACGCAATAACAAGATAAGTAAAATAAAAAAATAAAAAAACATGCAGCAAGTCTTTGAAGTCCATGGCCAGTACAAACACAGGGCTGTGTATCAGCCAAGGACTGGGACTGAAACAGGTCAAAGTACAAAATAAAATGCTGAGAATAATAATACAACATAGAATTAAAACCTGCAGTGTCTAATATATATATATATATATATATATATATATAGCCAGGAGAAGGAGGCATTGATAGCGCTGTCCAAAGCACGGATTTGTCCACAATGCAGCCCCTAAAGAAAACCCAGAAGTACAACTATTTTACACTGTTAAATGAAAGATGTGTCCTCTGCAAACAAACACAGAGACATATCTACACAGGACTAATGCAAACACACACACACAAACACAGAGAAATATCTACACAGGACTAATGCAAAACACACACAAACACAGAGACATATCTACACAGGACTAATGCAAACACACACACACAAACACAGAGACATATCTACACAGGACTAATGCAAACACACACACACAAACACAGAGACATATCTACACAGGACTAATGCAAACACACACACACAAACACAGAGACATATCTACACAGGACTAATGAAAACACACACACACAAACACAGAGACATATCTACACAGGACTAATGCAAACACACACACAAACTCAGAGAAATATCTACACAGGACTAATGCAAACACACACACACACACAGAGACATATCTACACAGGACTAATGCAAACACACACACACAAACACAGAGACATATCTACACAGGAGTAATGCAAACACACACACACACACACACAGATATATATCTACACAGGACTAATGCAAACACACACACAAACACAGAGACATATCTACACAGGACTAATGCAAACACACACACACATATAACACAGGACTAATGCAAACACACACACAGACACATATCTACACAGGACTAATGCAAAACACACACACAAACACAGAGACATATCTACACAGGACTAATGCAAACACACACACACAAACACAGAGACATATCTACACAGGACTAATGCAAAAACACACACAAACACAGAGACATATCTACACAGGACTAATGCAAACACACACACACAAACACAGATATATATCTACACAGGACTAATGCAAACACACACACAAACACAGAGACATATCTACACAGGACTAATGCAAACACACACAAACACAGAGACATATCTACACAGGACTAATGCAAACACACACACAAACACAGAGACATATCTAAACAGGACTAATGCAAACACACACACAAACACAGAGACATATCTACACAGGACTAATGCAAACACACACAAACACAGAGACATATCTACACAGGACTAATGCAAACACACACACAAACACAGAGACATATCTACACAGGAGTAATGCAAACACACACAAACACAGAGACAGATGTACACAGATTTCCAGAGCATAGCGTTTCTTTCTCCAGCCGCTCCATGCTTATTTCTGTCTCCCATCGCTACTGCTCCAAGCAGGGCTTAGAAAATTAGATGAATGCAAGAAAACCTTTAGAATTTCCCATAATACCTCTGGGACCAAAAAATATTAGCATGAGAGCTTGAGTTCCTCTTTTTCTAATGATAAACACAATCACTTAGGCTAGTGAAATGTTCAATATGTATAGTGAATGTATTAAGATACATTTCATGCAAGTTACACTGAACTCCAACTTAAAATAATATCACAAACACATCAAGTTAAATCCTATTACAGTAGAGTCTTGTTAACTGCATAGTTCCTATGGTAACAATTTTATGCAATTACCAGCACATTAAATTAGTAATATATACAGTTTAATGCATTTAATTATATACCTGATAATTGCATACCATTGTGAAGTACATTACTTTTGAAAAGGTGTGTTCCTTATTCTGGTTAAATGAAAAAGGTATGTTCCTTAATCTGGTTTAATGCATTAAACTGTGAGGCGTATGGGGTATGCATTTCACATCTACTGCGTGTGCATTTTCATAGGAAATGTGCTTCACTTTTTTAGTTAACAGGAATATGCAATTAATTGCAATGCACTGTACTTGTATAATAACTTAAGCCTCTAAAATGAACATACAGTAATATTATATTGACACACCATGGCTACATTGTAAAAATAAATGCATCTGTAAATGCATTTGGAGGGAAAACCTGTGATCTGACAGCACTGGCTGGAATGCACCCGACCGCAGGTGTTGCTCATAATAATTCTATTATAATGAGTTCAATCAAGCCTGACAGTCAGTGAAACCCCTGCACAGCACCTAACCGTCATAGTAATTACATTAAAAAAGACCTTTTAAAACTAAAGTCTTGAACAGTGCATTAGCTCTTATTTTGAATTATTATTATTATTATTTATTTTCTTAGAACAAGATATAAAACTATTCATTATCCTGTTGGCGACTGTAAAATAAAAGATATCACAATTTTTTTAAACATTACGTTTTTTTTTTGACAATTATCAATTTATCAACAGTCATTCATTTAAAGTGGCAATTTTAGGAGATGTACCAATTCAAGGGTAAACCACAGTGTCCCCACTGGGATTGCACCATTATGACCCTCGGTCTATAAAATAAAGATTGATTGATTGATTGAAAGATTGATTACTGCCCATCTCTCTTGGCAGGGATATTTTCTACACCCTGTGCATATTAATAATTTTATATTAATGGGTAGTGTCATATTTCTGTGACATGTGAAATGGATATATGAAATTCATCTATATTTTCTTCATCCATTTAAAGTGGCACCAGTTTAATATACTAAATCAGTCTTGTGATGGCTCCATTGTTAAATGCTCTATTTTTTAAAGCATTGATTAATTGATTGAAAAATTGATTCAATGTGCCCATCTCTCGGATGTGAGGGGATATTAGGGTTACACCCTGTGCATATTAATAATTTTATATTAATGGGTATGGTCATATTTCTGTGACATGTGAAATGGATATATTACATGATCTATATTTTCTTAATATTTAATTTTGAAAGCAAAATGTTAAGAAATTGTAAGATGAGATCAGATGCATTTTAGGGGTTTCAACCCATCCTGCATTTCTAAACCACCCTGCCTGGCGAACCATAGTAAATGCACAGTTTGGATGCTATAGGGCTGCTGTCTGTGTTGATGTAGTTACCAGGTCAGTATGGTTGTGTTTGGATGCTATAGGGCTGCTGTCTGTGTTGATGTAGTTACCAGGTATCCTGGGTGAATATTTGGATGCTAAGCAAAATGTTGTCTGTGTAAGATGAGTTACCAGATCATTTATGGGTGGGTTTGGATGCTATAGGGCTGCTGTCTGTGCCTGGATGAACCACCAGGTAAATGGTGTGTTTGGATGCTATAGGGCTGCTGTCTGTGTTGATGTAGTTACCAGGTCAGTATGGGTGTGTTTGGATGCTATAGGGCTGCTGTCTGTGTTGATGTAGTTACCAGGTCATTATGGGTGTGTTTGGATGCTATAGGGCTGCTGTCTGTGTTGATGTAGTTGCCAGGTCAGTATGGGTGTGTTTGGATGCTATAGGGCTGCTGTCTGTGTTGATGTAGTTGCCAGGTCAGTATGGGTGTGTTTGGATGCTATAGGGCTGCTGTCTGTGTTGATGTAGTTACCAGGTCATTATGGGTGTGTTTGGATGCTATAGGGCTGCTGTCTGTGTTGATGTAGTAACCAGGTCAGTATGGGTGTGTTTGGATGCTATAGGGCTGCTGTCTGTGTTGATGTAGTTACCAGGTCAGTATGGGTGTGTTTGGATGCTATAGGGCTGCTGTCTGTGTTGATGTAGTTACCAGGTCAGTATGGGTGTGTTTGGATGCTATAGGGCTGCTGTCTGTATTAATGTTTCTTTGTTCTAACATTTTATCACTGGTGATAAAGAGCTACCCGCTTGTTTCAATTGAAACATGCATGGCTTTGTGTTTCAGTGCAGAGCAGAAGCAGCATCATGGCTCAGTGCACAGAGAGAAGCAGGTATCATGGCTCAGTGCACCAGAGAGCACATCTGCTCAGCCAGCTGGGTTTCGCTTCCTGCAACCCCAAGATTCAGAGTCATGCCTGTACCCAGGCCCAGGTTAAACACGCTGCCACTGAAGTAAAAATCATGGTATTCCTTTGCAAAGCCCAAACGACCTGAACTGGGGCCAGTGTTAACTGTTATTCAGTGTTGCACTTGTGTCTGTGGTTCATACACAATATAGACAGAGGCTTCTTACAGAAAAAATGCCTATCAATTTACATGAAATGTCTTGTAATGTCATTGCATGTGTGTGATAACATTACACTCAGCACTTCAGAAGAGACGTAAAACAAACAAGGTCCTATTGGAAGTGACTCTGCAGCAGCAGCAGCAGTTGTTGATGATGCATCCTTCACCCCCAAAACTCAGTCGTTTTGGATAAAAGCATCTGCTAAATTACTAATTCCTAATTAATAAAGTACAGTGTAATTACAAAAGACACAATTGTGTTGCATTGTAACACGACCATGTGTGTAATTATTGTGTTATTGCAGTGTAATTACAGTGTAGTTAAAGGCACCTAATGTAAAGTATATTCATAATATAAAAGCTATTATCCAGAGACACATACCAAGTGGAGAAACACTACAACAAGAAGATTGTCCCACTTCAGCCAAGTACAAGAGTTTGTATTGATTACAATATCATTGATTTATAAGATTGTGTTTCTAATATGCATTACACCATACTCTTCATGATGTAATAATTCAAATCATTAGAAAGTTTTAAACATGCACATTGCAGTGTTATGTATGCAATACTGTACTTAATATTCTGAACATTTCAATACTGTGCATAAACATGCTTTCATATAAACCTTCTGATCGCATGCTTTCATTTTCCAGTGATATTTAATGGTGTGGAAATCAGATGGCTGATAAATGATTGTGTGATACTCACCACAGTATGTACTGTGTCCAGGATCTATTACCTGGAGTGTGATAGTCAATCAATCAATCTTTATTTTATATATCACCTTTTCATAGTGGAATAAAGGGTTATTATTATTATTATTATTTATTTCTTAGCAGACGCCCTTATCCAGGGCGACTTACAATCGTAAGCAAATACATTTCAAGTGTTACAATACAAGTAATACAATAAGAGCAAGAAATACAATAACTTTTGTTCAAGTGTGACAAACCACAATTCAATAATACAGCAGATAATAGTGATAGTTACATCAGGATATGATTAAATACAAAATACTACAGGTTAAACATTTGGCAGATTACAGTATTCTGAAGTACAGGATTAAATACAGTAAAAATAGGAGGCAGATAAGAGCAAAATATAGTGCATTTAAATGAAGGGTGATAGTGTCCCAGGATACAAACAGAGGAGTTCTACAGGTGCTGTCTGAAGAGGTGAGTCTTAAGGAGGTACCGGAATGTGGTCAGGGACTGGGCAGTCCTGACATCTGTGGGAAGGTCATTCCACCACTGTAGAGCAAGGGTGGAGATGGAGCGGGCTCTGGAGGCGGGGGAGCGTAGCGGAAGTAGAGCCAGTCTTCTACTGCAGGCGGAGCGGAGAGGTCGAGTGGGGGTGTAGGGAGAGATGAGGGTCTGGAGGTAGCTGGGTGCAGTCTGGTCAAGGCATCTGTAGGCTAGTACAAGAGTCTTGAACTGGATGCAAGCGGTGATCGGGAGCCATTGGAGTGAGCGGAGTAGTGGAGTAGGTTGGGAGAAGCGAGGCAGAGAGAACACCAGGCGGGCAGTGGACTTCTGGATGAGCTGGAGCGGACGGGTGGCGGACGCAGGGAGGCCAGCCAGGAGGGAGTTGCAGTAGTCTAGGCGGGAGAGTACCAAGGCCTGGACCAGGAGCTGGGTAGCGTAGTTGGTGAGGAAGGGTCGGATTCTTCGGATGTTGATCCTTGGAATCTGGTTACTCAGATTCCAAGGATATGATCCTGTATGTCTTCAATCACTCTCTTAGATCACTGATAAAGGGTTGCTCTCTATTCCATGGATATGATCCTTCATGTCTGTAATCGCTCTGTTAGATCACTGATAAAGTGCTACTCTCTATTCCATGGATATGATCTTGTATGTCTGTAATCACTCTGTTAGATCACTGATAAAGGGTTACTCTCTATTCCATGGATATGATCCTTCATGTCTGTAATTGCTCTCTTAGATCACTGATAAAGGGTTACTCTCTATTCCATGGATATGATCCTTCATGTCTGTAATCGCTCTGTTAGATCACTGATAAAGGGTTGCTCTCTATTCCATGGATATGATCCTTCATGTCTGTAATCGCTCTCTTAGATCACTGATAAAGGGTTACTCTCTATTCCACACGGAGACAGAAGGCAGGTGGCACAGCGTCCAGCCCCTCTGCTCGATTTGTAAGGGAGGCACCATCTCTTGCTGATTTTAAATTAAGATTGAAAACACGTTTTTATAATTTGGCATATATATTGAAGGGAACATTTTATCATCCATTTTTATACTACTTATTTGTATGTATTTATTTGTGTATTGCTTATTTTTAATCACTGCTTTCAAAAGTAATAATTAAAATGCTTTTTTTACTCCTTTGCTGTAGTAATTTAAAGAGCTATTTTATCATCGTATCTTTTGCTAATCCTCCCACTGGGATGTGTTCTATCATTGTATCTGTGTCTTAAACTGAACGTAGTAGGGATTCAAGGAAATACATGCACATGGATTAGGGAGTGGTTAACATGTATAAAACAGAAAGTACTGATTAGAGGAGAAACCTCAAAATGGAGCGAGGTAACCAGTGGAGTACCACAGGGATCAGTACTAGGTCCTCTGCTATTCCTAATCTACATTAATGATTTAGATTCTGGTATAGTAAGCAAACTTGTTAAATTTGCAGATGACACAAAAATAGGAGGAGTGGCAAACACTGTTGCAGCAGCAAAGGTCATTCAAAATGATCTAGACAGCATTCAGAACTGGGCAGACACATGGCAAATTACATTTAATAGAGAAAAGTCTGGTACTGCACACAGGCAGTAAAAATGTGCATTATAAATATCAAATGGTAGATACTGAAATTGAAGAAGGGAACTATGAAAAAGACCTAGGAGTTTATGTTGACTCAGAAATGTCTTCATCTAGACAATGTGGGGAAGCTGTAAAAAAAAGGCCAACAAGATGCTCGGATATATTGTGAAAAGTGTTGAATTTAAATCAAGGGAATTAATGTTAAAACTTTACAATGCATTAGTAAGACTTCATCTAAAATATTGTGTTCAGTTCTGGTCACCTCGCTACAAAAAGGATATTGCTGCTCTAGAAAGAGTGCAAAGAAGAGAGAACAGAATTATTCTGGGTTTAAAAGGCATGTCGTATGCAGACAGGCTTAAAGAATTGAAACTATTCAGTCTTGAACAAAGAAGACTACGCTGTGATCTGATTCAAGCATTCAAAATCCTAAAAGGTATAGACAATGTCAACCCAGGGGACTTTTTCAACCTGAAAAAAGAAATGAGGACCAGGGGTCACAAATGGGGATTAGATAAAGGGACATTCAGAACAGAAAATAGGAGGCACTTTTTTACACAGATAATTGTGAGGGTCTGGAACCAACTCCCCAGTAATGTTGTTGATGCTGACACCCGTGGATCCTTCAAGAAGCTGCTTGATGAGATTCTATGATCAATAAGCTACTAACAGCCAAATGAGCAAGGTGGGCCGAATGGGGTCTCCTCTAATCTCCTATGTTTTTTTACGGATTTTTTTTTAATTTTTAAGTACCTCAATATCCTTAAGTAAATGTGTTTTCATAGATGTGAAATTCTGTAATTCCTTAAAAAATCAATTTGACCAGAATTGGACCATGAATCAATACATTTTACACATGGCTTAGAGCAAATAAAACTATCTGAACAAAACCCGGGTATCATTATTGAGGGAAAATACACCTATCAAAGCAACAAACCAGAAATAAACTCATGTTGTTAAAGTGAGCGATGGTAATTCAATACAGTATTAAACTCAAGCTATTAAAGTGAACAAGGGCAATTCAATACAGTATTGAGGGAAAATACCTATTAAAAAGCTATTAAAAAACAAGGGCAATTCAAGAATTAAACTCAAGCTGTTAAAATGAACAATGGTAATTCAAATAACATTTCAAAATATATTAAAATCAAAACTATTAAAGTAAAACATTAAAGTGAACAAGGCAATTCAATTCAATATTAAACTCAAGCTATTAAAATGAACAAGGGCAATTCAATATTAATCCCAGCTATTAAAATGAACAAGGGCAATTCAATATTAAACTCAAGCTATTAAAATGAACAAGGGCAATTCAATATTAAACTCAAGCTATTAAAGTGAACAAGGGCAATTCAAGCTATTAAAATGAACAAGGGCAATTCAATATTAAACTCAAGCTGTTAAAACGTTTTGTGATGGTGGTAAAGATATATTTCTTTAAATTATTATTATTATTATTATTATTATTATTATTATTATTATTATAACATAAGAACATAAGAAAGTTTCCAAACGAGAGGAGGCCATTCAGCTCATCTTGCTCGTTTGGTTGTTAGTAGTTTATTGATCCCCCATTATTATTATTATTATTATTATTATTATTATTATTATTATTATTATTAAAGTGAACAATGGCAATTTAACGAGGGCTGGTAAGTAATCATAAAGGGTTTGTTATTTTGTGTTTCTGTTGAACTAACAATTTGGAGTAAAAAGCTTTGATAAACTCACCCATAGTATTGATCAATACAAGCAAGTCATCAGTAACACTCTGTGCTCAGGCAGGCACCAGCTTGTCAAAGGGGGTCTTTTTCAGATGGATTTCATGTGTGTACAGTTCAAGTGGCACATATTATTCAGAACCCAAACCTTAGCAATATGAATGAGTGTGTGGGGAGGGGTAATCAATATTATTATGACCCAGTGTTTTGATGTTAATATAATATAATGCATTCACACCCACCCAGAGTAATTTATGCATTCTTTTTTTTAATAAGTCATCATTATTTATCCACAGAAGCAGCCAATGCAGCACACTCTTTGTTCATTGTGTAGAGTTCTGTTTGCAAGGTTGTGATATGAAGGGACGTGGCATTCTTTTTTACTGTGTGGTTTCTTATCAGCTGCTACCATCTGATAGCACTGCACTATCAAAGCTTTCAGGGGTTTCCGAGAGCCTTGCCTGTATGCAAACAGGGCCCGAAATACTCTGTGTGTGAGTGAGCGAGCGAGCCAGCCTGCCTGCATGCCTGTGTCGTTAAGCCAGTGAAGCGAGATGGCTGACAGGTGCTCTCAAGCACTTGGGTATTTTTGGTTCTGAAACTATAAGATGTTAAGTGGAAACAGAAACTTCTAGTACAGAGATTTGCATATCTCTAATAAAAAGTGTTTTCTTTTTCACTCTGATTAGTATGGTTCCCAAATTAGAATGGAAAATGACACAGATGTTGAAAGGTTCATATATAAGTATATTCACAAGAGTTAAAGCATGTCTAGCTCTACTTTAAGGGACAATATAAAGAATAGAAATGAAGCAATGCCTTCCCAATATTATCCCTTTTTTACATGCAGGATTCCATTCCATGCTACATGTTGTTTGGAACAGTTTATATTTAATAAAATGAAAATAAAAAGCATATAGAATAAACATAACTTTTTTAAATAATCAAAATTACATCATAGAAATGTGTTTTTCTTCTATAACAACCTTATAGTTTCCATACGTTAGTGTTTTAAATAAGGTAATGTGAACATACTAAATCAATAATTATGTTTCCTGATGTCGTTATGATTCACAAAGGGTTTAAAGGGTTTGGTCTAAATTTACACCCCGATAATTCACAAGTCTGAGCAAACAATGGCAAATAACTTTACCATTGTGAAGCATCTCCTGAATCTGACAAGGTCTGTAAACATGCAATTCGATCCTGATACACTCTATACAACACACAGCTCAGCTGCATTGTAATCTGCTGTTAACAAAAATCATTGTAGATAGTTATTATAGTCTTCTGCATTATTATTATTATTATTATTATTATTATTATTATTATTATTATTATTATTTATTATTATTATTAAACATCTATAAACAGCCTTGATGCCTCTAATTATAATTATAAGTAAAAATACATATTTTCCAAGCGTATGGGTTATTTTCCAATGGCACAGGTTATTTTACACTGGTATGGGTTATTTTACACTGGTATGGATTATTTTACACTGGTATGTTTTATTTAACACTGGTACGGTTTATTTTATACTGGTATGGGTTATTTTATACTGGCATGGGTTATTTTACAATGGCATGGGTTATTTTACACTGGGATGGGTTATTTTACACTGGTATGGCATATTTTACAATGGCATGGGTTATTTTACAATGGGATGGGTTATTTTACAATGGGACGGGTTATTTTCAGTGGGACGGGTTATTTACAATGGCACAGGTTATTTTACAATGGGATGGGTTATTTTCAGTGGGATTTTACAATGGGATGGGTTATTTTACAATGGGACAATGGGACAGGTTATTTTACAATGGGATGGGTTATTTTACAATGGGACAGGTTATTTTACACTGGGATGGGTTCTTTTACAGTGACACAGGTTATTTTACAATGGGATGGGTTATTTTACAATGGGACGGGTTATTTTACAATGGGATGGGTTATTTTACAATGGGATGGGTTATTTTACAATGGGACGGGTTATTTTACAATGGTTATTTTACAATGGGATGGGTTATTTTCAGTGGGACGGGTTATTTACAATGGGATGGGTTATTTTACAATGGGACAGGTTATTTTACAATGGGATGGGTTATTTTACAGTGGGATGGGTTATTTTACAATGGGATGGGTTATTTTACAATGGGACAATGGGACAGGTTATTTTACAATGGGATGGGGTTATTTTACAATGGGACGGGTTATGGGTTATTTTACAATGGGACGGGTTATTTTACAATGGGATGGGTTATTTTCAATGGACAGGTTATTTTACAATGGGATGGGTGGGACGGGTATTTTACAATGGGTTATTTTACAATGGGATGGGTTATTTTCAATGGGATGGTTATTTTTGGGATGGGTTTTTACAATGGGGTTATTTTACAATGGGTTATTTTACAATGGGGATGGGTTATTTTTGGGACGGGTTATTTTACAATGGGATGGGTTATTTTACAATGGGATGGGTTATTTTACAATGGGATGGGTTATTTTACAATGGGTTATTTACAATGGGTTATTTTATTTTACAATGGGGGTTATTTTACAATGGGATGGGTTATTTTACAATGGCATGGGTTATTTTACAATGGGATGGGTTATTTTACAATGGGACAGGTTATTTTACAATGGGATGGGTTATTTTACAATGGGATGGGTTATTTTACAATGGGATGGGTTATTTTACAATGGGACGGGTTATTTTCAGTGGCACAGGTTATTTTACAATGGGACAGGTTATTTTCAATGGGATGGGTTATTTTACAATGGGACGGGTTATTTTACAATGGGATGGGTTATTTTACAATGGCATGGGTTATTTTACAATGGGACTGGTTCTTTTCAATGGGACAGGTTATTTTACAATGGGATGGGTTATTTTCAATGGGATGGGTTATTTTACATTGGGACGGGTTATTTCTTAGTGAAGAAGGCATCCAGCACAGCTGTTAGGAAGTGTCCTGATACAGCTCTGCGTTATGATCAGCTCCGACAATTACAAGTTTCTAACAAACAAACAAACAATCTCAAATAAAAAGTCAAAATAAAAAGTAATTCACTTGAGCCTGAGTACAGTAATTCAACATTTTTAAAAGCATCGAGTTTGAAACACATGCAGATATTCTGAAAGACCCGACACCAAAATATGAAATGCATATTAAAATTGTAAATAAACGTCCAGTAAAAATGGTGAATGCTGTTGTTTGTTTCATACACATCAATATGTTTCTATATATTTAATCTGTGTGTTTCACAACAGCACCACTTAAGTTTATGAAGACTCATCACAGTTTCCATACATACCAATAAACTCCTATTGAAAAAGAATGGTAGGATTTTTACATAAAAATCAGACGCACAGGATATTGCAAGCTGCAAATATTATCAAATATATACCCAGTGATATTGTTAAAATCTGATATGCATTTCAAAG
The DNA here is from genome assembly GCA_036884735.1 of Huso huso. NCBI lineage: Eukaryota > Metazoa > Chordata > Actinopteri > Acipenseriformes > Acipenseridae > Huso > Huso huso. The sequence goes on along the minus strand of CM072693.1, from coordinate 6,496,914 downwards.
TGTAAATGCTAAAACAGCTTTAATTAAGAACTTCTCATAGATTGGTGTTGTCCATTTATTTCCAGGGGTATACATCCTCCGTCAAAATGAAGTTTACTGCATTTGAATCTTTCTGTTTTTTTAATGAAAGACAACATCATATCACTGTCAATATAATTATTTAATTCAGCCTACTGTGTATAATCTAGAGATTTCTAAATGGGACTGGTCTACAAAGCCTTTCTGAAGTGATCTCAAGACAATTTGATGATTTTAATGAATATGTTGTCTTCAGCATACTTAACTCCAAATAGACATTTGGTGTTGCTATGTGATTTGTCACAGACAGGACACACACTGGTGTTGCTATGTGATTTTTCATACTGAAGTAGTGTATTCATACTAAACTTATTAAAAGACATATTCTCTAGAATTAACACTACCTGTTTAAGTATTACCATGATACTGTGCTGTGGTCTCATAGGACACTGCTGATGTGATTCAGCCCTGTTCTGTTGTACTGTTCCTCTCCTTTAAGGTTGTTGTAGTAAAACCACTGCTTAAAAAAACGACTATGAATCCAGAAGTTCTTAACAATTCCAGGCCCATTGTTATCTCCCCTTGATATCCAAAGTTTTAGCCAGAGTAGTAGCTAACTTGTATCAGAGTGGTGAATGATGTGCTGTTATCTTCTGATATGGGCTCAGCCACAGTTCTTATACCTCCAGATCAAAGTGCAGCATTCGACATTACTGATTATTACATGTACATTTGATGTCAAATCTGATGGATTCTCCTCTGAACTGAGGGCTGAAATGAGAAATGTGGGTGTCATTTTTGATCCAGATCTGATTGCCACACATTAGAAATGTAACTAAAGTGTCTTTTCTACATTTATGAAATATTGCTAAATTAAGGGGCTCTCTGAAAATGAAGTTTACTCCAGTAATCTTTCTGTTGGAGTGCAGGATGTGCTCTATAGTCTGGACATCGCGAGTTTGAGTCAGGCTATTCCACAGCTGACCGTGGGACGGGTTCCCAGGGGCGGCGCACAATTTGATGATTTTAAGGACAGCGTGTGTTTGTCTTTGCCACTCCTGAGTCAGACACAGGGGTGGTTGCGGTGATGCTGATTTTCAAAATAATAATTGGCCATTCCAAATTGGGAGTAAATAATAAAAATAATGGTGTTCGACTAAATTTATATATATATAAAAGAAATATTGCTAAATTAAGGCGTTCTCTGTCAGCAGGATGCTGATGCCTGCTTTATAACATCTCGGATTGATTACTGCACTGCTCTGGTCTCATAGGAGACTGGTGCATGCTTTTATAACATTTTGGATTGATTACTACACTGCTCTTTCTCTGGTATTGTGTTTTATCTCGATTGCAAAAAAGGAGCACAAACTCATTACTCCTGTTTTAGCAGCCTTGCATTGGCTTCCTGTACAATTTAGGATTGGTTTTAAGGTCCTTCTTTTAACTTATAAAGCTTTAAATGACCTTGCTTCCCATATGTAAAAGATTTGCACACATGTCCAGCTCTGTTAGATCACAGGACAAAGGTTTTCTCAGTATTCATGGACACAGAGAAAGAAGGTGGCAGAGCGGTCAGCTCTAGAATGTGGAAGACATGCTGCACCATCTGCTGCTGCTTTTAAATGAACATTAAAGACACATTTCTATCATCTGGATATGTATTTTAAAGGGAACATTTTATCAGCCTTTTCTAGGACATATTTTTATTTTGTATTTTGTGCTTTTTAAAGTGCTAATTAAAATTACTAGTTTAACTATTTTACTGTATGTAATTTAAGGGTGATTTGTGTTTATCTGTAACGCACTGATTGATTGATTGCCTCTAGGAATGTATCTTTGGAGACTTCAAGCTAAGTATTTAGCATGTTTGTTTAGAATATATCATTGGGGACTTCAAGTATTTAGCACATGTGTTTAATTTTTATTTAATGAGACTTGTTGTTTTTAAGCAGCTCCTCTCTTTGTTATTGGTCTCTATCATTCATGTATTTATTGTGCAGCTCCTCCAGAGCTGGTGCAAATGTTTCCCAGGATTCAGTGCTTCATGGACTTTTTAAACTTTTAGCACAAACAGAAATCTATGAGAAGTTAAAGCACCACCAAGCCATCGTGTCTCTTAGAGAGAAGAATTCATTTCATAAGTTCATGTCCACAGTTTTATAGATGATAAAACACAAATACAACAAGCAAATACTTTTTTTAAATGTTTTATTACTACACTCAGAGAAAAACACACGAAACATACAATTGTCATTAGATTAACATTGACAAGCAAAACAACAATAGACGAGGCACTAACTAAACAGCGAATAGAAGGAAGTCAACCATAAGGGTCGGGCACATTGAACCTTTCCCATTCTTACACTGTCTGCTGCTCTTACACAAAGACATTACAGTGACCCTCCTAATTCATACCCAAAGAAAGCTGGACATTACAAGCAGCGGGATTCTCTTGCCCTTTAGGCATCTAATAGTGTGCACTCGCTCCTCTTGATGGACTCGCTCCTGGGAGTGCTCACAGCCTCGTGCTTCACAGTGCAGGTGTACGTCTCCTTGCTGTTCCACACGGCCTTGGTGAGGGTCAGGCTGCTGCTTGCGCTGTATTTCCCGTCCTTCTGCTTCATTGTGCTGGTCAGCACACCAGACGACTGGGCCACCCCGTCCACCGTCCACTTGATATCCACGACATCGGGGTAGAAATTATTCACCAGGCAGACCAGGGTGGCTTTGCCCTTTGAGTCGAGCTCCAGCTTGGAGGGAGGAAGCAGGGAGACGGAGGAAGGAGCAGTGGGGCTTCCAGCTGTGGAAAAGAAAAGCAAAAAAAGATCAGATTTATTTATCTGTGTCTAACTTACAGGGTCTTAGAGGATATCATTTTCAGTGAGATTCCTGAATGTAACCTTCCTGTCAATCCATCACACAAGGATGCATCCTTCCTTTGAAACCTTCTGAGTACTACTCAAAATAAGAGTTCATTTTACAGCACATTTCTAGAGTGCATGTCATGATTTAATAGGACATGAAACAGTTAAAAAGACACAGCTATGTACAATTGATGGTCGTAATACAACTATATTAGTATAGGGATCTGTCACAAGTGGTTATAAATATGAATCATGTAATAACATGGATTAGAGCTTTCTTAAAACATGTTATAGCACAAAATAAGTGTGCTGCCATTCAGTGTTACTATTACAAAATCTATAACTGTTAACAGCATAATCAATAACATGCTGATAGAATGTACATTATTACTTTCAACAGGGCCCTATGTTAAGTGATACAGAATATAGTCACAGTGTATAAAACCTGGTTGTGTGCATTGAACTGTGTATTGAATTAAAATGTGAGGCTCTCCACTTGAAACTCAGTGTATCAAGCTGTCGTCAGAAAAACTTCATATTTCACAGAAGGGTAAGTGTGCAGTACACTCTCAGAAAAGGACAAACCAGGGTAAAGATTTCAAAGCATATCTGCCCTCTAGATCGATTTTCTATTGTGTTTTAAACATCTCTATCACTGTTGATTTTCCTCAATGCATGTTAGATTTAGATGAGAAAACGTATTTTTAAATGTGTATGATTTTCTCCGTACACAGTTATTTTATCATATTGCAAACAGATTTATAAATATTTAAAGACAGTTGATCACAACGTCGTATTTAAAGTTTTTTGAACAATTAAACATTTACAAACAAAACGTCAGTCAGCTGTTAATAACCATAGAAATGCCGATTAATAATCTCATAGCACATCCTGGTAACTATGCACTAGTGGAATTTGCTATTAAAGTACATTGCTCAAGGGTACAACAGCAGTTTCCCCAACCAGGGATTGAACCCACGACCCTCCAGTCAAGAGTCCAGAGCCCTGACCACTACTCCACACTGCTGCCCATCATGCACCTCTTTCACAATTAAGTATTCCGTTAATAAACATCTTTAAGTATTCTGTTCATAAAATTATTTAAGTATTCCATTAATAAACTTCTTTAAGTATTCCGTTAATAAACATATTTAAAATAAGCATTACAAATGGCAACAGCTAGTTTGTGTTGTTCAATCGCTAGGAGCTGTAGCTGACTGGAGTTCTTAAACCCCAGAACTAGCAGCTTGTCATTATTAGTGAAATCATACAAAGAGGAATCACAGCTCAGAATGACTGGAAACCAAATCAAAAACAGATTTATGAATAAATGTTAAAAAAATACAACAATTGCCTGCCTGCTTAAGCCACTGTGGAGAATAAATGTAGATTTTACAACCAGCCTGGTGCCGTGCCTGAAGGTATTGCACGGGCTGCAACACTGGAACTAACAAAAGTATCTAGCAGACAACTAACGACTATTCAATACCAGACAGAATGCTGTAATAATAATAATAATAATAATAATAATAATAAATAATAATAATAATAATAATCCAATAGAGAAATGCAGGAAAAAAAGAATATAGTTTTTCTTTAGCTGCTCAACATATTTTCACGCTAAATTCTAAATTTGACAAATTTTCATTTTTTTTTTATTTACAAAATATATATTAAATAAATAAATCCTCCACATGATCTGAGCTAATGCAGATGCTGTACAAAACCTCTGCCTCACATTCATATCCTTACAGCTATTACTACTATAATTATTATTTATATTTTTCATTCATGCCTGGTATATTGTAAATACGAATTGATAAAACGAGAACGGAAAGCAATGTGCAACAGTTAATAAATAAATGTATATATATTACACGCATATTACATTCCTCTTGTAGTCTTTAAAAAACAATGAAGTTTGTGTTAACGTAACTGCTTGATTTAGCAAAATTCAAAAAATATTTCAGAAAAAAAAGTGGATACAACAACGACCTGCCTGGATAAGCCTCTGCAATCGAATAGACTTCTGAGCTAATGCAGCCGCTGTACAAAAACTCCCTCAGTTAACATACTGACTCACAGCTCAGTGCGACTAGAAGCCTAATCAAAAATATACTTATGAATAAATGTTAAAAATACAATAATTACCTGCCTGGCTAAGCCAATGCAAAGAATAAACTTACATTTTAAAAGCAGTCTGGTGCCCTGCCCGAAAGCACGACCCAGCGATTAATTCTAACAGAGCCTCGTACAAAAACCTCTGGCTTGCTGAGTCCATACCAAGCCAAAGACATGCAGATAACGCGACTATTCAATAGCACATAACATACTGTAATAATAATAATAATAATAATAATAATAATAATAATAATAATAATAATCCAACAGAAAAATGCACAACACAGCAATTAAATGTTTTTCTTTTCTGTTCATTGGGTTGGAGATTCTCACTCTAAATTTTAAATTTGACCAACTTACATGTTCTTTTTTAATAAAAAAACAAAAAAACAAAAAAACATAATAAATCCTCCACATGCTCGTAAACTGCACTGATAAATCAGACTTACATTTCACAACCAGCTTGGTCCCGGGTCCGAAAGTGTACCACAGTGATCTAAGCTAATGCAGACGCTGTACAAAAACTCTGCCTGCACTTAAAACGGGTTTGCAAGCCTGTGTGCTGGTTTTACTGTTCCTTCTCTTAATATTATTATTATTATTATTATTATTATTATTATTATTATTATTATTATTATTTTCCTCTTCTTATTATTTTTACTTGTTCTGATTCTTACTGTTATTGTTCTTATTATAATTTTGCAGAGTAGCCGTCTTTTCAGTCATGTTTGCTATATTATAAATAGGGATTTATAAAAAGAGTACAGAAAGCAATGTGCAATTGTTAATAAATACATATTAAAATGCAACAATTACCTGCCTGGTTAAGGGAATGAAAGCAATAACTTACATTTCACAACCAGCTTGGTCCCTGGTCCGAAAGTCCACCACAGTGATTCATTCTAACCCAGCCCTTGTACAAAAACCCTGCCGTGCTCAGGTCTGTCGCTCGGAGCCTATTCCTCGATTTCGAGGATTCAGCTATACAAGAAGCCCATTTACTTGCTGGAGCAGCCTCACAGCATTGACCAGGACAGATTTTAAAGATTCAATAAAGCAGGGCATCAGCATTATTTCCCATGAAATGAAAAGTGATTGAAATGTGAGAAACGCAGATACGGCTCATGGTGTAAAATACAGATACAGAACATGTGTTTCTTCTGTCTCTGTATTTCACTGGCTGACTTCTTAGTCTTTGAACAAGTTGAAATTGACATTATTATTGATTAAGATCTCATTAGGGTTTCATACCTGCAATACTATACTTCAAAAATAGATTTTCAATATGTGACTCTCTATCTGTAATATGCATATTTGTTTCAAAAAACCTTTATATTATCTTCTAATAATAAATCCTCCACATGCTGGTAAACTGCACTGATAAATCAGACTTACATTTCACAATCAGCTTGGTCCCGGGTCCGAAAGTCAACCACAGTGATCTGAGCTAATGCAGACGCTGTACAAAAACCCCCTCAGTTAACACACTGACTCACAGCTCAGTGCGACTAGAAGCCTAATCAAAAATATACTTATGATTAAATGTTAAAAATACAATAATTACCTGCCTGGCTAAGCCAATGCAAAGAATAAACTTACATTTTACAAGCAGTCTGGTGCCCTGCCTGAAAGCACGACCCAGCGATTAATTCTAACAGAGCCTCGTACAAAAACCTCTGGCTTGCTGAGTCCATACCAAGCCAAAGAAATGCAGATAACGCGACTATTCAATAGCACAAAACATACTGTAATAATAATAATAATAATAATAATAATAATAATAATAATAATAAAAACAGAGAAATGCAGAACATCGCAATTAAATGTTTCTTTTTTTTTCTTCAGCTGCTCACTGGGTTGGAGATTCTCACTCTAAATTCTAAATTTCACCAATTTTCAAACTTACTTGTTCTTTTTTTTTAATAAAATAAATAAATAAATAAATAAATAAATAAAAACCATAATAAATCCTCCACATGCTTGTAAACTGCACTGATAAATCAGACTTACATTTCACAACCAGCTTGATCCCGGGTCCGAAAGTGTACCACAGTGATCTGAGCTAATGCAGACGCTCTACAAAACCCACTGTGAGCCAGAAACTACAGCACAGGGAGTCAGTGTTCACTCACAGCAACTACAGCAAGGGGTCAGTGTTCTCACAGCAACTACAGCACAGGGGGTCAGTGTTCACTCACAGCAACTACAGCACAGGGGGTCAGTGTTCACTCAGAAACTGTCTGTATTATTATTGTTCCAGTACACACTTGTCAAAATTCTTCATATGAGTTTCCTAATCAAGTAACCTCCTAATTCAACCTTTAACCAATACATATATGAAGGACAGTACTGAACTGGTATACAAACAGGGGGTCAGTGTTCACTCCAAGTCAAATCTCCCTGCATGCAATACAATTACAACACAAACACCTGACAACTTATTTCATGTGTATCAACATGTAATAATAATAATAATAATAATAATAATAATAATAATAATAATAATAATAACACTTACCTCAACATTCCATATGCTTACAAAAATCTCTTTCTCTTATTCCAAAATACATTTCAGACGCATTTCCAATGAAGTGTTCTTGCAGAAAACAGAGGGTGGTTAGGATACTGTATGCAACATCGTGGTTTCCATTGAACTCCAACAGAATTAAAACACAGAAAGAAAAGGTTTCAAAACGTGTAGTCTCCGTAACTGTAAAGCTTTCCTTTGAACGCGTACAGAAGCGTCTTCAGCAGAACCAGGTCTTTGAGGTGATAATCTCCACATGCTCTGGCCATTGAAGTGACGTGCTTCACAGCGGTCATATTTTTAATTCAGCTCATGAAACTGTCTGCAGTCCTGTCCTGTCACAGGGTTCAGCTGCTTTAAACAGTCCTTGTGGCGCTCCAGACAGATTCTACATTGCATCTATATGAGGTGGGTGTAATGTAGTGACTCCAGTCTAGTAAAGACTGGGTTCCAGCTATTGGTTGTTATATGTCAGTGACGTATGTATATAGTCTTACAAACAGTACATGACGTTAATAGCTGGGTTTGTGGAGCGAGAGCGAGAATCTAATCTAACAGTTGCTTATATTACCACAGCACGTCACTGTCTTCATTGTAACACTCACAACACTACACTGGCGACGAGGACTCTGAAGAAAAGAACTCACCGAAAACTGTAAGTCAGAAAAAAAACAACAACGAAAACCACAATGCAAGGCAAGCAACGGGATTTCAGGCTTTCCCTGACTTTGATATTGACACAGACCACTGCTCTGTAGGGCTGAGACGGAATAAATGGCTACAGAGGTTCGAGAACTTTCTAATTGCTTCCAGTATAGAAGACAGCATACAAAAACGGACCATGGTATTGCATTACATGTTATTGAGAAAAAAAGTGTATGATATATTTGATACCTTGACCAATACAGGCGACGCTGAAAACTACAAGCAAGCTGTAGAAAAAATGAATATTTTATACAGAAAAAGAAAGCTGACTATGAAACGCATGTGTTTAGACAAACAACACAACAGGCTGGAGAATCGTGAGATGAGTAGCCTACCACACACGACTGAGACAGCAAGCAGCCCGCTGTGAATTCACGGATACTGCTGGAGAAATACCAACTGCTCTTCATGGAGAGTACGACGTAAAGCTTTCAGAGAACCTGCATTAACCTTAACTGCAGTACTCGCTTTCGGGAGAACGTTAGAGATATCCGAGTTTCAAGTGAAAGATATTGAACAGACGGAAAGCACACGGATGCCGCGATGGTAAACCACATTTCTCTAAACCACAGACAGGTCGAAAAACAAAACACAAGTCAACAAAAATACCTGTTACAACTGCGGAGCCACATTCTCACACAAAGAAGGACAAGCGTGTTGCCCTGCTAGAGGCACACAGTGTAACCCATGCAGAAAGCTGAATCATTCACGAAGCACTAACGCTCGAAACCACAAGAGGGCAGCAAAGACCAAATCACAATACAAAAGAAGACCAACGATCAACAAAGTTCTATCTAAAACTAACTACTATGCTGAAACGACTGAGAACAAAAATGAATCTTCCAACACAGAAGAAGAATGTGTATACATTGTATGCAATGTAAACTACCCTAAACAACCGTTAACCAAAAGCAACATACAAGAAATACCAGCAAAGATTATGACAGATTCGGGAGCCAGTGTGAACTTACTTGAAGAAACTGAAGCTAAGGGAAGCAAGCATCAAAATAACATCATATGGATCCACTGCAGCATTAGAGCTGAAAGGCAAATTTAACACAATTGTGGAATCAAGTGGAAAACACACCTGCTCTGCAGTGAAAGGAAACAATGAATCACTACTCAGCGACCACACACCATCAGAACTAGGACTGATTAACATAATCAATTATATACCAGCGACAACACTGAAGAAATGTACGTCAATGGAGCATCCTCTAATTGCAGCATACTCAGACTTATTCAATGGAACAGGTCAACTGAAAGACTTTCAAGTCAAGCTACACTTAGACACAACCCTGCAGCCAGCAGTACAGCCACACAGAAGAATCCCTTTCCACATCAGGAAGAAAGTGGAACAAGAACTCGATCAATTACAACAGCCGTGAATCATCAGAACAGTCACTGGCCCAGCGCCATGGGTTTCACCAATCGAAGCAGTACCAAAAACCAAGAGAGGTCAGGATATGTGTCGACATGCGTCTTCACAATGCAGCAATATTAAAGGAATGTCATATCTCTCCCACCATTGAGCGCCCTCCTGGGACCTTTACGATTCTGTAACAAAATCTAACAGCGCTGCGACAGGCAAGTGTAAGAGTTTTGAATTTGATGCGAGCAGCAATAGGGAGCCAATGGAGGGAGTGCCCTCAGTGGAGCAGCGTGGGAGATACCAGGAAGAGGAAACAGCACAGTTTTGGATGAGAGGTTGAGCAGATGGACAGCGGATGCAGGGAGGCTGGCCAGGAGGGGGCTGCAGTATTCTAGGTTGGACAGTACCAGGGCCCTGACTAGGAGCTGCATGGAGTGCTTGGTGAGCATTTATGCTCATTCCTAGCTGTGTTTTACTCTGCAGTCCCAGTTCTTCCCCATTTCTGTGTCCTGCAGCCCCTGAATCACTGCTGCTCTTCTTGAAGCCCCAGAGTGTGCAGTATGGGACAGGGGGTCAGTGTGAGGGGCAGTGCTGCACTGGGTGTGCTGGGGAGGGGCTGGGGGCACTTTTAGATTGTTTTGAAATCTGTTCATAAATATTGTGCTGTTCATAAAGGAAGGGTTGTGGCTGTGAAAGGCACTATAAAATGAGCCGTGGTCACTGTGTGAACCCACAGAATCCAGGTTTAAAAGAGCCCTCCTCTGTGAGGCTGGAGCAGTGCAGTGTCAGTGTGCAGAGCTGCTGTGTTTGCAGTGAGCTGTGTGATGTGTGGAGTCAGTGGAGCCCTTTAGAGAGCTGGAATACTGGACTGACACTGAGAGAAGAGGGGCTCCACTGTGCATGACTGCTCTTCACTGCTGCTCTGTTCTTGTACAATAACTCTCCTCATGGCATTCTCCATTCTCCCTCACTACTGCATCCCAGCTCCTGATTGAGGGCTGACTGGATTCAACTCATTCCTCTCCTGTGTCTTTAATCACACAGCGGCTCCTTCAGTCCCTGCTCAATGTTGAGGAGCCACAGCAGATCCTGTACAGCTGCAATTACACTTTCTTTAGCTTTGAAAAAAGGGACCTGTGGCTTTTTATATCATAGCATTCATTCATTCATTTCTTAACAGCTTCCATATCCTTAATTAAAAGTTTAGGCATCAGGATTCATGAACATGAGAATATGAGAATCAGATGGAAAAAATGTGAGTTACATAGTTTCAATTCTTTGAATAATTGAATGATGTTTTGGAATTCCTAAATACATTTAGAATAGATGGTATCATCACTACATTACTAGATGACCCTGTAGTCACAACAAAAACAGTTTGTTTAAATAGACTAATATTGAATCCATACCTACATGTAATTGTGTGTTGTTATTGAGCTCAGTGTGTTTGTGTGCAGTTGAGCTCCTCCACAGGCCGTGTCCCATTTCATTGCCTTCACCCTCAGCACCTGCAGTAGGTCCCAGCTGCAGCAGTGCAGTCGCTGTGCAGTCCAGCTGAGGGAGGTTTTTGTACGGGTGTGTAGCACTGTGTGAACACCCAGCTACTGCTGGGGTAGTGTGCACTCTGACAGTAGTAATCTCCTGCATCTTCAGCCTGGACTCCACTGATGGTCAGGTGAAATCAGTCCCAGATCCACTGCCACTGAAACGAGTTGGGATCCCAGACTGAAGGGTACTTGCATAATAGATCAGGGTTTGGGAGCTTCTCCAGGTTTCTGTTGGTACCAATATATTCAGTTGCCACCTGAGAACTTATACACTGCACTGCTGACTTTACAGCTCAGAGCGACTGTGTCTCCTGGGAGAACAGATTTCACTGCTGGAGTCTGAGTCACAGTATACTGTCCACTGGATTCTGAAAATAATAAATAATAAAAATGGAAAATAAGTAAATGAATTGAAATAAATAAAAAAACACAGATTACATTTCAAAGATGTTTTTTCATTTCATTCAGTTTAATTTTGAACTTTTCATACATATATATTAAGAATTATCCCACAAATATTTTTTTTTTTTTAAAAGTGTTTTTCTAAATGATTCTTACCCTGAGTGCAGATGACAAGTGCCCAGATGAAGATGCTGATAAAAGTCATTGTTGTTGTGGATTCTGTTGCCATGAAGGGCAGCTCTCAATCATGAAGTGTTAAACTCACAGGGTGCTATAAACACTCCCAGAGCACTGAAGCATGTGCTGCCAATGCAAAGTGTCTTTTCTATGCAAATTGTCTTCCTTGGCACAGCAGCCACTTCTAGCCAAGCAGTGCTCTTATTTCTCTTTGATAGTGTTCATAAGTACACCCTGTGCAGGATTGGGTCTGATGGCTTGAATGGAAATTGCTTAAGAATACAATGAAATACAATCTTGGGGCAGCAGTGTGGAGTAGTGGTTAGGGCTCTGGACTCTTGACCGGAGGGTCGTGGGTTCAATCCCCGGTGGGGACACTGCTGCTGTGCCCTTGAGCAAGGTACTTTACCTAAATTGCTCCAGTAAAAACCCAACTGTATAAACTGGTAGTTGTATGTAAAAATAATGTGATATCTTGTAACAATTGTAAATCGCCCTGGATAAGGGCGTCAGCTAAGAAATAAATAATAATAATCTTATTCACTTGAGTTTGCTGAAGGATATTTAAGAATGTTTTAATAGAAATCATTTTAAAAATATGATGTTCAGTGAACTGTTTGTAAATAACTTCTTTCATTTTTTTGAGTACTATTGGGAGGATCTTATCCGGCCCAGTGGATTTGTTTATTTTAAGAGCTCCTAGTCTCTTTAACACTTCTGCCTCTGTTATGTTAAAGTTATTTAAAATACAGGTCAACATGTGGGGGCATGTTGTCCGTATCCTCCCTTTGTAAAAACTTGTGAAAAGCAATCATTTAATATATTTGTTATTTTTGATTTCTTCATCTATGATTTTGCCATTTGTATCTCTTAGACTTTTAACCTCCTCTTTGAATGTTCTCTTGCTGTTATAAAAAAACATTTTGGAAAAACATTTTGGAATTGGTTTTAGCCCCCTTAGCAATGTTCATTTAAATCTATCTCTCTTGGACATTCTAACTTCCTTTTTGACTTGTTTTTCCAGTTCCAAATATGAGGAGTGGCAAACACTGTTGCAGCAGCAAAGGTCATTCAAAATGATCTAGACAGCATTCAGAACTGGGCAGACACATGGCAAATGACATTTAATAGAGAAAAGTGTAAGGTACTACACACAGGCAATACATTTCTCCCTCCTTCCTTTCTATATTGGTTAATTGTAGGTTCATTTTTATTTTATTTTTTTTAACACCACTGAGTCCCTTGTCCCTGTGCAACCACAATGTAGAAACATAGAGAATGGATGGGAATGGTCAATAAACATCACTGCTGTTTCTCTTAAAGCATGTTTATTTATTTCTAATACTGGACCCTGTCTTAATACTGTATTACATTCTGAATATGAATAGAGCTGAATTATTAATTGTAGATAATACTTAGAATACAGATACATATTTAGCAATAAAAAAGCAATACATGTGATTTATTTAACAGTCGTTCATTATTTTTGTGTATCAGCCGCCACACAAAGCTGAAGCGCAGTGGGTATACTGTAATGATGCTGCAGTCAGTCTGTCGGACTGCACCTGAACCATCTTAAAACACGAAGCCCCTAATAAGCTAATTTGTAAAGTTAGTAAAGAATTGCGCTAATATACTAACTAAATTTGAACTCCTAGCTGGAGCAACGAGAGGGTGAGAGGGCGGGGCAGAGAAGGAGGGAGACGCTGCTAGGCAACCCGCTCGTGAACATTCCACTCAGCTGAGCAGAGACCGTTAGGATTTAAAAAATGAGAACGTTCGAGCGGCGTTAGGGCGCTTCGTTAAATTAACACACCGTTGCTGGCATTTTAATTTTGAAGATAACCATATTTTAAATACTGAAATAGCACTGTAAAAAAATACTTTATTTCAGTTTCCAGACGTTTTCAACAAATAAAAGGAATTCATATTTATAATAATATGATATTAAGATATGATATTCAGACTAAACAAATGTGCTACAGTTTGGTGTATAATTTATTCATTTATTAAATGTTTGGTAATTCTTTTTTTTTAATATTGTATTGTTTTCACAAAATAACATCCATACATTATCAGTTCATCTGCTAGAGTAATCAAATCACAAATATTACTCGTCAGTAATTCATACATAGACACGCTGTTGTAACTTCAATTAGTTAAAATGTAAGGCTGGATTAATGTTTAACCAAATAAATAAGTAAATACATTAATAACGACATGAGACAAAAAATACGTTTGGTAGCTCATCGTAGGGCCTATTTAAATTACAAAATGCGACCTGTTTTAGAAATTGATTTATATACTACCTGCCATTTAAATCTAAATTATATTTGAAACTGTTTGAAAAACACGAAGCTTCTAATAAGCTCATTTGTAAAAGTTAGTAAAGAATTGCGCTAATATAATGAAGCTAAATTTGAACTCTAGCTGGAGCAACGAGGGGAGAGGGAAGGCGGGGGCAGAGAAGTGGGGGGGAGGCAGCTGCTAGGCAACCCGCTCGTGGACATTCCACTCAGCTGAGCAGAGACCGTTAGGATTTAAAAATTTGAATGTTCGAGCGGCGTTTGGTATGGAGAATAATTTGTGCCAAAATTTTAAATAAATAAATAAATAAATAAATAAATAAATAAAATTCAAAATAAATAAATAAATAAATAAATAAATAAATAAATAAAAACGAAATAAATACATACATATATAAATAAATAAATATAAAACGAAATAAATACATAAATAGTAAAACTGAAATATGTTTAACAATTTATTTATTTATTTATTTATTTATTTACTTTATATTTATTTCTTTATTTATTCTGTTTTTTATTTCGGTTTTTATTTGGTATTTTTTCTTTTCATTTTGGCACAATCTTTCGAGCTACGTCAATCATGCTCGATGGGGGGCGGGGGGGGGACAATAATTGAATCGGTGATCTCCTCTCTTTGCCTGGTTGTAGTGCGGAGCAGTGATGGGCAGTTCGATTCTTTTTAGTGTCTCGATTCATTGGATTCAGTTCAGTTTGGTGAATCGATTCATTTCGTTCATTTGATTCACTGATTCAATGACACAAAACGAATCAATGTAGACCGCATTAAGATTGTTTTCGTAGGTTTATTTGAACCGGAAATAACGAGTCGTTCACGAACTGCACATCACAAAAGCTAGGGAGAATCTATATTTGGTTGACTGCGTTCATAAACATTAAATATAGTTTGACAATAATAATAATAATAATATACATTTAGAATCATAGAGATAATATAACAGTTTGAACCATTAGCATTGTTTAGCCATCAGTATCAATCTAATTTAATTTCATCTTTAAAAAAAAAATAGTCAATTGCATTTCTTACGTGTTTTTTTTATATATATTTGGAGTCACCCATTGTTTTTTACAACAAAAAAGACTCGAGCGATTGGTATTTATTCAGCACATAGCAAAACGCTGTTTGCCCAATTCCTCTTCTATCCAGTAAACCTTTAGGGATTAGTCATGTGATCAATCGCCCGTTGAAGCACACCCATAACCGCAGCATGTACATTTTATACAAACAAAGTTTAAATGTGTATATATTTAGTATTTACCACAGTAAAATAACATTTAGAAAATGTATATTTAATAATGTAAAATATAATAGACGTTTAAGAACGTCATCCGTTAGAATGTGCGATATCATCCTAAAAGGTCATTGTATCGTAGCTGATACTACGTGTCACCTTGTGGACTAAGGGGAATCGCCGTCATTATTAAATTATAAAATATTTAACCGAGGTTGTAAATCGTCATGTAATCTTTGTAATCACAATATGTAATCAAGTTATATAATTAAGCCTTAAGTACAATAACGTTACAATACCAGTAGATGTTTGTATTTATTTATTTTGGAAATTAGGTATATATCTCTATTATTATTATTATTATTATTATTATTATTATTATTATTATTATTATTTAGTAATTTGGCTGACTTTACTCAAGATGACTTAGAAGTATGAATATAATTTGTGCAAAATAGTTAACTACAGATATGATTAATTTTTGTATGTGTATAAAATAACAAACACACATAGGCTACAACTAGTAGTGATTCATTTTATTATTTATTTGTTTGGCAGACTTACACAAGGTTACGTAAATAGTGAACTAAGAAGAACTGTAAGAAATTCTGGTGCACAAACTTGTAATCTGAGTTTCTGACAGCGTGAAGCAGCTCTCTAGAAAGTACACACCGTCTGGATCAGAGATATATATTATGGTCTGGAGGATGTAACTGACGCCATTTTAGCTCACAGAGTTCTTATCATGCACTAAGTAGCGGGAATTTGGATCAACATGGCACATACGGTCTTCAGTTTCATAACACTCAACGAGATGAGACAACGGTTTCCTTGTTTCAACGAACAAATCAGCCAGACTCGAGAGGAATCATTTCATGAGTTTGATAGGCTGGTAACTCGACTCCTGTGCGCCACGTAGCTTGTTCATGGGGTGAATCACTAGTGCGGAGAGGACTCCTGGGTAAAAAATATCTTGGGGCGTCAGATTTTCCGTCCCAGTTTGACCTACTGCTGCGGACTCTTCTGCTATACTATCGTCACTGGTACTGCGTAGAATTTGATGGCGAATTATCTGCAAGTTAAGTTTCTGGCACCTTCATCAATATGTTCATCAATTTTACATGCCAATGTCTGCCCTATTCTTTCCAACAACAGCAATCTACTCGACACAAAATAAAATCGCCATTTACCGACCCACATTCAACTTGAATTAAAAGCTCCCTAATGTTTTCTAGGATAAGACTCCTATGTCATATTGCACACATTTGTAACGTATGGAATATTCACAGCATTGAAACTGTACAGCAACGCCGCTGCAGCCCTGACTGCACACCTCTCCGCACTACAACCAGGCAAAGAGAGGAGATCAGAGTCACTTACTGTCCCGCACATCGAGCAGGATTGACGGTAGCTCGAAATACAAGGGTGAAAAGATTGTGCCAAAATGAAAAGACAAAATAAAAAAAGAAATAAAAAACGAAATAAATTTTTGTACAAATTATCCTCCATACAGGAGCGGTGCGCTGAGCTAAACAAAATAATTGGACACTATTAAATTGGGGAGAAAAACAACAACAAACTAATTGGTGAATATATATTAAAAAGGAAAAGACTTGAGAATGACGTATATGAGAGATACAACATCACTGTGTTTTTTAATATTGTGCCGATACATAAAATATTATACCGTTCTAATCTGAGAATTTACTTAGTTGTTTTATATTTCATTTACCTATGAAATGAACTATAAAAAATAATTAAATACCCCCCTGAACACACACACACACACACACACACACACACACACACACACACACGGACACACACACTCAAACACACAGACAGACACACACACACACTCAAACACACAGACAGACACACATGCACACGCACACACACACACAGACAAACACACACGCACACACACACAGACAGACAGACACACACACACGCCACACAGACACAGACAGACAGACAGACAGACAGACAGACAGACAGACAGACACAGACACAGACACAGACACACACACAGACACACATAGAATACACACAGATACACACACACACAGACACACACACACACACACACAGACAGACACACACACACACACACACACACATACAGACACACACTACACACTCAAACACACAGACAGACACACGCATACTCACGCACACTTTTGCCACAGACACGCACGCACGCACACACACAAACACTCACACGCACACACACACACACACTGACACACTCACTTACACATTAAAACTCACACACACACACGCATACACACACACACACTGACATTAATCACACACACACACCACACACATGCACATGCACGCCGCACACACTCACACAGACACACACACACACTCACACACAAACACACACAGGACAGACACACACTCACACACACACACACACACAGACAGACACACACACACAGACAGACACACACACACACACACACTCAAACACACACAGACACACACACTCACCTCACACACACACAGACACACTCACACACGCAGAGACAGACACACACACTCACATATAGACACAGAAAGACAGATAGACAGAGCACACTCACACACACAGACACCATGCACACACATACACACAAGACAGACAGACAGACAGACACAGACACACACAGGCAATTTTTACAGGATGCACACGGACACACAGGACAGACACCTGCGGCACACACACTCAAACACACACAGACACACACACTTATCACACACACGCGGACACTCACACAGCATGGGAGACGGACCCACACAGACACACACTGGGACACTCTCACATGAAACGGAAGGACGGCCGGACCGGACCCGCGGAACGAGACGGACACACTCACCTTGCCCCCCTGGACGCCATCTGCACGCACACACACCACACACACGGACGGACAGACAGGACGGACGGACCAGACACGGACACACACAGACCTGGACACACGCCTGGACACACACGGACCAGACAGACACACAAACCTGACACACCTGGACGGACAGACACACACGCACACACACCTCCTGCATTGCTGCCACACACTACGCCTCCACGTGCGCACATGCCTGCATACCATCACTCACACACACCTGGACGGACCCTCACTCCACCTGCCTGGACACACAGACACACTGGGACATGCCAACCACCTGCCACACGGACCACACCACGCACACACACACACTGACCGGACACACACAGCTCGGCGCCTCGCTCACACGCACTCATCTCTCAGCCGACACCTGGATACACACTCCCACACAGCATGCCACCTGGGATGACACACACACACACACTGACACACTCACACCCCGCACTCATCACGCACACACACCACACACAGACAGACAGTTTCTGCGGCACACGGACCAGTACAGGGGATAGAGGACAACCTGGACACACAGACACACACTCACACACACACACTGGCACACACACGCACTGGACACGCGGGACACCTGAACGGACACACACCGCATCACAGACACCTGCTCACACACACACACACACAAACCAGGGACCTGCCTGGACCACCGGACAGACACACACACATCGGACACACACACTGACACTCTCCACGCAGCCAGGACAGGACACACCAAGACACACACTCACACATGGACACAGAAGGACAGACGGGATGGGACACAGACAGACGGACACATCTCACCTGAAGGACGCCATACTTGCGCACACACACACACAGACAGACAGACAGACACAGACACACACAGACACACACACACAGACACACACACACACAGACACACACACTCACACACACACACACAGACAGACAGACAGACAGACAGACACACACAGACACACACACGCACACACACACATACGCATGCACGCACACACACACACTCACACGCGCACACACACACACTGACACACACACTGACACACTCACTCACACACAAACTCACACACACACACGCACATACACATGCACACATGCACGCACGCACGCACACACTCACACAGACACACACACTCACACACACACACACACAGACAGACACACACACTCACACACACAGACACACACACAGACACACAGACATACACAAACACACACACACAGACACACAAACGCACACAAACACACTCTGACAGACACACACACACACTCGCACGCACACAGTCCCTCCTTTTACACAGGCAAACACACCTCACCCGCCCGCAGCGTAGCGCACCTGGGACTGACACACACACTGACACACACTCCTGCCTGGACGGACCGGACACACACACGCATGACGGACAGACAGACAGACCTGGACACAGACAACCACACACTCCTCACCACACACACAGACAGGACAGACACACACACACACATGGACAAGGAGGACGGACTCTGCGCACACACCTGGACAGACAGGCGGAGACAGGCAGCCACACCTGGACACTTTCTCACACACAGCCACCTGCACACACACGCCTGGGACGCGTGCATGCACACTGAACAGACACACACAGGAGACCACACACACACAGACGGACACACACACTGAACCAGACCTGCCTGCACCACACAGACAAGACAGACATGCACACACACACATCACTCAGACACACAGGCACGGACCTGCCGCATGAGACAGACAGACAGACACACACACACAAACAGACGGACACACACACACACACAGACCTGGACACTCAAACCACACACACATGCAGACAGACAGACACACACATACAGACAGAGACAGACAGACAGACAGACACACCTCACACACACACACACTCACACCACATGCGCACACACACACACATAAGCATGCCACGCACACACACTCACACACACACTCACATGCTCACACACACACTGACACAAATGTAAAATGAACACATTTATTCCTTTTAAAAATAAGAAAAAACTGAACTGTCAGAAGTGGATTTGAACCCGCCTCCATTTGGAGACCAAAACACACAATTCTTTGGAAAGATAGAGTCCTTGAGTCTGGTTTTAGACCACTCACCATTCTGAAAAAGCTGCATTTCTTATTGTGAAAACCGCATTATTTATTTCAGCACACACTAGGGTTCTCGTATCAAGGCCCGATTGGGTTTATTACGCACATACCAACTGTTGCTCCATGAATGATGTAATGACAATTGTAAAAAACGGATTGAAGCCAACCAAAAAAGTAAGATTATTTATTTTCAATAGATTTATAGCTATAAACGATGCATGCATTTACAATAGCAATTGCTATTTGACAATGACCAATAAGTAATTTTGTTGCAATACTGTATACAATGTGAACATAATCAGACATTGCTCCGTTGTCTCAAAACATCTACAATTTGTATTTAAAAGGACGCCCAACATGGGGCTCAAACCCCAACCCTGAATTAAGAGTCTCATGCTCTACCGACTGAGCAAGCCGGGCTGACTAGTGGAACTTTCTTTTCTGTAACCAACTGAGCTATTAATTTGTCGTCTCATTTGAGAAAATACTGTGAACGACAGAACCAAAGATTCTAAATATAATCCACTGGACGTCACAGAAACAGCTTTTGATGACACAGAGTCGTATAAACACGAATCCTAAAATGTTATTCAGATAGAATTGTCGCTTAAAACAACTGCAGCCTCCCCCCTGCCTCAATACAAATAATACCAAATGAAAATCGAATTACATGTATTTAAAATGAATGATCTCATCCATGAAACGATTGGTTTCTGCATTTATACAGTATCAACCTTAATCTGATTTGAGGCTCCCAACCTGTGGAGGATTTTAAATGTGAGGATGTGAATAGAGTCAAATACATTTGCATCATTCTGTGTATATATATATATATATATATATATATATATATATATATATATATATATATATATATTTCAAGTAACTGTAGCTTTTATTATCATAATGAAAACACATTACCATGACCACAGTTCTGTAACAAAATAACAATAAAGATGTTCCCATGCGAGTCGAACCGGGCCGCCTGGGTGAACACCAGAAATCCTAACCGCTTAGACCATATGGGAAGCTGATTACCATAATCTTGGACATGCAACAGTAGCTAGTATACAGTACAATGATTGGTAAAAAACACAAAAAACACATATTTCATTACAAACATGTTGCAAATGAAAAGCAAACTTCAAACCATTTATATTTATTCTCCAATTAAAACAAACTCTTAATTACTAAAAAAACTATAAAAATCTCCCTTTGTGCTCTAGGAAGGCATACGATGGAGGATGACTGCAGTTTTTCAGTCTGGGGAATATTACAAATTAGACTGTGCTTTAAAATACACATGTAGGGGCAGGTCTCTGTTACAAAGAATTGTCACACTTTGTATTTATCTCCATAATGGTTGGGACTAAATTACACACATACATTAAAACTATTTGGAGAATCGAGGCATCGATCCGCTACTTCTACAATGCTAATGACGCTCTACCATTTGAGCTAATTCCCTGAATTGCGCCAGTGATTCTCCTACGCGCAGCTTGATACGAACAATTGGACTCAAACAGCTGCAGGAAGGTTCTCTGTCTCCAGTGTAGGAACTGTTAGATCCTGAAACCCTTGGTGTCAGCAAATCCCTCATCTTCCTCCAATTCAATAGACAGATCAGAGCCAGCCTCAACCTCTCAATCATGGCACCGTCGTCATGGAGAACTGATTGTACAAATACTCCACCAATTAGTTCCCCTGCAAAAAAAATGTGTATTTGTAATTAAAATGCAGCTACCTTATAATTATCTGTGAAAGATTATAAAATCAAACACTACTACTAACTCCTGTGTGGAATTTCACAGAAAATGCGCTAATAATTTAAAGCTTTATTCCTATTTTTTTTAATGGTAATACTGACAATCCTTTAACAAGTTCACTGTGCCTGTGTATTTGCATGGTCCAGTGTAAGAAGGTATGATTTTCTGGGTTCTTGGTTGCTCAGATCAGCACCAGTCATCAGAGCTGAAAAACAAAGCAATAGGTACCTGGTATGGTAACTGGACCACATATCATTTATATCAACTGACTGTTTTCCTCCAAATATAATAATGCCAGTATTTGATATGTGTATACTAAAACATTCATTTATATAGGATCAAGTTCCAATTCATCAGTTATAAAATGCATTGTAATAGATAATGAAATTAGCACTGAAAGGAAACCTATAAAGTAGTTATAATGTGAAGATCATTATTTTTATAAGCATTGATTCAAATTTAACTTACATGGTTGAAAACCTTCTGAGGCGATACCAGCTTATGGATTACTGTATCAGTCAGGGTTGAGCTGCCATCAGCCTTTCTTCTAAACAAGGTTCCATCTGAACCTGAAAAAGAGCATTTGTGACAGAATAGCAAGGTTGCAGTTAAACAAAAGACTTCAATTAAACAAATTGCCTAAACACAAAATAGTCACAATGGCCAAATAAAAGGTTTCTACACAAAACAACAAGAAATCAAAAGGGTTCCCTGGGTGAAAATAAATAAACACTACTATACAATGGCAAAAGGACTTACTGTTGAAAAAAATTATTTTTTAAAAAGCAGGTGCCATGTTCACATTTTTAAAATGTTTTCAAAACAAGATCATTTTTCAATGAAAACTAAATTAATCTTAAAACTAAAAAGTTAAATACAGTATAACGTTCATGGATACATAATTAAAAAATAAATGATAGAAAAACACAAAGTATCCGATACAGGGCAGCAGTGTGGAGTAGTGGTTAGGACTTTTGGACTCTTGCCGGTGTGGGTTCAATCCCGGTGGGTACACTGCTGCTGTGCCATGAACAAGGTACTTTACCTAGATTGCTCAGTAAAAAAAAAATAACTGTATAAATGGGTAATTGTGTGTAAAAATAATTGGTGTCTTGTAACAATTTGTAAGTCGCCCTGGATAAGGGCGTCGGCTAGAAATAAAATAATAATACTATCAATGCAATGCACTATTCTGGTACTATAATACAGTACCACCATGATAATACGATTATACTTTTTATTTCTAAGTATATCCTATCTACAGTATAATGCAACACTACACCACAGTACTATATGGTACTATTTATTTTTACCATAGTGCGATTTCTGTTGTCCCCGGATACAAGTATTACCTTTCCTGTGGACAAATATTAAATATAATTGCTTTGGATGAAACAGTCCCTCAAACAAGTTTCTAGCTGTTGTAAATATTACATTTTTAACTCAGGAGCAACACCTATTGTAAATGTCAATCGTGTATTTTTATTGATAATATTACAAAACATAGGTTTACTATCCACACATTTCTACAGCTGACATTTTATGTCTGAACATGTATTATTATTGGCATTTTAATTTGGTGACTATCGTTACAGTATAGTGACAATTAAAAATAATACTGTAATAAAATTCTTCCCTTCGGATGATTGTGTTCGAAACAAACCAAAAGTCTTCTGATTCAATAATCTCCATCGTTGAGAGCGCGCAGGATTCTAGGGAGTTCTCTGAGATCAATTGGATAATTCCGTCACTTCATTCTTGGTAGCTCTGCGAAATCTGATTGGCTCGCTCTGGTCAATTCTTGGTAGTGACACGGGCTGGGTGGTGAAACCTACGAAGATCTTCCCAAGTTGCAGATCGGGTGGGAGGAGAGCTGGCCGGGCTGGGAGCGCACAGAAATGCACAGCTGAACAGAACACCCCCCTCAGACATGTGCTGTCTATTCACGGGAACACCACTGAACCAGTTTCAGATGAGCGCTGGATACAATAAACAATCTGACAATTTCTACAAATAAAACCGTTTGTGTTCAAACCTATGAGAGGTGGGTATGGCAAAATGTGAACTGCAAGCAGGCGTCAAACATCAACGACAAAGTTCAACATTTGAATTGAAATAACAGCTGTCAAATAGACAAAAGCTCAACACTTTCGAAGATAATATGCCGAATTAATGCTCAACACACTAATTGAATGAATTATACATAAAATAATAGATATAATTAAGCTCAATAATTGAAATGGGAACTTCAGATCTTAAATAAATTGATTAATTCAAATTTCCAACACGCCATCCGATTTGTGTTTAGTCTGTTCCGTCAATACTGCGCGTTGCTATTTCAGGTTAAGCGCTGTTGCTTTCCATTTGCCACTTGGTCATTTCTATTCCCGGACTGCCCTGTCGCTGGCAAATCTGACATGCGAAGAGATGCTTTACACTGTTTCTTAAATCAGTGGCCTCAAATAAATTGTCTACATTAATGTCTGTAGCCTACCTGTCACTGGTGAAATTGGCAAAATGGGTGGTGACATGGATGTTCACATCAGAACTCGAGCTGTCATTCTCGTCCTCAAACTGGCTGAACACATCTGCTAGTTCTGCATGATAATGTGTTTCTTCATTTATGGCGGCCTGCTTTTATTATTCATTGGGGTTTTGTTTACTACGCCTCCATAGCTGAGCCTTTAATCAGACGGTCCTTGGGTGACAGTCCAGTTTGATCCATACGTACTTCTGCCAAACTTCAATTCAAGTACAATCTTCTAGAATTGGTTATTATTATTATTATTATTATTATTATTATTATTATTTTATTAACATACTGATTTAAAATTAGAGGACTAATAACAGAAAAGGGGTACATTACATCAATTACGCTAATTAGCTCCCATTAGCACCTGAACCTCTTTATAACCCCATTGCGCCTCTAAAGACACCAAACTCAGCTACTGGCGGTTTTGTTTTATTATTTCTTTATAACGGTGAAAAGAAGTTCACGGTCAGGGCTGCCTTAGATTTAATGATGCCGTGTTGTCTTAGATTTGGGTAATTGTTGATCTTTTCTCTACTTTAGAAACGTTTATTTTTATTGTGTTTCTCACTAGCACAGTCTTTTCCAATGCAGAATATTGTAAT
>CM072693.1:6429979-6471211 GCA_036884735.1 Huso huso | reverse complement strand
TATTTTACAATGGGATGGGTTATTTACAATGGGATGGGTTATTTTTTTTACAATGGATGGGCCGGTTATTTTTCAGTGGGATGGGTCATTTACAATGGGATGGGTTATTTTACAATGGGACGGGTTATTTTCAGTGGGACAGGTTATTTACAATGGCACAGGTTATTTTACACTGGGATGGGCTATTTACAGTGGCACAGGTTATTTTACAATGAGATGGGTTATTTTACAATGGGATGGGTTATTTTACAATGGGACGGGTTATTTTACAATGGGATGGGTTATTTTACAATGGGACGGGTTATTTACAATGGGACGGGTTATTTTACAATGGGACGGGTTATTTTCAAGTGTCCTGATACAGCTCTGCGTTATGATCAGCTCCGACAATTACAGGTTTCTAACAAACAAACAATCTCAAATAAAAAGTCAAAATAAAAAGTAATTCACTTGAGCCTGAGTACAGTAATTCAACATTTTTAAAAGCATCGAGTTTGAAACACATGCAGATATTCTGAAAGACCCGACACCAAAATATGAAATGCATATTAAAATTGTAAATAAACGTCCAGTAAAAATGGTGAATGCTGCTGTTTGTTTCATACACATCAATATGTTTCTATATATTTAATCTGTGTTTTTCACAGCAGCACCACTTAAGTTTATGAAGCCTCATCACAGTTTCCATACATACCAATAAACTCCTATTGAAAAAGAATGGTAGGATTTTTACATAAAAATCAGACGCACAGGATATTGCAAGCTGCAAATATTATCAAATATATAACCAGTGATATTGTTAAAATCTGATATGCATTTCAAAGTGTAAATGCTAAAACAGCTTTAATTAAGAACTTCTCATAGATTGGTGTTGTCCATTTATTTCCAGGGGTATACATCCTCCATCAAAATGAAGTTTACTGCATTTGAATCTTTCTGTTTTTTTAATGAAAGACAACATCATATCACTGTCAATATAGTTATTTAATTCAGCCTACTGTGTATAATCTAGAGATTTCTAACATCTACAGAAGCCTTTCTGAAGTGATCTCAAGACAATTTGATTATTTTAATGAATATGTTGTCTTCAGCATACTTAACTCCAAATAGACACTGGTGTTGCTATGTGATTTGTCACAGACAGGACACACACTGGTGTTGCTATGTGATTTGTCATACTGTAGTAGTGTATTCATACTAAACTTATTAAAAGACATATTCTCTAGAAATAACACTACCTGTTTAAGTATTACCATGATACTGTGCTGTGGTCTCATAGGACACTGCTGATGTGATTCAGCCCTGTTCTGTTGTACTGTTCCTCTCCTTTAAGGTTGTTGTAGTAAAACCACTGCTTAAAAAAACGACTATGAATCCAGAAGTTCTTAACAATTCCAGGCCCATTGTTATCTCCCCTTGATATCCAAAGTTTTAGCCAGAGTAGTAGCTAACTTGTATCAGAGTGGTGAATGATGTGCTGTTATCTTCTGATATGGGCTCAGCCACAGTTCTTATACCTCCAGATCTAAGTGCAGCATTCGACATTACTGATTATTACATGT
This sequence comes from Huso huso, assembly GCA_036884735.1. Taxonomy (NCBI): domain Eukaryota; kingdom Metazoa; phylum Chordata; class Actinopteri; order Acipenseriformes; family Acipenseridae; genus Huso; species Huso huso. Next base: position 6,469,649 of record CM072693.1, on the reverse strand, counting down.
ACATTTGATGTCAAATCTGATGGATTCTCCTCTGAACTGAGGGCTGAAATGAGAAATGTGGGTGTCATTTTTGATCCAGATCTGATTGCCACACATTAGAAATGTAACTAAAGTGTCTTTTCTACATTTATGAAATATTGCTAAATTAAGGGGCTCCTGAGTGGCGTATCCAGTAAAAGCGCTCCACGTGGAGTGCAGGATGTGCTCTATAGTCTGGACATCGCGAGTTTGAGTCCAGGCTATTCCACAGCTGACCGTGGACGGGTTCCCAGGGGGCGGCGCACAATTGGCAGAGGACAGCGTGTGTTTGTCTTTGCCACTCCTGAGTCAGCGCAGGGGTGGTAGCGGTGAGCTGAGTTTCAAAATAATAATTGGCCATTCCAAATTGGGAGTAAATAATAAAAATAATGGGCAACGACTAAATTTATATATATATAAAAAGAAATATTGCTAAATTAAGACGTTCTCTGTCAGCAGGATGCTGATGCATGCTTTTATAACATCTCGGATTGATTACTGCACTGCTCTTGAGAGACTGGTGCATGCTTTTATAACATTTTGGATTGATTACTACACTGCTCTTTCTCTGGTATTGTGTTTTATCTCGATTGCAGCACAAGGAGCACAAACACATTACTCCTGTTTTAGCAGCCTTGCATTGGCTTCCTGTACAATTTAGGATTGGTTTTAAGGTCCTGCTTTTAACTTATAAAGCTTTAAATGACCTTGCTTCCCGATATGTAAAAGATTTGCACACATGTCCAGCTCTGTTAGATCACAGGACGAAGGTTTTCTCAGTATTCATGGACACATAAGAAGGTGGCAGAGCGGTCAGCTCTAGAATGTAGAAGACATGCTGCACCATCTGCTGCTGCTTTTAAATGAACATTAAAGACACATTTCTATCATCTGGATATGTATTTTAAAGGGAATATTTTATCAGCCTTTTCTAGGACATATTTTTATTTTGTATTTTGTGCTTTTTAAAGTGCCAATTATAATTACCAGTTTAACTATTTTACTGTATGTAATTTAAGGGTGATTTGTGTTTATCTGTAACACACTGATTGATTGATTGCCTCTAGGAATGTATCTTTGGAGACTTCAAGCTAAGTATTTAGCATGTTTGTTTAGAATATATCATTGGGGACTTCAAGTATTTAGCATGTGTTTAATTTTTATTTAATGAGACTTGTTGTTTTTAAGCAGCTCCTCTCTTTGTTATTGGTCTCTATCATTCATGTATTTATTGACAGTAGCTCCTCCAGAGCTGGTGCAAATGTTTCCCAGGATTCAGTGCTTCATGGACTTTTTTAAACTTTTAGCACAAACAGAAATCTATGAGAAGTTAAAGCACCACCAAGCCATCGTGGTTCTTAGAGAGAAGAATTCATTTCATAAGTTCATGTCCACAGTTTTATAGATGATAAAACACAAATACAACAAGCAAATACTTTTTTTTAAATGTTTTATTATTACACCAGAGGAAAAACACACGAAACATACAATTGTCATTAGATTAACATTGACAAACAAAACAACAATAGAGTGAGGCACTAACTAAACAGCGAATAGAAGGAAGTCAACCATAAGGGTGGGGCACATTGAACCTTTCCCATTCTTACACTGTCTGCTGCTCTTACACAAAGACATTACAGTGACCTCTAATTCATACCCAAAGAAAGCTGGACATTACAAGCAGCGGTTCTCTTGCCCTTTAGGCATCTAATAGTGTGCACCGCTCCTCTTGATGGACTCGCTCCTGGGAGTGCTTACAGCCCTCGTGCTTCACAGTGCAGGTACGTCTCCTTGCTGTTCCACACGGCCTTGGTGAGGGTCAGGTTGCTTGCGCTTGTTTTTCCCGGTCCTTCTGCTTCATTTGTGCTGGTCAGCACACCAGGCGATTGGGCCACCCCGTCCACCGGGTCCACTTGATATCCACGACATCGGGTAGAAATTATTCACCAGGCAGACCAGGGTGGCTTTGCCCTTTGAGTCGAGCTCCAGCTTGGAGGAGGAAGCAGGGAGACGGAGGAAGGAGCAGTGGGGCTTCCAGCTGTGGAAAAGAAAAGCAAAAGATCAGATTTATTTATCTGTGTCTAACTTACAGGGTCTTAGAGGATATCATTTTCAGTGAGATTCCTGAATGTAACTTCCTGTCAATCCATCACACAAGGATGCATCCTTCCTTTGAAACCTTCTGAGTACTACTCAAAATAAGAGTTCATTTTACAGCACATTTCTAGAGTGCATGTCATGATTTAATAGGACATGAAACAGTTAAAAAGACACAGCTATGTACAATTGATGGTCGTAATACAACTATATTAGTATAGGGATCTGTCACAAGTGGTTATAAATATGAATCATGTAATAACATGGATTAGAGCTTTCTTTAAACATGTTATAGCACAAAATAAGTGTGCTGCCATTCAGTGTTACTATTACAAAATCTATAACTGTTAACAGCATAATCAATAACATGCTGATAGAATGTACATTATTACTTTCAACAGGGCCCTATGTTAAGTGATACAGAATATAGTCACAGTGTATAAAACCTGGTTGTGTGCATTGAACTGTGTATTGAATTAAAATGTGAGGCTCTCCACTTGAAACTCAGTGTATCAAGCTGTCGTCAGAAAAACTTCATATTTCACAGAAGGGTAAGTGTGCAGTACACTCTCAGAAAAGGACAAACCAGGGTAAAGATTTCGAAGCATATCTGCCCTCTAGATCGATTTTCTATTGTCTTTTAAACATCTGTATCACTGTTGATTTTCCTCAATGCATGTTAGATTTAGATGAGAAAACGTATTTTTAAATGTGTATGATTTTCTCCGTACACAGTTATTTTATCATATTGCAAACAGATTTATAAATATTTAAAGACAGTTGATCACAAAGTCGTATTTAAAGTTTTTTGAACAATTAAACATTTACAAACAAAACGTCAGTCAGCTGTTAATAACCATAGAAATGCCGATTAATAATCTCGTAGCACATCCTGGTAACTATGCACTAGTGGAATTTGCTAGCGTATACCACAGTGTACTTGTGCCTTTCTGAGACATCATGCACCTCTTTCACAATTAAGTATTCCGTTAATAAACATCTTTAAGTATTCCGTTAATAAACATATTTAAAATAAGCATTACAAATGGCAACAGCTAGTTTGTGTTGTTCAATCACTAGGAGCTGTAGCTGACTGGAGTTCTTAAACCCCAGAACTAGCAGCTTGTCATTATTAGTGAAATCATACAAAGAGGAATCACAGCTCAGAATGACTGGAAGCCAAATCAAAAACAGATTTATGAATAAATGTTAAAAAAATACAACAATTGCCTGCCTGCTTAAGCCACTGTGGAGAATAAATGTAGATTTTACAACCAGCCTGGTGCCGTGCCTGAAGGTATTGCACGGGCTGCAACACTGGAACTAACAAAAGTATCTAGCACAACTAACGACTATTCAATACCAGACAGAATGCTGTAATAATAATAATAATAATAATAATAATAATAATAATAATAATAATCCAATAGAGAAATGCAGGAAAAAAAAGAATATAGTTTTCTTTAGCTGCTCAACATATTTTCACGCTAAATTCTAAATTTGACAAATTTTCATTTTTTTTATTTTTTTTTTTTATTTAAAATATATATTAAATAAATAAATCCTCCACATGATCTGAGCTAATGCAGATGCTGTACAAAACCTCTGCCTCACATTCATATCCTTACAGCTATTACTACTATAATTATTATTTATATTGTTCATTCATGCCTGGTATATTGTAAATACGAATTGATAAAACGAGAACGGAAAGCAATGTGCAACAGTTAATAAATAAATGTATATATATTACACGCATATTACATTCCTCTTGTAGTCTTTAAAAAACAATGAAGTTTGTGTTAACGTAACTGCTTGATTTAGCAAAATTCAAAAAATATTTCAGAAAGAAAGTGGATACAACAACGAACTGCCTGGATAAGCCTCTGCAAACGAATAGACTTCTGAGCTAATGCAGCCGCTGTACAAAAACTCCCTCAGTTAACATACTGACTCACAGCTCAGTGCGACTAGAAGCCTACTAAAAAATATACTTATGAATAAATGTTAAAAATACAATAATTACCTGCCTGGCTAAGCCAATGCAAAGAATAAACTTACATTTTACAAGCAGTCTGGTGCCCTGCCCGAAAGCACGACCCAGCGATTAATTCTAACAGAGCCTCGTACAAAAACTTCTGACTTGCTGAGTCCATACCAAGCCAAAGAAATGCAGATAACGCGACTATTCAATAGCACAAAACATACTGTAATAATAATAATAATAATAATAATAATAATAAAAACAGAGAAATGAATAACATCGCAATTAAATGTTTGGTTTTTTTTTTCTTCAGCTGCTCACTGGGTTGGAGATTCTCACTCTAAATTCTAAATTTGACCAACTTACTTGTTCTTTTTTTAATAAAAAACAAAAAAAAACCCAAAAACATAATAAATCCTCCACATGCTTGTAAACTGCACTGATAAATCAGACTTACATTTCACAATCAGCTTGGTCCCGGGTCCGAAAGTCAACCACAGTGATCTGAGCTAATGCAGACGCTGTACAAAAACTCTGCCTGCACTTAAAACGAGTTTGCAAGCCTGTGTGCTGGTTTTACTGTTCCTTCTCTTAATATTATTATTATTATTATTATTATTATTATTATTATTATTATTATTCTTTTTCCTCTTCTTATTATTTTTTCTTGTTCTGATTCTTACTGTTATTGTTCTTATTATAATTTTGCAGAGTAGCCGTCCTTTCAGTCATGTTTGCTATATTATAAATAGGGATTTATAAAAAGAGTACAGAAAGCAACGTGCAATTGTTAATAAATACATATTAAAATGCAACAATTACCTGCCTGGTTAAGGGAATGAAAGCAATAACTTACATTTCACAACCAGCTTGGTCCCTGGTCCGAAAGTCCACCACAGTGATTCATTCTAACCCAGCCCTTGTACAAAAACCCTGCCGTGCTCAGGTCTGTCGCTCAGAGCCTATTCCTCGATTTCGAGGATTCAGCTATGCAAGAAGCCCATTTACTTGCTGGAGCAGCCTCACAGCGTTGACCAGGACAGATTTTAAAGACTCAATAAAGCAAGGCATCAGCATTATTTCCCATGAAATGAAAAGTGATTGAAATGTGGGAAACGCAGATACGGCTCATGGTGTAAAATACAGATACAGAACGTGTGTTTCTTCTGTCTCTGTATTTCACTGGCTGACTTCTTAGTCTTTGAACAAGTTGAAATTGACATTATTATTGATTAAGATCTCATTAGGGTTTCGTACCTGCAATACTATACTTCAGAAGTAGATTTTCAATATGTCACTCTCTATCTGTAATATGCATATTTGTTTCAAAAAACCTTTATATTATCTTCTAATAATAAATCCTCCACATGCTGGTAAACTGCACTGATAAATCAGACTTACATTTCACAATCAGCTTGGTCCCGGGTCCGAAAGTCAACCACAGTGATCTGAGCTAATGCAGACGCTGTACAAAAACCCCCTCAGTTAACACACTGACTCACAGCTCAGTGCGACTAGAAGCCTAATCAAAAATATACTTATGATTAAATGTTAAAAATACAATAATTACCTGCCTGGCTAAGCCAATGCAAAGATTAAACTTACATTTTACAAGCAGTCTGGTGCCCTGCCCGAAAGCACGACCCAGCGATTAATTCTAACAGAGCCTCGTACAAAAACCTCTGGCTTGCTGAGTCCATACCAAGCCAAAGCAATGCAGATAACATGACTATTCAATAGCACATAACATACTGTAATAATAATAATAATAATAATAATAATAATAATAATAATAATAAAAACAGAGAAATGCAGAACATTGCAATTAAATGTTTGTTTTTTTTCTTCAGCTGCTCACTGGGTTGGAGATTCTCACTCTAAATTCTAAATTTCACCAATTTTCAAACTTACTTGTTCTTTTTTTAATAAAATAAATAAATAAATAAATAAATAAATAAAAACCATAATAAATCCTCCACATGCTTGTAAACTGCACTGATAAATCAGACTTACATTTCACAACCAGCTTGATCCCGGGTCCGAAAGTGTACCACAGTGATCTGAGCTAATGCAGACGCTCTACAAAACCCACTGTGAGCCAGAAACTACAGCACAGGGAGTCAGTGTTCACTCACAGCAACTACAGCACAGGGGGTCAGTGTTCACTCACAGCAACTACAGCACAGGGGGTCAGTGTTCACTCACAGCAACTACAGCACAGGGAGTCAGTGTTCACTCAGAAACTGTCTGTATTATTATTGTTCCAGTACACACTTGTCAAAATTCTTCATATGAGTTTCCTAATCAAGTAACCTCCTAATTCAACCTTTAACCAATACATATATGAAAGACAGTACTGAACTGGTATACAAACAGGGGGTCAGTGTTCACTCCAAGTCAAATCTCCCTGCATGCAAAACAATTACAACACTACCACCTGAAAACTTACTTCATGTGTATCATCAACATGTAATAATAATAATAATAATAATAATAATAACACTTACCTCAACATTCCATATGCTTACAAAAATCTCTTTCTCTTATTCCAAAATACATTTCAGACGCATTTCCAATGAAGTGTTCTTGCAGAAAACAGAGGGTGGTTAGGATACTGTATGCAACATCGTGGTTTCCATTAAACTCCAACAGAATTAAAACACAGAAAGAAAAGGTTTCAAAACGTGTCGTCTCCGTAACTGTAAAGCTTTCCTTTGAACGCGTACAGAAGCGTCTTCAGCAGAACCAGGTCTTTGAGGTGATAATCTCCACATGCTCTGGCCATTGAAGTGACGTGCTTCACAGCGGTCGTATTTTTAATTCAGCTCATGAAACTGTCTGCAGTTCTGTCCTGTCACAGGGTTCAGCTGCTTTAAACAGTCCTTGTGGCGCTCCAGACAGATTCTACATTGCATCTATATGAGGTGGGTGTAATGTAGTGACTCCAGTCTAGTAAAGACTGGGTTCCAGCTATTGGTTGTTATATGTCAGTGACGTATGTATATAGTCTTACAAACAGTACATGACGTTCACAGCTGGGTTTGTGGAGCGAGAGCGAGAATCTAATCTAACAGTTAATTAGCACGTCACTGTCTTCATTGTAACACTCACAACACTACACTGGCGACGAGGACTCTGAAGAAAAGAACTCACCGAAAACTGTAAGTCGAAAAAAAACAACAACGAAAACCACAATGCAAGGCAAGCAACGGGATTTCAGGCTTCCCTTGACTTTGATATTGACTGAGACCACTGCTCTGTAGGGCTGAGATGGAATAAATGGCTACAGAGGTTCGAGAACTTTCTAATTGCTTCCAGTATAGAAGACAGCATACAAAAACGGACCATGGTATTGCATTGCATGTTATTGAGAAAAAAAGTGTATGATATATTTGATTCCTTGACCAATACAGGCGACGCTGAAAACTACAAGCAAGCTGTGAAAAAAAAAAATTATACAGAAAAAGAAAGCTGACTATGAAACGCATGTGTTTAGACAAACAACACAACAGGCTGGAGAATCGTGAGATGAGTAGCCTACCACACACGACTGAGACAGCAAGCAGCCCACTGTGAATTCACGGACACTGCTGGAGAAATAAAAACGCAAATAATACCAACTGCTCTTCATGGAGAGTATGACGTAAAGCTTTCAGAGAACCTGCATTAACCTTAACTGCATTACTCGCTTTCGGGAGAACGTTAGAGATATCCGAGTTTCAAGTGAAAGATATTGAACAGACAGCATACACAGATGGTAAGCACACGGATGACGCGATGGTAAACCACATTTCTCAGCGTGTAGCGTACAAACACAGACAGGTCGAAAAACAAAACACAAGTCAACAAAAATACCTGTTACAACTGCGGAGCCACATTCCCAAACAAAGAAGGACAAGCGTGTTGCCCTGCTAGAGGCACACAGTGTAACCCATGCAGAAAGCTGAATCATTCACGAAGCACTAACGCTCGAAACCACAAGAGGGCAGCAAAGACCAAATCACAATACAAAAGAAGACCAACGATCAACAAAGTTCTATCTAAAACTAACTACTATGCTGAAACGACTGAGAACGAAAATGAATCTTCCAACACAGAAGAAGAATGTGTATACATTGTATGCAATGTAAACTACCCTAAACAACCGTTAACCAAAAGCAACATACAAGAAATACCAGCAAAGATTATGACAGATTCGGGAGCCAGTGTGAAGTTACTTGAGGAAACTGAAGCTACGGAAAGCAAGCATCAAAATAACATCATATGGATCCACTGCAGCATTAGAGCTGAAAGGCAAATTGTGGAATCAAGTGGAAAACTCACACCTGCTCTGCAGTGAAAGGAAACAATGAATCACTACTCAGCGACCACACACCATCAGAACTAGGACTGATTAACCTAATCAATGATATACCAGCGACAACACTGAAGAAATGTATGTCAATGGAGCATCCTCTAATTGCAGCATACTCAGACTTATTCAATGGAACAGGTCAACTGAAAGACTTTCAAGTCAAGCTACACAGACACAACCATGCAGCCAGCAGTACAGCCACACAGAAGAATCCCTTTCCACATCAGGAAGAAAGTGGAACAAGAACTCGATCGATTACAACAGCCGTGAATCATCAGAACAGTCACTGGCCCAGCGCCATGGGTTTCACCAATCGAAGCAGTACCAAAAACCAAGAGAGGTCAGAATATGTGTCGACATGCGTCTTCACAATGCAGCAATATTAAAGGACTGTCATATCTCTCCCACCATTGAGCGCCCTCCTGGGACCTTTACGATTCTGTAACAAAATCTAACAGCGCTGCGACAGGCAAGTGTAAGAGTTTTGAATTTGATGCGAGCAGCAATAGGGAGCCAATGGAAGGAGTACCCTCAGTGGAGCAGCGTGGGAGATACCAGGAAGAGGAAACAGCACAGTTTTGGATGAGAGCTTGAGCAGATGGACAGCAGATGCAGGGAGGCTGGCCAGGAGGGGGGTGCAGTATTCTAGGTTGGACAGTACCAGGGCCCTGACTAGGAGCTGCATGGAGTGCTTGGTGAGCATTTATGCTCATTCCTAGCTGTGTTTTACTCTGCAGTCCCAGTTCTTCCCCATTTCTGTGTCCTGCAGCCCCTGAATCACTGCTGCTCTTCATGAAGCCCCAGAGTGTGCAGTATGGGACAGGGGGTCAGTGTGAGGGGCAGTGCTGCACTGGGTGTGCTGGGGGGGGGGGGGCACTTTTAGATTGTTTTGAAATCTGTTCATAAATATTGTGCTGTTCATAAAGGAAGGGTTGTGGCTGTGAAAGGCACTATAAAATGAGCCGTGGTCACTGTGTGAAGCCACAAAATCCAGGTTTAAAAGAGCCCCCCTCTGTGAGGTTGGAGCAGTGCAGTGTCAGTGTGCAGAGCTGCTGTGTTTGCAGTGAGCTGTGTGATGTGTGTGGAGTCAGTGGAGCCCTTTAGAGAGCTGGAATACTGGACTGACACTGAGAGAAGAGGGGCTCCACTGTGCACGACTGCTCTTCACTGCTGCTCTGTTCTTGTACAATAACTCTCCTCATGGCATTCTCCATTCTCCCACACTACTGCATCCCAGCTCCTGATTGAGGGCTGACTGGATTCAACTCATTCCTCTCCTGTGTCTTTAATCACACACACCGGCTCCCTTCAGTCCCTGCTCAATGTTGAGGAGCCACAGCAAATCCTGCACAGCTGCAATTACACTTTATTTAGCTTTGAAAAAGGGACCTGTGGCTTTTTATATCAGAGCATTCATTCATTCATTTCTTAACAGCTCCCATATCCTTAATTAAAAGTGTAGGCATCATGATTCATGAACATCTTCATATGAGAATCAGATAGAAAAAATGTGTTACATAGTTTCAATTCTTTGAATAATTGAATGATGTTTTGTAATTCCTAAATACATTTAGAATAGATGGTATCATCACTACATTACTAGATGACCCTGTAGTCACAACAAAACCAGTTTGTTTAAATAGACTAATATTGAATCCATACCTTAATGTAACTGTGTGTTGTTATTGAGCTCAGTGTGTTTGTGTGCATTTGAGCTCCTCCACAGGCTGTGTACCGTTTCATTGCCTTCACCCTCAGCACCTGCAGTAGGTCCCAGCTGCAGAAATGCAGTCGCTGTGCAGTCCTGCTGAGGGAGGTTTTTGTACAGGTGTGTAGCACTGTGTGAACACCCAGCTACTGCTGGGGTAGTGTTGACTCTGACAGTAGTAATCTCCTGCATCTTCAGCCTGGACTCCACTGATGGTCAGAGTGAAGTCAGTCCCAGATCCACTGCCACTGAAACGAGTTGGGATCCCAGACTCAAGGGTACTTGCATATTTGATCAGGAGTTTGGGAGCTTCTCCAGGTTTCTGTTGATACCAATATAGGGATTCATCACCATCTGGGAACTTATACACTGCACTGCTGACTTTACAGCTCAGAGCGACTGTGTCTCCTGGGAGAACAGATTTCACTGCTGGAGTCTGAGTCAAAGTATACTGTCCACTGGATTCTGAAAATAATAAATAATAACATAGAAAAGACATTAGATTTCAATAATTTTTGTTTTAACACATATTGTCCAACACATATATTTTTTTAAACATGTTTTTCTAAATGATTCTTACCCTGAGTGCAGATGACAAGTGCCCAGATGAAGATGCTGATAAAAGTCATTTTTGTTGTGGATTCTGTTGCCATGAAGGGCAGCTCTCAATCATGAAGTGTTAAACTCACAGGGCTATAAACACTTCCAGAGCACTGAAGCATGTGCTGCCAATGCAAAGTGTCTTTTCTATGCAAATTGTCTTCCTTGGCACAGCAGCCACTTCTAGCCAAGCAGTGCTCTTAAGTTTAAACTCATTTTCAGCTGATGCAGTTTCTTTGCCTTTCAGAAAACAAGTTTTCTGTGGCAATCAAAAAGAAAAAAAATAGCTTTAGTTTTGTTTGTGTTGAGTTTGTACAAACACAACTTGTATTGTACTTGTATTGTAACACTTGAAATGTATTTGTTTGCGATTGTAAGTCGCCCTGGATAAGGGTGTCTGCTAAGAAATAAATAATAACAACTATTCCTCTCTCTTCTCCCTTCTCTCAAACAATTCATCTTAGCCACAGCTGTGATTATGTAGCTTTGTTACACTGTATAAATAATTATTAATTGTATAATATTAAAATCAGAGCTGCAGGTTAACAGATCCATCATAAACTTTGTGAAATCAAATCCTTCAAGAAGCAAACATTTTGATTTTGCACATTGCTAATGTTGAGTGAAAAGTTTCCAGTTTTTTTCCTGTGGACCCCCTGGACTGTCTCTGAGGACCCCAGGTTAAGAACCACTGCTCTGGATTAAAGAGCATCATTTTATTACTCTCTCTCTCCCTCTTGTGGTCACAGAGTGTAGTGCAGTTGTGTTGTTTGGTGTTTTGTCATTTGAAGGTTCTGGAGAGATATTCTCATGACATAAGAGACAGGCACGGCTGACTCAACTTACCGTGAATATTTTCAAAGAGTAAAGATCAGAAAAATTCCCCTAAAAGATGTATTGGCATCTTCATGAATTCAACGTTTTAAATGGTTGAGAGACTCTAATTGATTTATATTGTCCTTTGAGCCACTTTGTGTGACTCAATGACCTAATAACAGTTTAGTCACCCCAGCAAGTTAAACCAGTTGCTTCCAGATTGTTTTAATACATGCACTCCTTTTCCAGTCGGCTCCATAGCGTGGAACACTCCCTGTTTTTCACAGAACAGGACAGGTATAGAAGCCTCTAACCTGTTCTTAAGAGTGTGATTATGCACATTTGCTTGCAGTTTAAACAATGGCTCACAGAAACCTGTCCCTGGAAGATGAACGGATGTGGTTTCAGCACCTGTTACATAGAATAGCTCCAGCCATAATACATTGAAACCGTTTCAAATAAAAGCAAAATTGATGAGAGTCCCTGCAATGGGGGTCCTGTATGGGTGGTTCCATGGTGTAATGGTTAGCACTCTGGACTCTGAATCCAGCGATCCGAGTTCAAGTCTCGGTAGAACTTGCTGATATTAAGTTGTATTTGTCTTCCAAAAACACTTTATACCCAGGTTTATTTTTAAAATAACTAATGTTTTAAACCCCTACAGCCAGGCCCAACAAATCGACTCTGTTGGGACTCGAACCCACAACCTTCGAATCACTTCTGTGTTTGATTACAAGTCCAATGCGCTTTACATTGCGCTACAATGTATATTTGTGCATATTAATATTTATTTGTGGTTGCAAGTATTCTTATTTTTGCTTTCCTGCTCACCTGTGCTGCTTGCACTAGAACACACTATACCAAAACTCATCATCGCCACCGCTGGTTCATCGGTAGCACATCTGACTCCTTATCAAAAGGCTGCGTGTTAAAATCATCCTTTTACGTTATTAAAACCATGAGGATTTCTTTCAAGGTGTCTGGATATGATTGTGTAGGGTTGGGCTGACAATATTTTAGAGACCGGTCAAAAAAAAAAATATCACCCATAGGAATGTAAAACACTAGAGGTTTGATGGTACTATGCTTACAAGAAGAAAAGTCAAGTAGAAAAACGATGGTTTTGTGGTTTCATCGATGTTAACTTGACACTGATGAACACAGCTGAACCGTGGAATCAGTACTGCTAAGGTGTTTAGTAGCTACCTTAGGTATTTAAACAAGTGAAGAGGATGGATGAATGAAATAATACTGGTCTTGATGGAATGGCTTGGTATGTTTTTTGCTTTGGATTTGAAAGGTCCCGGTTCAAATCCTGGATTAGTTTGTCATTTTATTCAGAAACATGGCTTGAATATTCACAGCTATGCAGATGATACACAGATTTATATATCTGTTAAACCAGGTGCCATAACAGCTATCAATGTCTTATTCAAGTGTGTTGCTGAGATTAGAAGCTGGGTGTCTTTTACAGTTAAATCAAGATAAGAAAGAAGTCCTACTTTTAGCCTCTAAGCAACAGATGCAATTCGACAAACATTGATTTAGGTTTGTTAAACTCAAATGTAAAATCAGAGGTGAGAAACCTGAAGGTTATTTTTTGACCCTGAACTTTGCTTTGAATCGCATATTAAACACATTACTAGAGTCTCTTTCTATCATTTGAGGAATATTGCTAAAGTTAGATCTTTTCTGTTCTTGGATGATGCTGAGAAATTAGCACATGCTTTTATTTTTTCTAGATTAGATTACTGTAACGCTTTATTATCTGGATTTATGTCACAGGTAGGGTGACCTGAGATAACCTAGCTAGTGTACCTATGTAGCTGATGACTACGCCACCTTGTTTTTGGTAAGGCAAGGACCTTAGTAAACGAATAGTTATTTCATTCCCCCGTAGGTTCTTTGTTTCCTGGGTTCCCACACACACACACAATGGAACGGAGTCTGGTATAACAAATTTTATTGTTCTCAACAGGGTAAAAATTGTTAAAACCAAACCACACAGTAATACAAAAAATAATCTTAAAAAAAAAAAAAAAAAAAAAACACTGCATACTAGGCAGTCCCCTCTTGTTGGTCACGGTCTCAGAGAAAAAAAAAAAAAGTTCATGCACATGGACAATTACTGTTCGACAAAACAAACAAGGAAAAAGAAATAGTCCCGGGGTAGACCCCACACTCCTGGGGCTTCCCCGACTTACTTTCGGTCCGCTTCCTTTTCCTCCCACCGATCGCGGGAACCACCACCCCCTGCTGGATCTCTTCACTGCCAATCAGCGGTCGGCTCGAAGGACCTGAGACAGGAGAGCGGGCAAAGAAAGGGGCCGACAGGAACTGACACACAGGTAAGTAAACTACACCTTCCACCTCAAAGGTTCTGGTCACTTCCCTTCGACCGGTCCCTAACCCCGAGTTTGTCTCCTCTCTCTCGCCATGCTCCCTGGACCTCGTCCTGATTCCGTCTGCCACCACTGGACACGACCTGGAAGCTAAACTCCAGACCTAAAGGCAAGGCAGGTAAACCACTGGAGGCCTCAAACACACTCTGATGGGGGTGCAAGGGGCCAACCAGCACAGGCAAGCAGTATAGACAAAACAGTTAACACGGAACTTGACAACTGGTTGTCTTTTCCCCTCTTCCAGAGATCAAGGAAAATGATTCGCCCCCTATCAAAGATCCGTGGGGGGGCCCAAATGTCCTGGACTAACACTGGGACCCCGAGCAGTTACACCCGTCCCTTGCTCCACAAACAAAACAAAAAAAGAAACAAATGTCCAAAAATAAATCACTATTGGTTGTAGATCCAAAAAAAACATGTTTGTTAAATTCTTGAATAGAAGAATTATTGTCACCCAATGCACAGAGAGAAGAAAACACAGCAAAAAACAAGTACAAAAAATACAACCAACCACCCAGTATTGCCCCGACACAACAAAAAAAAAGAAACAAAAAATACTCAAAACCGTTCCTAAATGTTGTTCCAGTGCTAGTCCATCCCACAACGAAGTACTTGTTGCCAAATAGTCGTTTCCCAAAATATTCAAAAAACAATAAATCTTCCTTGGTATGCTTTCCCCAAGGCTGTGCACACTGTCCCTGTCTTCCTGTCTTCCTGTCTTCCTGTCTTCCTGTCTTCCTGTTCCCCCTTCTGCTCTCAAACCAGACCCCTTATATAGTCCTGTCTGAACCGCCATTGGCTGTGGTGCTACCCAGGCGAGACTTCCAGTTGCTAGGGAGAAAATGCTCTACCTACAGTCAACCACAACCACATAATTGAGACAAGCAGATAAAAAAAAAAAAAAACCAGTACACAAAAAACCCATTCAAAATGTGTCACTCCGTGACACTTACATGCCATGCTCTATCACGCCTGCAGCTTGTGCAAAATGCAGCTGCTAGAATACTAATGAGAACAAAACAAAGGGCTCACATTACTCACGTAAAAGGATGGGAGAGGCTGCTTTCTGTTTTAATGCTCCACACTCTGGAGCTCTATACCGGCTTTTATTAGAGATTCACCCTCAAGTGTTATTTTTAAATCTCGATTTAAAGCATATTTTTATAATATTGCTTTTTCTTAATATTAACATGTTTTAGTTTGAGTTTTGTTCTTACTTCTGCTTTTAATAATTGTACTTTTTTCTTTTCTGTGTTTTATTCTGTTTGTAAAGCGCTTTGAGCCGTATTGCACATGAATTGCACGATATAAATAAGGATGTATCATTATTTTTGTTATTATTATTAGGTAAAACTTACAGTAGTTTGGCCAATCTCATTTTAGGTCGTACTGTTTGAGATCAAGAAACATACATTTTCTGCTCTAAGTTACGTCAGTTATGCTTTGCCCATCTAAGCCACGGTGCCCCGTGTCACTTCAAACCTGCGGCAGAGGCTTTCAGCATGGTAATGTATTTCCCATACCATGCACCACTCCAAAATGAACTACGGGACATTTCTGCAAATGAAACAAAACATGCATTTCCCACCTCAGACATGGAAATCTGCATTCATTTCACCTGTTCGATCGCACGCTTCAGTTCCACAAACATTAATGGCAAATTCACTTGATTTTTTTTCAAGAAGGTAAAACCTCAGGTCCCACAGAGATTTGAACTGGGATCGCTGGATTCAGAGTTCAGGGTGCTAACCAGTACACCATGGAACCGAAAGTGAAGGGTGTGTCACTCCCCCTACTCCAAGGTATCAAATGTCTCTACTGACGACCCTTCGAGCGCCAGCCTTAACCATGTCTCATTGCACACAACCGTCAACATTTCAACATCTGGTACCGATAAACATCACATGTTGGAAGTTTGACAGAATCTCAGAGCTGTAAAATGCCATACCTTATTAATTCTGTATTGATGGTGCAAACATTTGATGGGTGCAGGTTTGTTGTCAAAAGCAGAGCACTGTTGGTGTTTCGTTATGTCTGTGTTTTAATTTGGAAGCCTCATGTTTGTGCTTGTGCTGTGTCTGTGTAAATGTGTGTGCATACGAATGAACTGGAAACAATGTCATGTTTTCTTGTTTGAAATGAGCTAGCCAAAAAGAGGCAGCTTTATTTTCCACCATGCTGCGTTTACCAGTGTACTTATTTCCAAACATTTCTATGTTGTGGGTAACTATTCAACACTAGTTGGTGTGGTCCTTGCTTTGTTTAACAAAAGCTCTATTTCATAATCCCATGATTAGTACTCACTTTAACTTAAGAAAAGCCTTCAGTAGGCCTATGCAGTTCTGGTATAATAACCAGAATGGAGGGGCTGGAGGAGAGAGGGGGTTGGTGGCTGTCTGCGGTGTTAGTGGAGCTCTGGCTCCCTCGTGTGGTCAGTATTAATATCTGCAGTGTGTCTCTCGGAGGTCACATTAATGAGTGCACTTTATTCACTTGAACACAGAGCAGCTCCTGTGTTAGCTGTCACTGAATCTCTTTATTCCATGATTTGCTGTATTGAGCTGGAGGCTCAGAGAGTGTTTCCTCTTTCCTATCAGCTGTGTGTTTTGTGTTTAAACCTCAGAGCACTCTGGATATTTACTGACACCCTCCTCCCTTTCCCAACTTGCTTTTGCTCTTTCTTTTTTGCATTAGGACTCTATAGAGTCCTTTTATGTAACTGTAACACCCGCTAGGCAGGGCTTACGAGAATTGAAATACATAATCACATTTGGAGTGGGTTGCGCCAGATTAGTGCGTAAGACACTGGACAAATAAAACAGTTACAGGTTGTTTTTTATTATGAAAGCAAATCAAGGATGGGATCAGAAACACGGCCTCTTCCAATTAAAAAATAATCTTTTATTTTATTGCAGATGAAAAGAAATGGAATGTTAGCAGCAGATTAATACACAGCAGGAAACGTTCAGCACCAGAAGCACACTAAAGTGCGCGGTGCAATAAATACCTGTGAAAAATGATTGATTTAACATTGCAATCATTACAAATAAATACAAATATAAACAACGACCGCTCTGAAAACAACACACAACACAAAACACAGCAGTGCGTGCAGGCAGGGGATGTGGGAGAGCTGCATGCATCATTTTCTGCTGCAGATCAATCTGTAACCCCATTCAACATCATCTCCTGCTTTACCAGACAAGGAGCAGACAAAAGCCTCACAAGACTTGACTCGCTCCTTGCTTACAGTATATCACTCTGTTACCCCAGTCTGCTCGTTGACTGACAATGTCCTGTATGGTTGACAATGAAGTCAGAATGGTTTCTTCCTCTTTCAATGCGATGCATTGGTTGTATCAGCCTGTGAAAGCATGCATTCCACACAGAGCTTCACACTGATAGTGCCTAGTCCTTGCACATACAGCAGCTTCCACAGCTAAACATCTGGCTATGTTCCTGTCAATGCTACACTTTATAGCATGAAAACAAAACTGGTTAATTCACCATTGTGATATTTCAAACATTCTACATTTATTTAAAAACAGAGACCAAAACTTCAAGCAACAGACATGTTTCGACTCCAAAGAGCCGTCCTCAGTGTTTAAAAGAAACAAAGCAAACCCAGCCCTTAATATCGTTATTACCAATTAGTGAACATGATTAAACACAGGTTTGTTAAGCAGACAATTCATTATCACAGACATACACTTCATCAAGTAAAGTTTTCAATCAGATATCCCAACATCAATGATTGGCAAATAAGTTACAATTTGTAACCCAAACAAACCTTAATAGTTATTAATCAATTGATGAAGATGATTAGATACAGGTATTGTTAAACAGCCAGCTCATAACCACAAACATACACTTAATGAAGTGAAATTTACAATGAATTATCTAACCATCAACGATCTCCAAATTGAAACAAGAAACAAACCCCACCCTTAATATAGTTCTTTAAATTGCACAATGGTGAATTAACAATGTGTTTGTGTGTGTACTCCATGTTTTCACACTATCAACACTTTTCTGAGCATCAACGCACCAAATACAAATGAATGAAATGCTTGAACTTTCAGCGTGAGGTTTAAATTTTGTAGCATTACTGATACACTTTATAGAAATAGATTTTTTATTCATATTTATTTCACTATATTTATTTATTTTATAGTTTCAATTAGAAATATATTAAATTGCTTTGAAGACATGTAAAGAAATAAAAAAAAAATCTTGTATATTAATATTGAAATACGTTAATATGTGTTTTAAAACCATAGATTGCTTTAAAACTTGTAACTTAATAGAAATATGTTGGATTGTAATATGCTATGTATGTATGTATGTATGCATGTATATATTTATGTATTTCCTTTAAGAGGAGTAAAGTGTCTGATTTAGTTTATTTTCAGTTTGTATTTAAGTATCAGAAAATTAACAATGTTCACCTTTATCTTTTTTCCTTACTAGAAATAAATTAAGAATAATATTTTCCTTTTCATTTGAAACTAAATTAGTAAATATAAATCCAATGACAGCCCTTCAGCCTCTGCAATGTATTAGAATACATGAATAATCAAGATATTTACCAGATTGATCTTGTCTTTTATTTTGAGCCCTTGTTATTGAGCTCAGTGTGTTTGTGTGCAGTTGAGCTCCTCCACAGGCCGTGTCCGTTTTCATTACCTTCACCCTCAGCACCTGCAGTAGGTCCCAGCTGCAGCAGTGCAGTCGCAGCAGTCCTGCTGAGGGAAGTTTTTTTACTGGTGTGTAGCACTGTGTGAACACAGCTCTACTGCTGGGGTAGTGGAAACTCTGACAATAGTAATCTCCTGCATCTTCAGCCTGGACTCCACTGATGGTCAGAGTGAAGTCAGTCCCAGATCCACTGCCACTGAAACGAGTTGGGATCCCAGACTGAAGGGTACTTGCAGCATAGATCAGGAGTTTGGGAGCTTCTCAGGTTTCTGTTGGTACCAGGCTAGTCCGTTGTTACCCGACACCGCGCTGCTGACTTTACAGCTCACAGCGACTGTGTCTCCTGGGAGAACAGATTTCACTGCTGGAGTCTGAGTCACAGTATACTGTCCACTGGATTCTGAAAATAATAAATCATAATATAGACATTTATAGTAAATGATTGAAATAAATGATGAAAACAGATTACATTTCAAGACTTTTTCATTTGATTTCATTCAGTTTGCCTGTTTTACTTTTAATACTTATATATTACGAATTGCCCCACAAATAGATTTTTAAACATGTGTTTTTCTAAATGATTCTTACCTGAGTGCAGATGACAAGTGCCCAGATGAAGATGCTGATAAAAGTCATTGTTGTTGTGGATTCTGTTGCCATGAAGGGCAGCTCTCAATCATGAAGTGTTAAACTCACAGGGCTATAAACACTCCCAGAGCACTGAAGCATGTGCTGCCAATGCAAAGTGTCTTTTCTATGCAAATTGTCTTCCTTGGCACAGCAGCCACTTGTAGCCCAGCAGTGGTGTAAACACAGGCTTGGTGCTGTGTGTTCTGACAGAGCAAGATTAGCAGTTTAGCATGAACACTCCCAGGACAGCAGGACTAGACAAAGAACAGCTTGAATAGGAGCATATGAGGAAAGCCAATCAGCCGAGCCCTTATTCCACTCAACACAGCTGGAATGGAGTCAAGTGTGGTGTGTGTTTAAAGCAGTACTTGCACTGTGTGTTCAGACAGAGCAAGATTAGTAACTGCCCTGGCATTAACACTCCCAGGACAGTGGGACTATACAATAGAGCCCAGCTATTAAGAGTAGCATTGGAACTTGATTAGCACAGTCCTTAATGCACTCATTAAAGTGTAATGCAGCAGTACTGCTTATTAAACAGCAGCACCGTCATGATTGAAGTGCAGTGAAGTTCTCAATGTCTTCAGTAACACTAGAAGACACTAAGCCTGCTGTAGTAGAGATTGCCAGTCCTTGTTTGGTTCTGTGTTGAGTGGCTCTTGCGATGCTGTAGGTAGCTCATTCACAATGTCAAACACTCCATCAGAAAGCCTTCAGGAACAGTAGAAGACACTTTGTGTCTGGAGTCCAAACTGTTCCTTCTAGTGTTACTGAAGAGCTGTCACTGGCACTGAGGGCAGCACTACTGCCCCACTGGAACCGTTTGGGATGGAAGGGTCAGAATGGCAGGAGAAACAGGATTGCACTGGGATTCCTGTCAGTCTGTGGTTCTGCTATAATAACTTATTACTGTGTTATTACATTATAACTAGATGGTAACTTTACAAGTAAAATTGTGGGGCTTGCTTTATTGGGAAAGTGGTCAAAGTAGCTGATTTGTGTCAAAAGTCACATTGTTTACTAATTGTCTCATGCTTAGAATGTGCTAGAATTTGAAATTTCTCAAAGTTCTATGACAGTTAATTCAACAGTGAAAGAAGTTGATGCGGTTACTAAAACAGCTGTACCTCTTGATTGGTAGACAACATTCCTGTTTTGATTTCATATTTGAATAGCTGAGAAGTAGAGGAAGATTTCATTTACTCTAAGTATTTGTCTAGCTTGTTGGGAAAGTGGTCAAAATGTCAGTTGTTTATAAAAGGTTAGAGAAAATTTAGTTGATGTGGTTACTAAAACAGGTGTACCTCTTGATTGGTAAAAGTTATTTCTGTTTTGATTTCAGATTAGAAGTAGAGGAAGATTCCATATGCTCTAACTTTTTGTCTTACTTGTTGGGAAAGTGGTCAAAGTAGCTGATTTGTGTCAAAAGTTACATCGTTTACAGTAAATAGAATGGTGGAAGTCTGGGAGTTTTTAAACAATGGAGTGTTGAAGAATGTTGAAAAAAGTCCCATTAAAGTGAATGAAGATGGACAAAAAAAGGACAAAAAGCTTAATAGTTTAAAAAGTATAAAAGATATCAAAAAGTTGTATACAAGCACACTATTCCAGACAGGTCTACACGTTTTAAAGTTTGAACGGCGTTTGTAGCTTAAACTGTGTAAGAGGAGTAGCGTGCCAAAGAATAAGAAGAAGAAGAAGAAGTATGTTGAAGATTAGGGACTCTTGCTTCGCAAGCCCCACTAAAAAGGAAGGCTGTTCTGGCTTTCTCTTGTGGTCAGTGTAAATATTTGCAGTCTGTGTTGTGTGTCAGGCAGGATTGTGTCTGACAGTTTGATTTAATCTGTTTAAAATGAAGTCAAAGCCTATCCCTCACTGCCAGGGTTGGAATCAAGGCGAAATGAATCCGAAGTATGGAAATATTAGAGTCAGTGTCATTTTATTACTCTCTCTCTCTCCCCCTTGTGGTCACATAGTGTAGTGCAGTCTGTGCTGCTGGGCTGTGGAATTACTCTCTCCCTCTTGTGGTCACAGAGTGTAGTGCAGTCTGTGCTGCTGGGCTGTGGAATTGCAACAGAAATCCCTTCCCATGCTGGTGGAATGACATGCTGTAACCTCTATGCTGACACACACTGATGTGAGTCTGCAGGAATAACTGGGTGTGGGACAGACAGCTTACAGCAACTCTCAGAGAGGAGAGCAAGGGAGAATCATTGTGTTTAAAATGCTGGCCTGCTAAAGGGACATTTAACATTCTTTAATATTCACTGGCAGGGGTGGAAGTTGCAGATGTTGAGATATTAGAGACAGTGTTTCCCAGCATGCATCACTGTGAGCAGCTCCTTCCTCCAGACACAGACCACACTGTAGTGTTTAGATGACTGGGTGTGAGGAGCCTTGTGTTATCAATGGGAGAACTGGGCTGACTGGGCTGTTACTGTGTTATTACATTATGGAGAGCAGTGGTGCTTGGGCTCCCTCTTGTGGTCAGTGTTAATATCTGCAGTGTGTCTCCGGAGGTCAAATGAATGGAAGCTATAGTGCTGCTGACAGTAGTAATCTCCTGCATCTTCAGCCTGGACTCCACTGATGGTCAGCATGAAGTTTGTTCTTGACCTGCTGTCAGTGAATGGAGCTGGAGCTCCATAGACTCGGCTATTCAGTGAAGAGAAGAGGAGTTTAGGAGCTCCTCTGGGTTTCTGCAGATACCAGGCTAGACTGCTGGTAAAACCAGAGCTACTGGATCTGCAGTTCAGAGTGACACTCCCTCCTATAGAGACAGACTCCACTGTGGGACTCTGAGTCAGGACAATCTGACCGCTGGATTCTGAAAATAAAAACACAGAACATCAACCCACCGAGTCAACAGCCTCGTCCATTAACTGCATTCCACTGTGTGCTGAGGAAGCGCTGATATTAATAATAATTCATAATAATGAGGATTTCATACCATGAGCAAAGAGTGCCAGTGTGCAGAGGAGGAGCCCCAGTGAAGCCATGTTCTCTGTGTGTCTCAGTGACTGTGAAAGGGCTGAACTGTCAGCTTTAAAAACCCTGAGCAATGGAGCAGTGCAGTTATTCTAGCTGTTGTGTAGAGCAGTGAGGCAGGCACAGGTATGCAAAGCACCTTCCTTTATACAAATCCTGTCCCAGGCAGTTAGATGAGATCTGAGCCGTGAGCACCAGTGGGGCTTCATAGGGTTGGGCCACTTTTACTGTTTTCTTCTATTTTTACCCCAGTCAAAGCTCTCAGTATATCACTGCTGTCTAATCTGTGTGTCTGTCTAAACTGACAAGAATGTTTCTGTTTGTGTCATTATTTTAATCCTACTGAGAATTAAAGGGTATGTAGTGCCCTACCCCTAACCCTAGTGTTATACCTTCCCATGTGTTGCTGCTGCTGTACAAGTAATGGACCTGTCATTTTTCTTTTCATTGTTCTCATTTTGACAGCTTCTTACTCTTCTAAATGGAACATCTACTTCACTGTCTTTCACAGGACTTTCCAAGATGTACCATGAAATGCTACGAGTGCGTTTTCATGATTTCAATCATGCTAATATTCAACAAGCCAGGGGAAAAGGTAGAAAACTCATGTATTGATTTCTTTATTGATTGATTGATTGATGTGTGTGAAAGGGCGCACACAGTGACTGATCACACTCCACTGCCATGGCAATCCCAGCTCACTGAGAAACACATGGCTCTTGTATTGACATGTTGTTTTGAGAAAGATTGCAACAAACCAGCTTTCTTTCATTTGGAATGAGACTGAATTAGTGGGGAGTCTGTGATGTTGGGAATTCAAGTGAATATTATGAATGTGTTCAAAATATACATGACATGTGACAGTGATATGAATGAAGAATTGTACATTTCAGTAAATACATTTTTATTTGTATTCACATTTCACCTATTATATACACACACATAATCAGTGATCAGAATATTCTCTCATCTAAAACGGCATCAATGTCAATATCTTAACTGTTAAGAGGATGTATGCGGCCTCACAAGATATGCTGACGCCGAAAAACTCTGTTAAAATCAGCATGAAAGAGAAGCAGCAACAGCTGCCGAGCCGTCTGGAAATGTGATTCTCCGAATAGATTACACCCACTCAAAGGTATGGATACATTTTAAACAACAACTAAGCCTTGTGTTAGAACTATCCTACCTGCTGCAACTAGTGTCAATGTAGTAATGTGTCAAATTAAAGTTAGTAAGACTTACGCTATAACTAAGCTAAGTAAGAACTTACAACCCAGCCCAGGATTCATGGACATCTTCATATCAGAATCAGATATGAAAAACATGAGTTACATTTTTACAATTCTTGGAATAACTGAATGATGTTTCAGAATTTGGAATAGATGGTATCATCACTACATTACTAGATGACCCTGTAGTCACAACAAAATCAGTTTGTTTAAATAGACTAATATTGAATCCATACCTACATGTAACTGTGTGTTGTTATTGAGCTCAGTGTGTTTGTGTGCAGTTGAGCTCCTCCACAGGCCGTGTCCCGTTTCATTGTCTTCACCCTCAGCACCTGCAGTAGGTCCCAGCTGCAGCAGTGCAGTCGCTGTGCAGTCCTGCTGAGGGAAGTTTTTGTACAGGTGTGTAGCACTGTGTGAACACATCTCTACTGCTGGGGTAGTGGTAACTCTGACAGTAGTAATCTCCTGCATCTTCAGCCTGGACTCCACTGATGGTCAGAGTGAAGTCAGTCCCAGATCCACTGCCACTGAAACGAGTTGGGATCCCAGACTCAAGGGTACTTGCCCTATAGATCAGGAGTTTGGGAGCTTCTCCAGGTTTCTGTTGGTACCAGGCTAGTAAGTTGTTACTGTACACTGCGCTGCTGACTTTACAGCTCAGAGCGACTGTGTCTCCTGGGAGAACAGATTTCACTGCTGGAGTCTGAGTCACAGTATACTGTCCACTGGATTCTGAAAATAATAAATAATAATAATATAGAAAATGATAGTAATTATTGAAATAAATGATGAAAACAGATTACATTTCAAGACTTTTTCATTTGATTTTATTCAGTTTGCCTGTTTTACTTTTAATACTTATATATTAAGAATTGTTCCATAAATAGATTTTAAAAGTGTTTTTCTAAATGATTCTCACCCTGAGTGCAGATGACAAGTGCCCAGATGAAGATGCTGATAAAAGTCATTGTTGTTGTGGATTCTGTTGCCATGAAGGGCAGCTCTCAATCATGAAGTGTTAAACTCACAGGGCTATAAACACTCCCAGAGCACTGAAGCATGTGCTGCCAATGCAAAGTGTCTTTTCTATGCAAATTGTCTTCCTTGGCACAGCAGCCACTTCTAGTCAAGCAGTGCTCTTAAGTTTAAACTCATTTTCAGCTGATGCAGTTTCTTTGCCTTTCAGAAAACAACAAGTTTTCTCTGGCAATCAAAAAGAAAATAATAGCTTATAGTTTTTTGTGTTGAGTTTGTACAAACACAGCTATTTCTCTCTCTTCTCCCTTCTCTCAAACAATTCATCTTATCCACAGCTGTGATTATGTAGCTTTGTTACACAGTATAAATAATTATTAATTGTAAAATATTAAAATCAGAGCTGCAGGTTAACAGATCCATCATAAACTTTGTGAAATCAAATCCATTCACGGAGCAAACATTTTGATTTTGCACATTGCTTATGTTGAGTGAAAAGTTTCCAGTTTTTTTCCTGTGGAACCCCTGGACTGTCTCTGAGGACCCCAGGTTAAGAACCACTGCTCTGGATTAAAGAGCATCATTTTATTACTCTCTGTCTCTCTCTTGTGGTCACAGAGTGTAGTGCATTTTGTGCTGTTTGGTGTTTTCTCATTTTAAGGTTGTGGAGAGATATCCTCATGCCATAAGAGACAGGCTCGGCTGACTCAACTTACCGTGAATATTTTCAAAAAGTAAAGATCAGAAAAATTCCCCTAAAAGATGTATTGGCATCTTCATTAATTGCGTTTTAATTGGCTGAGAGACTCTAATTGATTTATACTGTCCTTTGAACCACTTTGTGTGACTCAATGACTTAATAAAAGTTTAGTCACCCCAGCAAGTTAAACCAGTTGCTTCCAGATTGTTTTAATACATGCACTCCTTTTCCAGTCGGCTCCATAGCGTGGAACACTCCCTGTTTTTCACAGAACAGGACAGGTATAGAAGCCTCTAACCTGTTCTTAAGAGCGTGATTATGCACATTTGCTTGCAGTTTAAACAATGGCTCACAGGAAACCTGTCCCTGGAAGATGAACGGATGTGGTTTCAGCACCTGATACATAGGATAGCTCCAGCCATAATACATTGAAACCATTTCAAATAATAGCAAAATTGTTGAGAGTCCTTGCAATGGGTACCTGTATGGAAGATACCATGGTGAGTGTTCCTGCAATGGGGGACCTGTATGGGAGGTACCATGGTGAGTGTTCCTGCAATGGGAGGCCTGTATGGGAGGTACCATGGTGAGTGTTCCTGCAATGGGAGACCTGTATGGGAGGTACCATGGTGAGTGTTCCTGCAATGGGAGACCTGTATGGGAGGTACCATGGTGAGTGTTCCTGCAATGGGGGACCTGTATGGGAGGTACCATGGTGAGTGTCTCTGCAATGGGAGACCTGTATGGAAGATACCATGGTGAGTGTTCCTGCAATGGGAGACCTGTATGGGAGGTACCATGGTGAGTGTTCCTGCAATGGGGGACCTGTATGGGAGGTACCATGGTGAGTGTTCCTGCAATGGGAGACCTGTATGGGAGGTACCATGGTGAGTGTTCCTGCAATGGTTGGTCTGTTTGGGTGGTTCTATGGTGTAATGGTTCGTACTATATAGGTACTAACCATTACACCATAATGGTTACTACCTATATAGTAGGTATAGACAATGTATAGACAATGTCGACAAATGGGACTTTTTTTACCTGAAAAAAGAAACACAGACCAGGGGTCACAAATGAAGATTAGATAAAGGGGCATTCAGAAGAGAAAATAGGAGGCACTTTTTTACTCAGAGAATTGTGAGGGTCTGGAACCAACTCCCCAGTAATGTTGTTGAAGCTGACACCCTGGGATCCTTCAAGAAGCTGCTTGATGAGATTCTGGGATCAATAAGCTACTAACAACCAACGAGCAAAGATGGGCGAATGGCCTCCCTCGCTTGTAAACTTTCTTATGTTCTTATGTACTCTGGACCCTGAATCCAGTGATCCAAGTTCAAATCTCAGTGGAACCTGCCGAGAACTTGTATTTGTCTTCCAAAAACACTTTATACCCAGATTTTGTTTTAAAATAACTAATGTATTAATTTCCTACAGCCAGGCCCAACAAATCGACTCTGTTGTGACTCAAACCCACAACCTTCGAATCATCTCTGAGTGTTTGATTAGAAGTCCAATGCGCGTTCTATTGCGCTACAGAGTATGAATAAAAAAATAAATAAATGTAAAAATGAAAGAATATATGTGTATTTTGATATTTATTTTTAATTACGCACCAAACAATTGAGGTTTCAAGTATTCTTATTTTTGCTTTGCTGTTCACCTGGGCTGCTTGCATTATATCACACTATACCAAAAACCCATCATCGCTCGACTGCATGGTCCATTCGTAGCGCATCTAACTCCAGATCAGAAGGCTGTGTGTTCAATTCATGTTCAGGTCAACCTTACACATTATTAAAATCATGATGATTTCTTTCAAGGTGTCTGGATATGAGTGTGTGGGTTGGGCTGACAATATTTTAGAAACCAGTCCGTTTTGATCAGCATTTAAAACAGCACCTATAGGAATGTAAACCACTAGAGGTTTTGACGCTTTACAAGAAACTAAGTCAAGTAGAAAAACAATGGGTTTGTGGCTTCATCGATGTTAATTTGACGCTGATGAACACAGCTGAACCGGGGAATCAGTACTGCTAAGGTGTAGTTAGTTGCTGCCTCTGGTTATTTAAAGAAGTGAAAAGCATGGATGAATGAAATAATAATGGTCCTGATGGAATGACTCGTTGGTCTAGGGATATGATTCTCGCTTTGGTTGCGAGAGGACCTGGGTTCAAATCGTGGATGAGTTTGTCATTTTATTCCTTGCTGTTTGTTTTTTGTTCTCCCTCCACCCCACCACACATTTGCATAATCACGCTCCTCAGGTCAGACGGCTCCTCTGTACTGGACTGTGAAAAACAGTGAGCGTTTCACGCTATGCACCCAGTGTGTAAAGGAAGAGGTGGCCGCGTGGTTCAGGCGATGGACTGCTGATCCATTGTGCTCTGCTCGTGTGGGTTTGAATCCCATCCTTGTTGCAACCTCCTTTTTTCTCCTCTTGATAAAAAAGTGTTCATCCTGCGAGTACTTTGGCTGCGTTTGGTATGCTGCTCCTGCCAGTAACAGAATGGGATACAAGCGCAGGCTCAGCTTGAGGAGCTGAAATAAAACAAATAAAAAAACACAGCAACAAGCGCGCTGGGGTTCGAAACCAGGATCTCCTGTTTGCTAGAAAGGCTCTTTGACCATCTAAGCCACAGCGCCCTGCATCGCTTAAAACTTGTGGCAGAGGCTTTCAGCATGTGTTTCCCAACTACAGTCCCACCGAGACTTGAACTCAGATCACTGGATTCAGAGTCCAGAGTGCTGATCATTACACCATGGAACCGATGGGGATGGTCTGCGGGTGCAGGGCCCGTCGCTCCTGCTGCTCCAAGATGTCAAATGTTCCTGCTGATGTCCCTCAGAGCGCCCGGCCTTGCTCACAGCCGTCAAAATGGCAAAATGTTGTACCGGTAGCTAAATATGTAGAAACATCAAATTTTAAAACTTTGTCAAAATCTCCGACCTGTAAAATGTCATACCTTATTAATTATTTCTATTGAAGGTACTAAAATTTGATGGGTGCTGGTTTGTTGTCAAAAGCAGATCACTGTTGGTGTTTCGTTATGTCTGTGTTTTAGTTTGGAAGCCTCATGTTTGTGCTTGTGCTGTGTCTGTGTAAATGTGTGTGCATACGAATGAACTGGAAACAATGTCCTGTTTTCTTGTTTGAAATGAGCTCAAATCAAAAAGAGGCAGCTTTATTTTCCACCATGCTGCATTTAAAGTGTACTTATTTCCACACATTTCTATGTTGTGGATAACTATTCAACACTAGTTGATGTGGTCCTTGCTTTGTTTAACAAAATCTCTATTTCATAATCCCATGATTAGCACTCACTTTAACTTAAGAAAAGCCTGGCTTCAATAGGCCTACTTTGAAAAGATGATACTGTCCTGCAGTGAAACATGTGTGTGAAGGTCTTGGTTTTCTTTGAAAAGACAATACTGTCCTGCAGCGAAACATGTGTTTGAAGGTCTTGGTTTTCTTTGAAAAGACGATACTGTCCTGCAGTGAAACATGTGTGTGAATGTCTTGGTTTTCTTGATTGGAAGTTGAAGAGGGACAGGCTCTTTATTATCACACTGCTAACACTTTGGTGTTTGTGGCATTTTTAAAAATACATTTCTTATGTCCATCGTTAGGATTCTGTTCTGCTTTTTTCAGTGCTTCTTTTCCTCTGATTGAACTGCTTCATCTAACGCTAAGTGATCATGAATACGCGCACGTCCTATGACATGTGAAGGCGGGGCAGTCCTTGAGCAGATGGTCAGAGGATAGACATGACAGGCACACTTTGTGCTGATTGGTCAGAGGATAGACATGACAGGCACACTTTGTTCTGATTGGTCAGAGGATAGACATGACAGGCACACTTTGTGCTGATTGGTCAGAGGATAGACATGACAGGCACACTTTGTGCTGATTGGTCAGAGGATAGACATGACAGGAACACTTTGTGCTGATTGGTCAGAGGATAGACATGACAGGCACACTTTGTGCTGATTGGTCAGAGGATAGACATGACAGGCACACTTTGTGCTGATTGGTCAGAGGATAGACATGGCAGGCACACTTTGTGCTGATTGGTCAGAGGATAGACATGACAGGCACACTTTGTGCTGATTGGTCAGAGGATAGACATGACAGGCACACTTTGTGCTGATTGGTCAGAGGATAGACATGACAGGAACACGTTGTGCTGATTGTTATGTATCACACTACAATGCCTCAGCCCCTCAGCTGTTGCAAATTTTGCGTTGTAAGGAAGCAACTTTACTTCATGGGTGAATTGAACTGTCACGAACCGTGTCCCATCAGCAAGGTGAGTCCCTGGATAAAATCCTTTTCTCATCCAAGCTGATTTGAACTCCCTGCAATGTGAGCTTGTTGACAATGCCCAGGTCAGTGATATATGCAGGCAGATTTAAAGACAGCCCACCACTTTATCTGAAGCCAGAAGGTTTCCATTGACACTTACTCCTCCCAGCAGTGTTTCAGACACTTCTCTGCTCTCCACTGTAACTTCATATGTGTCCTGTTGCTTGGGAACACAAGCAGATCCTTTCTGAAATCCACACTGTTTATTACTGGCATTGATCTCATCTTCAGCTGAAATCCACACTGTTTATTACTGGCATTGATCGCATCTTCAGCTGAAATCCACACAGTTTATTACTGGCATTGATCTCATCTTCAGCTGAAATCCACACTGTTTATTACTGGCATTGATCACATCTTCAGCTGAAATCCACACAGTTTATTACTGGCATTGATCTCATCTTCAGCTGAAATCTTCCTGTTGTCCTTGACTAGAACAGCACTGGATGATGTTTTTTGTAAATCCTGTTTTCAGCTCCTCTGGTGTCCCCAACATGTCTGGACATGTTGACTGTGTCCTCTGTGCATCCCAAACTCAGGCACACAGTCCTTTACAATTGCAACAGCCCCCATAATGTCCAAGTAAAATCCAAGAAAAAGATGAATATTGAAGGAGCAAATGCAAAAAACAAAATCAACCCCAACCAAGGATCTCCCCACTACCCATATGGAACAAACACATATTTGTAATGTATGAGCCTTATATGTCAAATATCATTCTTGAAATAAGTATAATATTCAAATAAGTCGCTTTGGATAAAGGAGTCTGCTAAATAAACAAATAATAATAATAATGAATATACAACACCTGGCATTCCCATGCAGTTGCCCATTCAAGTACTAACCAGGCCTGCCCTTGCTTAGCTTCAAAGATCAGATGTTCTCAAGGTGACATGGTCGTAAGTGAAAGAGCGCTCATAGTAACTAATACCGACTGATCTGCGAGAACAACGGAATAAGCAGATGATTTATTCATGACAAACTAACACTTGTTGCAGCTCTGGACTCCACACATACACATTGCCAAAATTGGCCCCATTTTTGTATATGGAAAATATATGAGATATTTGGTAAACATTTGTTTTATGTATTGTAAATATATGGAGTAATAATAAATTCTTATGAGAAAAATACATGTTGTATACATTTGAAATATATAATTTAATATGTGTATTAATACAGTATATGATACACATTAAAAAGACTCATCAATTACAACAGCGCCCGGTGCTTAAGAGCACCTTAGTAAAGGAAGCAGAGTTACAGAATTGTGGAGGATATTCCATGCGACAATTATAAATAACCCCAGTTTAAGAACCACTGCTCTGGATTAAAGAGCATCATTTTTATTCTCTCTCTCTCTCCCTCTTGTGGTCACAGAGTGTAGTGCAGTCTGTGCTGCTGGGTTGAGGAATTGCAACAGAAATCCCTTCCCATGCTGGTGGAATGACATGCTGTAACCTCTATGCTGACACACACTGATGTGAGTCTGCAGGAATAACTAGGGTGTGGGACAGACAGCTTACAGCAACTCTCAGAGAGGAGAGCAAGGGGATAATCATTGTGTTTAAAATGCTGGCCTGCTAAAGGGACATTTTAACATTGTTTAATATTATTATTATTATTATTTATTTCTTAGCAGACGCCCTTATCCAGGGCAACTTACAGTCATAAACAGAAACGCACTGCAGCAGTACTAAAACTTTTTTTTTCCTCAATTGTTTATTCGTGTAATCAAATCGCTGGTCAGCATAGCGGTCTCCACTGGGACCCAGCAGAAAACGCCAAATCGACCCGGGCAGCGTTGGAGCTCAATGCGTTACGGCCATCAGTGCTTACTTCAGGTCAGTCAAAATAATAAGAGTTACGCACTTAAGTGAGCCCAAACACTCAAGTGCTACTTCTGAATATTGACATTAACACTGCCAACTCAACCCAACCAAACCCCCTACCCCAACGCCAACCCCAACCTCAACCTCAAACTCAACCTCACCCCCAACCCCAAACCCAAACCCAAACCCAAACCCAACCCCCTAACCCCAACTCCAACCCCAACCCCAACCCACTAACCCCCTAACCCCTAACCCCTAACCCCTAACCCCTAACCCCAACCACAACCCCAACCCCAACCCCAGCCCCCTAACCCCCAACCCCAACCACAACCCTTAACCCATAACCCCATAACCCCGTAACCCCAACCCCTTAACCCCCTAACCACAACCCCCTAACCCCCTAACACCCTAACCCCAACCCCAACCCCAACCCAACCACCTAACCTCCCAACCCCAACCCCCACCCCCACCCCTGCCCCAGACAATAATCATCGCTATCTGGGTTTCAGTCAAATTCATTTCTGGTTGTGGCATTTCATTGTTGCAACAGAAGTCTTTGCCACAAATTAAAAAATGGCACTTGGAAGAAATCCTTTTAAACAGTGTAATTAGCAGCAAGTTGTTTTGTATCTCAGTAACAATACCTCCTCTCCTGGCTTGGCTCCTGGACTGGGCTTGCAGATAAAAGGTCCCTCCCTCTCTCCCTCCATCCCTCCTCCTGCATCTGCTGCTGCGCTGTACAGACTACTCTGGTTCCTAGGCTGGTAGCCAGAGCTCTGCTAACCTCTTAGTTTGAACAACAGAATCAGCTCAAAAAATTATAATTAAACTGACAAAACTTCCCTCCCTCCACGCCAAACCCGCTGCCTCGCCTCCTCCGCCGCTGGGTCCCAGTCTCCCTGCATCAGGACTGCCCTGGACTGGAGGGAGCACCCTTTCTCTGGGGGGTGGGGGAGGGAGGAAGGGAGCAGTGCAGTCTCCGTGACTCAAGCCTGACCTGGACAAGCAGAGTCAATGTTTCCCAGCATGCATCACTTTGAGCAGCTCCTTCATCAGACACAGACCACACTGTAGTGTTTAGATGACTGTGTGTGAGGAGCCTTGTGTTAACAATGAGAGAACTGGGCTGACTGGGGGTAAGTGCTGCCTATATCAATTGTCTTATTAATGTGTTATTACATTATGTACAGCAGTGGTGCTCTGGTTCCCTCTTGTGGTCAGTGTGAATGATGGCAGTGTGTGCAGCTTGGCAGGGCACTGATGCCTGTTTCCAGGCTATACAAACACAGAGAGGGATTCAATCAAACACTAAGTTCACAGTTTAATAGAAGAGTGGATTAGTTCTATTTGTATATGTGTTCTAAGCGCTGCACTTCTGTTTCAATAAGTGTCACAGACAGTTCTATGAGATCTGAGCTGTGAACACAGGTGGGACTTGATAGGGTTGGGTGACTCACAGTACAGTTAGATTATCCTTCCTGTAGTTTTATGTTTAGCCTCTCAGTGCTTTCCTGCTCTCTAGGAGGGACATTAGAAATCTGCCTGTTCAGAATGAACTGGCCCATAAGTGTTGAGACATGTGCCAGGGAGCTGCTGCACACATAAGGAATGAAGGAGACCAGGTGGGTAACAAGGATGACACAGGAGTCAAGACAATGAAGAATAAACTGCCTTCAATAACGCTGATGTTCTGCACCTTAATTAAAAATAAGAATTCACTCAGAAATGTATGAATTCCTCATTTTAAACAATGTGTCTTAAATTGAGATAACTTCATTTTATTATTATAAGTTATAATCTGAGTTAGAAAAAAGCCTCACAAACTCAATCTTCCATCTGTTTGAGGTGCATACCATGTTAATATATACAATTGAATTTAAAGAATGGTTGCACAATCAGAAGTACTTTCCTTTCATTTTATTTCAAGCAAGATAAAAAGTCAGTTCTCTCACTCCAGTGTGTGAGTGTGTGTTTCACAGCGGTTGAGACAGGCAGGCAGGCAGGTGAGAGGCAGAGAGGGAGGCACAGAGACACAGGCACTCAGGATTTATTCACACACACACTCACGTGACGCTACCAGCTATGGGAACTCATGGAGGACATACAGCCCAGTGTACAAAAAGCAAAGCAAAACATCCAGAAACTCAAATCAAAGTTCCAGTGAAGGCGGCGCTGCTCTGCTCCTCTAAACGGAGGCCCCGCTCACACAAGTCCTGTGGCTTTGCACAGTGAAAAATATAAAGCCAGACTCCACACAGACACAAACAGCCTGATTTTAAACAGTAACTCAGAACCATTTAATTATCAACTGATAATAAAACTATACCAGCAACATATACAACAACACTGCCATCAATACTGTATTAAACAAAGCATAAATCACCTTTCCTTGGTTATCAATAACTCATTCTAAATGCATCACTATTAATTAAATAGATTATAAATAACTGAACAAAATATTACATACAATAATGAAAAAAAAACAACCAAATTATAAAGGAGGCCAATTCTAAATGATAAAAGCTGCCAAACCAGTTCCTCGCTCATCCCAATGGTGACAGTGTATTCAGGGGGTGTGTCCAAAAAGACTCCCATTGAAGTCATTTTGTATGTAGGTCTCCACCTCTACGATTCACAATCACTTTTTCAATGCCAATCCATCTGAAAGCAGGGACGTTATGGCTTCTCTCCATGAAATGTTTTGCTGCAGGTGAAGTTTCCTTGGCACAGCAGCCACTTCTAGCCCAGCAGTGGTGTAAACACAGGCTTGGTGCTGTGTGTTCTGACAGAGCGAGATTAGCAGTTTAGCACGGCTGGGATGGGAAGGGTCAGACTGGCAGGAGAAACATGATGTGATTGGGATTGCTGTCAGTCTGGGGTTGTGTTGTAACAGCCTGTTTTATTACTGTGTCGTTACTTCATACAATGAGTGCTGTTCTGGCTTTCTCTTTGGTAGTGTTCATAAGTACACCCTGTGCAGGATTGGGTCTGATGGTTTGAATGGAAATTGCTTAAGAATACAATGAAATACTATCTTATTCACTTGAGTTTGCTGAAGGATATTTAAGAATGTTTTAATAGAAATCATTTTAAAAATATGATGTTCAGGGAACTGGTTTACATTATGGAAATCAGTGGTGCTGTGTGTTTTGTAAAGACCAAAATAACACACCCCTACAGATTGGGTTTGAACAAGTGCCTGTTTCCCTCTTGTGGTGAGTGTTAGTAACTGCAGTCTTTGCTGTTCAGGATCAGTTTAATGAAGATGCAATCCCTTGGTTTAAAATGTGTGCTCCACTTTCATCAGCCTCTCACAGTAAAAGTCATTGCAGGAGAAAGTGGAGTAACATATGGGACACGGGGCATGAATGGACAGACTGTGTGAGCTGATAAAAGCTCAATTAGCTATCTGTATGATGATTTGTCTTTTTTATTCAGTTTTTTAACAACCGTGATGAGAAGATATATTTAAAGTGAAGTCAAAGCCAAAAACAGTTTTGTGTTAATTTGAGGGTGTGTTTATTCACTGGTAGTGAGAATACAATGTAAAGATGCAATTAGCATAGTGGGGCAATGTGGGCACCTTTGAAAACAATCATCCTTTCTGCTCCAGTCTACTCTGAATACTCACGCTGTCACTGTGTGGTCCTTGTCCCAGTTTGCTCACTTTGCAATGAGGATAATGAGGCTGCATTAGAAAACATTCCTCCACATTGCTCGATGTCTTCTCATACAGACTGTTTGACTTCTCAAGCTGTCACTGTGGATCTCTGTTTCAAGCTGTCACTGTGTATCTCTGTTTCAAGCTGTCACTGTGTATCTCTGTTCCAAGCTGTCATTGTGTATCTCTGTTCCAAGCTGTCACTGTGGATCTCTGTTACAAGCTGTCACTGTGTATCTCTGTTCCTAGCTGTCACTGTGGATCTCTGTTTCAAGCTGTCACTGTGTATCTCTGTTCCAAGCTGTCACTGTGTATCTCTGTTCCAAGCTGTCACTGTGGATCTCTGTTACAAGCTGTCACTGTGTATCTCTGTTCCTAGCTGTCACTGTGGATCTCTGTTTCAAGCTGTCACTGTGTATCTCTGTTTCAAGCTGTCACTGTGTATCTCTGTTCCAAGCTGTCACTGTGTATCTCTGTTCCAAGCTGTCACTGTGGATCTCTGTTACAAGCTGTCACTGTGTATCTCTGTTCCTAGCTGTCACTGTGGATCTCTGTTACAAGCTGTCACTGTGTATCTCTGTTTCAAGCTGTCACTGTGGATCTCTGTTTCAAGCTGTCACTGTGTATCTCTGTTTCAAGCTGTCACTGTGTATCTCTGTCCCAAGCTGTCACTGTGTATCTCTGTTCCGCACTGTCACTGTGTATCTCTGTTTCAAGCTGTCACTGTGTATCTCTGTTTCAAGCTGTCACTGTGTATCTCTGTTCCAAGCTGTCACTGTGTATCTCTGTTCCAAGCTGTCACTGTGTATCTCTGTTACAAGCTGTCACTGTGGATCTCTGTTTCAAGCTGTCACTGTGTATCTCTGTTTCAAGCTGTCACTGTGTATCTCTGTTCCAAGCTGTCACTGTGTATCTCTGTTTCAAGCTGTCACTGTGTATCTCTGTTCCAAGCTGTCACTGTGTATCTCTGTTACAAGCTGTCACTGTGTATCTCTGTTTCAAGCTGTCACTGTGTATCTCTGTCACACTTTGCCACACTTTCAGGTTACTAGCACAGTGACTGCCGGGGGTGGAATCAAGGGGAAATGAATCCCAAGTGTGGGGATATTAGAGTCAGTGTTTCCCAGCATGCATCACTGTGAGCAGCTCCTTCCTCCAGACACAGACCACACTGTAGTGTTTAGATAACTGGGTGTGAGGAGCCTTGTGTTAACAATGGGAGAACTGGGCTGACTGGGGAGGTAACTGCTGCCTATTTCAATTATTGAAGTACTGTTATTACATTATGGACAGCAGTTTTGCTCTGGCTCCCTCGTGTGGTCACTATTAATATCTGCAGTGTGTTTGTCGGGGGACAAATGAATGAGTGCACTTTATTCACTTGAACACAGAGCAGCTCCTGTGTCACTGAACCCCCCCCCCCCCCAAATTGCACATTTTGTCTGAATATGTGGCTGTTCCCCTGTGAGTTAATGAAGTTAGACAGAGTGCCTGTTCTGGCATTAAAGTCACTGCAGAGTCTCTCTCTCTCCCTCTTGTGGTCACAGAGTGTAGTGCAGTCTGTGCTGCTGGGCTGTAGAATTGCAACAGAAATCCCTTCCCATGCTGGTGGAATGACATGCTGTAACCTCTATGCTGACACACACTGACGTGAGTCTGCAGGAATAACTGGGGTGTGGGACAGACAGCTTACAGCAACTCTCAGAGAGGAGAGCAAGGGGAGAATCATTGTGTTTAAAATGCTGGCCTGCTAAAGGGACATTTTAACATTCTTTAATATTCACTGGCAGGGGTGGAAGCTGCAGATGTTGAGATATTAGAGTCAGTGTTTCCCAGCATGCATCACTGTGAGCAGCTCCTTCCCTCCGACACAGACCACACTGTAGTGTTTAGATGACTGGGTGTGAGGAGCCTTGTGTTAACAATGGGAGAATTGGGCTGACTGGGGAGGTAACTGCTGCCTATTTCAATTGTGTTATTACTGTGTTATTACATTATGGACAGCAGTGGTGCTCTGGCTCCCTCTTGTGGTTAGTGTTAATATCTGCAGTGTGTCTCTCTGAGGTCAAATGAATGGAAGCTATAGTGCTGCTGACAGTAGTAATCTCCTGCATCTTCAGCCTGGACTCCACTGATGGTCAGCATGAAGTTTGTTCTTGACCTGCTGTCAGTGAATGGAGCTGGAGCTCCAGAGACTCGGCTATTCAGTGAAGAGAAGAGGAGTTTAGGAGCTCCTCTGGGTTTCTGCAGATACCAGGCTAGACTGCTGGAAAAACCAGAGCTACTGGATCTGCAGTTCAGAGTGACACTCCCTCCTATAGAGACAGACTCCACTGTGGGTCTCTGAGTCAGGACAATCTGACCGCTGGATTCTGAAAATAAAAACACAGAACATCAACCCACCGAGTCAACAGCCTCGTCCATTAACTGCATTCCACTGTGTGCTGAGGAAGCGCTGATATTAATAATAATTAATAATAATGAGGATTTCTTACCATGAGCACAGAGTGCCAGTGTGCAGAGGAGGAGCCCCAGTGAAGGCATGTTCTCTGTGTGTCTCAGTGACTGTGAAAGGGCTGAACAGTCAGCTTTAGAAACCCTGAGCAATGGAGCAGTGCAGTTATTCTAGCTGTTGTGTAGAGCAGTGAGGCAGGCACAGGTATGCAAAGCACCTTCCTTTATACAAATCCTGTCCCAGGCAGTTAGATGAGATCTGAGCCGTGAGCACCAGTGGGGCTTCATAGGGTTGGGCCACTTTTACTGTTTTCTTCTATTTTACCCCAGTCAAAGCTCTCAGTATATCACTGCTGTCTAATCTGTGTGTCTGTCTAAACTGACAATAATGTTTTGTGTTTGTGTCATTATTTCAATCCTATTGAGAATTAAAGGGTATGTAGTGCCCTACCCCTACCCTAGTGTTATACCTTCCCATGTGTTGCTCCTGCTGTACAAGTAATGGACCTGCCATTTTTCTTTTCATTGTTCTCATTTTGACACATTCTTACTCTTCTAAATGGAACATCTATTTTTTCTCATTTGTAGACATGCTCATTCTCTAATGTATTTGTAATCTCAAACAGCATTTCCTAGCAGTGTGTTACTCTGCAGTCCCAGTTCTTCCCCATGTCTGTGTCCTGCAGCCCCTGAATCACTGCTGCTCTTCATGAAGCCCCAGAGTGTGCAGTATGGGACAGGGGGTCAGTGTGAGGGGCAGTGCTGCACTGGGGGTGCTGGGGAGGGGCTGGGGACACTTTTAGATTGTTTTGAAATCTGTTCATAAATATTGTGCTGTTCATAAAGGAAGGGTTGTGGCTGTGAAAGGCGCTATAAAATGAGCCGTGGTCACTGTGTGAACCCACAGAATCCAGGTTTAAAAGATCCCCCCTCTGTGAGGCTGGTGCAGTGCAGTGTCAGTGTGCGGAGCTGCTGTGTTTGCAGTGAGCTGTGTGATGTGTGGAGTCAGTGGAGCCCTTTAGAGAGCTGGAATACTGGACTGACACTGAGAGAAGAGGGGCTCCACCGTGCACGACTGCTCTTCACTGCTGCTCTGTTCTTGTACAATAACTCTCCTCATGGCATTCTCCATTCTCCCTCACTACTGCATCCCAGCTCCTGATTGAGGGCTGACTGGATTCAACTCATTCCTCTCCTGTGTCTTTAATCACACACACTGGCTCCCTTCAGTCCCTGCTTAATGTTGAGGAGCCACAGCAGATCCTGTACAGCTGTATTTACACTTTCTTTAGCTTTGAAAAAGGGACCTGTGGCTTTTTATATCAGAGTATTCATTCATTCATTTCTTAACAGCTTCCATATCCTTAATTAAAAGTGTAGGCATCATGATTCATGAACATCTTCATTATAGAATCAGATAGAGAAAATGTGAGTTACATAGTTTCAATTCTTTGAATAATTGAATGATGTTTTCGAATTCCTGAATACATTTAGAATAGATGGTCTCATCACTACATTACTAGATGACCCTGTAGTCACAACAAAATCAGTTTGTTTAAATAGACTAATATTGAATCCATACCTACATGTAACTGTGTGTTGTTATTGAGCTCAGTGTGTTTGTGTGCAGTTGAGCTCCTCCACAGGCCGGGTCCCGTTTCATTGCCTTCACCCTCAGCACCTGCAGTAGGTCCCAGCTGCAGCAGTGCAGTCGCTGTGCAGTCCAGCTGATGGAGGTTTTTGTACGGGTGTGTAGCACTGTGTGAACACATAGCCACTGGGGATGTGTAAACTCTGACAGTAGTAATCTCCTGCATCTTCAGCCTGGACTCCACTGATGGTCAGAGTGAAATCAGTCCCAGATCCACGGCCACTGAAACGAGTTGGGATCCCAGACTGAAGGGTACTTGCGAAATAGATCAGGAGTTTGGGAACTTCTCCAGGTTTCTGTTGGTACCAGGCTAGGCGGTTGCCATAGCTATCACTGTACACTGCGCTGCTGACTTTACAGCTCAGAGCGACTGTGTCTCCTGGGAGAACAGATTTCACTGCTGGAGTCTGAGTCAAAGTATACTGACCACTGGATTCTGAAAATAATAAATAATGTGGAAAATTATAATAAACAAGTGAATTGAATTATATAAAAAAACACATA
>CM072693.1:6411990-6429479 GCA_036884735.1 Huso huso | reverse complement strand
CGTTTATAGCTATAGCGATACTCAAATAAATAATCTTACTTTTTTGGGTTCAATCAGTTTCTTTTTTACACTTGTCATAACATCATTCATGGAGCATCAGTTGGTATGTGCGTAATAAACCCAATCAACGATACGAGAACCCTAGTGTGCTGCTACGAAATAAATAATCACGGTTTTCTACAACAGCAAGCGTGGCTTATCAGGATGGCCGAAGTGGTCTGGGTGCCAGCCTCAGGACTCTGTCTTTCAAAGGTGTGTATGTTGGTCTCGAATGGAGGGTGGGTTCAATCCCACTTCTGACAGTTCAATTTTACTTATTTTAAAAGGAATAAATGTGTTCATTTTACATTTGGTGTGGTGTGTGTGTCTGTGTGTTATTAGCGTTGTGTGTGTGTGTGTGTGTGTGTGTCTGTCTGTGTATGGAGATGCGTGTGCGTGCATCGTCAGTGTGTGTGTGTCTGTGGAATTATTGTGTGTGTCAGTCCTTGTGTGTCGCGTCGCGTGTGTGTGTCTGTCTGTGTGTGCATGTGAGGGGTGTCGCGTGTGTCTGTGTTTATGTGTCTCTGTGTCGCGTGCATATAGTGTGTGTGTCGCGATAAGTGCATCGTGTGTGGCAATGCCTATCTGTCTGTCTGTGTGTGTGCGATGTTTGTCTGTGTGTGTGTGGTGTCTGTGTGTGTGAGGTGTGTCTGTCTGTCACAATAAATGCTGTCTGTGTGTTTGAGTGTGTGTGGGTGTGTGTCTGTCTGTGTGTGTGTTCGTGTGTTAGTGGCTCTGTCTGTGTGTGAGTGTGTCTATCTGTATCGTCTGTGTCTCTGTGTGTGTGTGCCAGGTGTGTCTGTGTCTCTGTCTGTCTGTCTGTGTCGTGGTATGGTGTCTGTCTGTGTCTGCCCTGTCTGTCTGAGTGTGTGTCTGTGTGTGTGTCTGTCTCTGTGTTATTGGTGAGTGTCTGTGTCTGTGTCTGTGTCTGTCTGTGTGTGTGTCTGTCTGTTAATATGAGTCGTGTCGTCGTCAGTGTGTCGGTCCTTGTGTGTGTGTGTGTGTCGCGTGTGTGTCTGTCTGTCTGTTCGTGTGTGTGGGTGTGTTCGTCTGTCTGTCTGTTCGGTGTGTCTGTGTTCGTGTCTGTGTCTGTCTGTGTGTGTGTGTGTGTGTGTGTGTGTCTGTGTGTGTCTGTGTCTGCCTTCTGTCTGTCTGTCTGTGCGTGTGTATGGTGTCTGTGGAGTGTGTGTGTTTGAGTGCGTGAGTGTGTGTGTGTTGGGGAGGGTTATTGGTCATTTGTTTAATTAATTTTTATAGTTCATTTCATAAGTAAATGAAATATAAAACAACTAAAATAAATTCCTAGATTCCCGGTATAATATTAAAAAAATTAAAAAAAAAAACATGTTGATGTTGCATCTCTAATATACGCCATTCTCGAGTCTCTTCCTTTTAATATATTCACCAATTAGTTTGTTTCTGTTTTCTCCCCAATTTAATAGTGTCCAATTATTTTGTTTTAGTTCAGCACTCCCCCTCCTGTATGGAGGATAATTTGTACAAAATTAAAAAATAAATAAATAAATAAATAAAATTTGAA
This sequence comes from Huso huso, assembly GCA_036884735.1. Taxonomy (NCBI): domain Eukaryota; kingdom Metazoa; phylum Chordata; class Actinopteri; order Acipenseriformes; family Acipenseridae; genus Huso; species Huso huso. The sequence continues at coordinate 6,427,900 of CM072693.1, read as the reverse complement.
ATAAATAATTAAATAAATAAATAAATATAAAACTAAATATAAAACTCATTTATTTCGTTTTTTATTTCTTTATTTATTTCTTTTCATTTTGGCACAATCTTTTCACCCTTTTTATTTCGCGCCACCGTCAATCCTGCTCGATGGGGGACAGTAAGTGACTCTGATCTCCTCTCTTGCCTGGTTGTGATGCGGAGAGGTGTGTGCAGTCAGGGCTGCGGCGTTGTTGTACAGTTTCAATGCTGTGAATATTCCATACGTTACAAATGTGTGCAATATGACACATAGGAGTCTTATCCTAGAAAGATTAGGGAGCTTTTAATTCAAGTTGAATGTGGGTCAGTAAATGGCGACTTTATTTTGTGCTCGAGTAGATTGGCTGTTGGAAAGAATAGGGCAGACATTGGCATGTACTGATGAACATATTGATGAAGGTGCCAGAACTAACTTGCAGATAATTTGCAATCAAATTCTACGCGGTACCAGTGATGGTATAGCAGAAGAGTCCGCCAGCGTTGAGCCAAACTGGAGACGGGGAAAATCTGGACGTCCCAATATTTTACAGTCACTCTCTGCACTATTGATTCACCCCATGAACAAGCTCGTGTACAGGAGTCGAGTTACCAGCCTATCCAAAACTCATGAAATTATTCCTTACTCTCAGAGTCTGGCTGATTTGTTCGTTGAAACAAGAAACGGGTTGTCTCTCATCTCGTTGAGTGTTATGAAACTGAAAACCGTGTTGTGCCATGTTGATCCAAATTCCCACTACTTAGTGCATGATAAGAACTCTGTGTGAGCTAAAATGGCGTCGATTACATCCTCCAGACCATCGCTATATATCTCTGATCCAGACGGTGTGTACTTTCTAGAGTTGCTTCACGCTGTCAGAAACTCAGATTACAAGTTTGTGCACCATCATTTCATACAGTTCTTCTTAGTTTACTATGTACGTAACCTTGTAAGTCTGCCAAACAAATAAATAAAAAATGAATCACTAGTTGTAGCCTATGTGTGTTTGATATTTTTTATACACATAAAAATTAATCATATCTATAGTTAACTATTTGCACAAATTATGATTAATAACTTCTAAGTCATCTTGAGTAAAGTCAGCCAAATTACTAAATAATAATAATAATAATAATAATAATAATAATAATAATAATAATAATAATAATAGAGATATACACCTAATTTCCAAAATAAACAAATACAAACATCTACTGGTATTGTAACGTTATTGTTACCAAGGCTTAATTATATAACTCAGGATTACATATTGATTACAAAAGTTACATGACGATTTACAACCTGGGTTAAATGTTTTATAATTTAATAATAATTACGATTCACCTTAGTCCACAAGGTGACACGCGTATCAGCTACTATACAATGACCTTTTAAGATGATATCGCACATTCAACGGATGACGTTCTTAAACGTCTATTATATTTTTACATTATTAAATATACATTTTCTAAATGTTATTTACTATGGTAAATACTAAATATACATATTTAAACTGTGTTTATATAAAATGTACATGTTGCGGTTATGGGTGTGCTTCAACGTGTGATTGATCACATGACTAATCCCTAAAGGTTTACTGATAGAAGATGAATTGGGCAAACAGCGTTTTACTTTGCTCTGTGCTGAATAAATACCACGGATTAGTTCCATAAATACCACTCGCTCGAGCCTCTTTTTTTTGCTGTTGTAAAAAACAATGAGGGACTCCAAATATATATAAAAAACACGTAAGAAAAGCAATTGACTTTTTTTTTTTTTTTAAAGATGAATTAAATTAGATTAATACTGATGGTAAACAATGCTAATGGTTCAAACTGTTATGTTATCTCTAGGATTGTAAATATTTATTATTATTATTATTCTCAAACTATATTTAATGTTTATGAACCCATCAACCAAATATAGATTCTCCTAGCTTTGTGATGTGTGCGGTTCGTGAACGACTCGTTCTTTCCGGTTCAAATAAACCCTGCGTAAACAATCTTAATGCGATCTACATTGTTTGGTTTGTGTCATTGAATCAGTGAATCAAATGAACGAAATGAATCGATTCACCAAACCGGAACTGAATCCAATGAATCGAGACACTAAAAAGAATCGAACTGCCCATCACTGCTCCGCTACAACCAGGCAAAGAGAGGAGATCACAGAGTCACTTATTGTAACGCCCATCGAGCATGATTGACGGTAGCTCGAAAAGATTGTGCCAAAATGAAAAGGCGAAATAAAACCGAAAAAAAAACAGAATAAATAAAGAAATAAATATATAGAAATAAATAAATAAATAATAACGAAATAAATAAATAGATAAATTGTTAAACACATTTCAGTTTTTACTTATTATGTGTTATTTCGTTTTATATTTATTTATTTATATTTCTATGTATTTATTTCGTTTTTATTTATTTATTTATTTACTTATTTAGAATTTATTTATTTATTTATTTATTTATTTATTTAAAATGTTGGCACAAATTGTCCTCCATACCAACGCTACCAAACGTTCGCATTTTTTAAATCCTGTAACGGTCTGCTCAGCTGAGTGGAATGTTCACGAGCCGGTTCAGCAGTCTCCCCTCCTTCTCTGCCCCGCCCTCTCGCCCTCTCTCGTTGCTCAGCTAGAGTTCAAATTTAGCTTCGTTATATTAGCGCAATTTTTACTAACTTTTACAAATTAGATTAATAAGGGTTCGTGTTTTTAAGATTATTCAGGTGCAGTCCGGGCAGATGACTGCAGCATCATTATAGTATACCGCACTGCGCTCAACTTCGTGTGGTGTGATACACAAAAATAATGAACGACTATTAAATAAATCCACATGTATTGCTTTTAATGCTAAATATGTATCTGGTATTCTAAGTATTATCTACAATTAATAATCCAGCTCTATTCATATTCAGAATGTAATACAGTATTAAGACAAGGTCTGGTATTATAAATAAATAAACATGCTTTAAGAGAAACAACAGTGATGTTTATTGACCATTTCATACATTCTCTATATGTTTCTACATTGGGTTGCACAGGGACAAGGGACTCAGTGATGTTAAAAAAATAAAATAAAAATGAACCTACAATTAAAAATATAGAAAGGAAGGGGAGAAATGTATTGCCTGTGTGTAGTACCTTACACTTTTTCTCTATTAAATGTCATTTGCCAGGTGTCTGTCCAGTTCTGAATGCTGTCTAGATCATTTTGAATGACCTTTGCTGCTGCAGCAGTGTTTGCCCTCCTCTATTTGGAACTGGAAAACAAGTCAAAAAAAAAGGAAGTTAGAAAGGCCAAGAGAGATAGATATAAATGAACATTGCTAAGGGGGCTAAAACCAATTCCAAAATGTTTTCCATATATTATAACAACAAGAGAACATTCAAAGAGGAGGTTAAAAGTCTAAGAGATACAAATGGCAAAATCATAGATGAAGAAATCAAAAATAGCAAAATATATTAAATGATTGCTTTTTCTGAAGTTTTTACAAAGGAGGATACGGACAACATGCCCCACATGTTGACTTGTATTTTAAATAACTTTAACATAACAGAGGCAGAAGTGTTAAAGACTAGGAGTTCTTAAAATAAACAAATCCACTGGGCGGATAAAATCCCTCCCAATAGTACTCAAAGAAATGAAAGAAGTTATTTACAAACCGTTAACCAAGATCATGCAACAGTCTCTGGACACAGGGTTGTACTGGCAGACTGAGAATTACACATGTAATACCGATCCACAAAAAGGGAGACAAAACCGAACCAGGTAACTACAGACCAATAAGCCTGACTTCTATTATATGTAAACTTATGGAAACTATAATAAGATCCAAAATCGAAAATTACCTATATGGTAACAATATCCTGGGAGACGGTCAGCATTTTTAGGAAAGGAGATCGTGTCTAACTAACCTGCTTGATTTTTTTTGAATGCAACATTGACAATGGATAATTGCAAAGCATACAACATGGTTTATTTAGATTTCCAGAAAGCTTTTGACAAAGTCCCATGAAAAGATTAATTCTCAAACTGAACGCAGTAGGGATTCAAGGAAATGCATGCACATGGATTAGGGGAGTGCTTAACATGTAGAAACAGAAAGTACTGATTAGAGGAGAAACCTCAAATGGAGCCGAGGTAACCAGTGGTGTACCACAGGGATCAGTAATGGGTCCTCTGCTCTTCTAATCTATATTAATGACTTATATTCTGGTATAGTAAGCAAACTTGTTAAATTGCAGATCGACACAAAAATAGGAGGAGGGCAAACACTGTTGCAACAGCAAAGCTCATTCAAAATGATCTAGACATTCAGAACTGGGCAAACACATGACAAATGACATTTAATAAAAAAAAGTGTAAGGTACGACACACAGGCAATAAAAATGTGTATTATAAATATCATAATATTACACTTAATGAAACACAAGTGCAGAGTTTAAAACACATATACAAATGGAACTAATCCACTCTTCTATTAAACTGTGAACTTAGTGTTTGATTGAATCCCTCTCTGTGTTTATATAGACTGGAAACAGGCATCACTGCCCTGCCAAGCTGCACACACTGCCATCATTCACACTGACCACAAGGAGGGAGCCAGAGGCATACTGCTGTCCATAATGTAATAACAGTACAGAAATAAGACAATTGAAATAGGCAGCGGTTACCTCCCCAGTCAGCCCAGGTCTCCCATTGTTAACACAAGGCTCCTCACACCCAGTCATCTAAACACTACAGTGTGGTCTGTGTATGGAGGAAGGAGCTGCTCACAGTGATGCATGCTGGGAAACACTGGCTCTAATATCTCCCACACTTGGATTCATTTCCCTGATTCCACCCGGCAGTCACTGTGCTAGTAACCTGAAAGTGTGGCAAAGTGTGACAGAGATACACAATGACAGCTTGTAACAGAGATGTAACAGCTTGTAACAGAGATACACAGTGACAGCTTGTAACAGAGATACACAGTGACAGCTTGGAACAGAGATACTGACAGCTTGTAACAGAGATCCACAGTGACAGCTTGTAACAGAGATACACAGTGACAGCTTGGAACAGAGATCCACAGTGACAGCTTGTAACAGAGATCCACAGTGACAGCTTGGAACAAAAACAGTCTGTATGACACAGTGACAGCTTGAGGAATTCAAACAGTCTGTTATGAGAAGACATCCGGGCAATGGAGGTGAATGTTTTCTAATGTAGCCTCGATATCCTCATTTAAGTGAGCAAACTGGGACAAGGGCCACACAGTGACAGCGTGGTATTCAGAGTGGAACTGGAGCAGAAAGGATGAATGTTTTCAAAGGTGCCCACATTGCTCCACTATGCTAATTGCATCTTTACATTGTATTCTCACTACCAGTGAATAAACACACCCTCAAATTAACACAGAACTGTTTTGGCTTTGACTTAACTTTAAATAAATCTTCTCATCTGTTCTCAAAAAATTAAATAAAAAAAGACAAATCATCATACAGATAGCTAATTGAGTTTTATCAGCTCACACAGTCTGTCCCTTCATGCCCCGTGTCCCATATGTTTTTGGCTTTGATAACACTTTCTCCTGCAATGACTTTTTTTTACTGTCTGTCCTTCATGAGGCTGATGAATGACTTTTACTGTGAGAGGCTGATGTGGAGCACACATTTAAATGAAGGGATTGCATCTTCATTAAACTGATCCTGAACAGCAAAGACTGCAGTTACTAACACTTACCACAAGAGGGAAACAGGCACTTGTTCAAACCCAATCTGTAGGTGTGTTATTTTGGTCTTTACAAAACACACAGCACCACTGATTTCCATAATGTAAACCAGTTCCTAGAACATCATATTTTTAAAATGATTTCTATTAAAACATTCTTAAATATCCTTCAGCAAACTCAAGTGAATAAGATAGTATTTCATTGTATTCTTAAGCAATTTCCATTCAAACCATCAGACCCAATCCTGCACAGGGTGTACTTATGAACACTACCAAAGAGAAAGCCAGAACAGCACTCATTGTATGGAAGTAACGACACAGTAATAAAACAGGCTGTTACAACACAACCCCAGACTGACAGCAATCCCAATCACATCATGTTTCTCCTGCCAGTCTGACCCTTCCCATCAACCCGTGCTAAACTGCTAATCTCGCTCTGTCAGAACACACAGCACCAAGCCTGTGTTTACACCACTGCTGGGCTACAAGTGGCTGCTGTGCCAAGGAAACTTCACCTGCAGCAAAACATTTCATGGAGAGAAGCCATAACGTCCCTGCTTTCAGATGGATTGGCATTGAAAAAGTGATTCTGAATCGTAGAGGTGGAGACCTACATACAAAATGACTTCAATGGGGTCTTTTGGACACACCCCCCTAGATACACTGTCACCAATTGGGATGAGCGAGGAACTGGATTTGGCAGCATTTTTATCATTTAGAATTTGGCCTCCTTTATAATTTGGTTTTTTTTTCATTATTGTATGTAATATTTTGTTCAGTTATTTATAATCTATTTAATTAATAGTGATGCATTTAGAATGAGTTATTGATAACCAAGGAAAGGTGATTTATGCTTTGTTTAATACAGTATTGATGGCAGTGTTGTTGTATATGTTGGTATAGTTTTATTATCAGTTGATAATTAAATGGTTCTGAGTTACTGTTTAAAAATCAGGCTGTTTGTGTCTGTGTGAGTCTGGCTTTATATTTTCACTGTGCAAAGCCACAGGACTTGTGTGGCCGGGGCCTCCGTTTGAGGAGCAGCGCCGCCCCTATCACTGGAACTTTGATTTGGAGTTTCTGGATGTTTTGCTTTGCTTTTTGTACACTGGGCTCTATGTCCTCCATGGTTCCCATAGCTGGTAGCGTCACGTGGTGTGTGTGTGAATAAATCCTGAGTGCCTGTGTCTCTGTGCCTCCCTCTGCCTCTCATCTGCCTGCCTGCCTGTCTCAACCGCTGTGAAACACACACTTCTCACACACTGGATTGAGAGAACTGACTTTTATCTTGCTTGAAATAAAATGAAAGGAAAGTACTTCTGATTGTGCAACCATTCTTTAAATTCAATTGTATATATTAACATGGTATGCACCTCAAACAGATGGAAGATTGAGTTTGTGAGGCTTCTTTATCTAACTCAGATTATAACTTATAATAATAAAAATGAAGTTATCTCAATTTAAGACACATTGTTTAAATGAGGAATTCATACATTTCTGAGTGAATTCTTATTTTTTAATTAAGGTGCAGAACATCAGCGCGTTATTGAAGGCAGTTTATTCTTCATTGTCTTGACTCCTGTGTCATCCTTGTTACCCACCTGGTCTCCTTCATTCCTTATGTGCAGCAGCTCCCTGGCACACATGTCTCAATGCTATGGGCCAGTTCATTCTGAACAGGCAGATTTCTAATGCCCCTCCTAGAGAGCAGGAAAGCACTGAGAGGCTAAACATAAAACTACAGGAAGGATAATCTAACTGTACTGTGAGTCACCCAACCCTATCAAGTCCCACCTGTGTTCACAGCTCAGATCTCATAGAACTGTCTGTGACACTTATTGAAACAGAAGTGCAGCGCTTAGAACACATATACAAATAGAACTAATCCACTCTTCTATTAAACTGTGAACTTAGTGTTTGATTGAATCCCTCTCTGTGTTTGTATAGCCTGGAAACAGGCATCAGTGCCCTGCCAAGCTGCACACACTGCCATCATTCACACTGACCACAATAGGGAGCCAGAGCACCACTGCTGTACATAATGTAATAACACATTAATAAGACAATTGATATAGGCAGCACTTACCTCCCCAGTCAGCCCAGTTCTCTCATTGTTAACACAAGGCTCCTCACACACAGTCATCTAAACACTACAGTGTGGTCTGTGTCTGGATGAAGGAGCTGCTCAAAGTGATGCATGCTGGGAAACATTGACTCTGCTTGTCCAGGTCAGGCTTGAGTCACGGAGACTGCACTGCTCCCTTCCTCCCTCACCCCCACCCCCCCCAGAGAAAGGGTGCTCCCTCCAGTCCAGGGCAGTCCTGATGCAGGGAGACTGGGACCCAGCGAAGTGAGGAGGCGAGGCAGCGGGTTTGGCGTGGAGGGAGGGAAGTTTTGTCAGTTTAATTATAATTTTTTGAGCTGATTCTGTTGTTCAAACTAAGAGCTTAGCAGAGCCCTGGTTGCCAGCCCAGGAACCAGAGTAGTCTGTACAGCGCAGCAGCAGATGCAGGGAGGAGGGATGGAGGGAGAGAGGGAGGGAACCTTTTATCTGCAAGCCCAGTCCAGGGAGCCAAGCCAGGAGAGGAGGTCTTGTTACTGAGATACAAAACAACTTGCTGCTAATTACATTGTTTAAAAAGGATTTCTTCCAAGTGCCATTTTTTTAATTTGTGGCAAAGACTTCTGTTGCAACAATGAAATGCCACAACCAGAAATGAATTTGACTGAAACCCAGATAGCGATGATTATTGTTTGGGGGCAGGGGTGGGGGTGGGGGGTTGGAGCTAGGTTTAGATGGTTAGGGTTGGGGTTAGGGGGTTAGGGGTTAGGGGGTTGGGGTTGGGAGGTTAGGTGGTTGGGTTGGGGTTGGGGTTGGGGTTAGGGTGTTAGGGGTTAGGGGGTTGTGGTTGGGGTTAAGGGTTGGGGTTGGGGGTTATGGGGTTGGGGGTTAAGGGGTTGTGGTTGGGGTTGGGGTTAGGGGGCTGGGGTTGTGGTTGGGGTTGTGGTTGGGGTTAGGGGTTGGGGGTTAGGGGTTAGGGGTTAGTGGGTTGGGGTTGGGGTTGGAGTTGGGGTTAGGGGTTGGGTTTGGGTTTGGGTTTGGGTTTGGGGTTGGGGTGAGGTTGAGTTTGAGGTTGAGGTTGGGGTTGGCGTTGGGGTAGGGGTTTGGTTGGGTTGAGTTGGCAGTGTTAATGTCAATATTCAAAGTAGCACTTGAGTGTTTGGGCTCACTTAAGTCGTGTAACTCTATTATTTTGACTGACCTGAAGTAAGCACTGATGGCCGTGGCATTGAGCTCCAACGCTGCCCGGGTCGATTTGGCGTTTTCTGCTGGGTCCCAGTGGAGACCGCTATGCTGACCAGCGATTTGATTACACGAATAAACAATTGAGGAAAAAAAAAGTTTTAGTACTGCTGCAGTGCGTTTTTGTTTATGACTGTAAGTTGCCCTGGATAAGGGCGTCTGCTAAGAAATAAATAATAATAATAATATTAAACAATGTTAAAATGTCCCTTTAGCAGGCCAGCATTTTAAACACAATGATTATCCCCTTGCTCTCCTCTCTGAGAGTTGCTGTAAGCTGTCTGTCCCACACCCTAGTTATTCCTGCAGACTCACATCAGTGTGTGTCAGCATAGAGGTTACAGCATGTCATTCCACCAGCATGGGAAGGGATTTCTGTTGCAATTCCTCAACATAGCAGCACAGACTGCACTACACTCTGTGACCACAAGAGGGAGAGAGAGAGAGTAATAAAATGATGCTCTTTAATCCAGAGCAGTGGTTCTTAAACTGGGGTTATTTATAATTGTCACATGGAATATCCTTCATAATTCTGTAACTCTGCTTCCTTTACTAAGGTGCTCTTAAGCACCGGGCGCTGTTATAATTGATGAGTCTTTTTAATGTGTATCATATACTGTATTAATACACATATTAAATTATATATTTCAAATGTATACAACATGTATTTTTCTCATAAGAATTTATTATTACTCCATATATTTACAATACATAAAACAAATGTTTACCAAATATCTCATATATTTTCCATATACAAAAATGGGGCCAATTTTGGCAATGTGTATGTGTGGAGTCCAGAGCTGCAACAAGTGTTAGTTTGTCATGAATAAATCATCTGCTTATTCCGTTGTTCTCGCAGATCAGTCGGTATTAGTTACTATGAGCGCTCTTTCACTTACGACCATGTCACCTTGAGAACATCTGATCTTTGAAGCTAAGCAAGGGCAGGCCTGGTTAGTACTTGAATGGGCAACTGCATGGGAATGCCAGGTGTTGTATATTCATTATTATTATTATTTGTTTATTTAGCAGACTCCTTTATCCAAAGCGACTTATTTGAATATTATACTTATTTCAAGAATGATATTTGACACATATAAGGCTCATACATTACAAATATGTGTTTGTTCCGTATGGGTAGTGGGGAGATCCTTGGTTGGGGTTGATTTTGTTTTTAGCATTTGCTCCTTCAATATTCATCTTTTTTCTTGGATTTTACTTGGACATTATGGGGGCTGTTGCAATTGTAAAGGACTGTGTGCCTGGAGTTTGGGATGCACAGAGGACACAGTCAACATGTCCAGACATGCTGGGGACACCAGAGGAGCTGAAAACAGGATTTACAAAAAACATCATCCAGTGCTGTTCTAGTCAAGGACAACAGGATGATTTCAGCTGAAGATGAGATCAATGCCAGTAATAAACTGTGTGGATTTCAGCTGAAGATGTGATCAATGCCAGTAATAAACAGTGTGGATTTCAGCTGAAGATGAGATCAATGCCAGTAATAAACTGTGTGGATTTCAGCTGAAGATGCGATCAATGCCAGTAATAAACAGTGTGGATTTCAGCTGAAGATGAGATCAATGCCAGTAATAAACAGTGTAGATTTCAGCTGAAGATGAGATCAATGCCAGTAATAAACAGTGTGGATTTCAGAAAGGATCTGCTTGTGTTCCCAAGCAACAGGACACATATGAAGTTACAGTGGAGAGCAGAGAAGTGTCTGAAACACTGCTGGGAGGAGTAAGTGTCAATGGAAACCTTCTGGCTTCAGATAAAGTGGTGGGCTGTCTTTAAATCTGCCTGCATATATCACTGACCTGGGCATTGTCAACAAGCTCACATTGCAGGGAGTTCAAATCAGCTTGGATGAGAAAAGGAGATTTTATCCAGGGACTCACCTTGCTGATGGGACACGGTTCGTGACAGTTCAATTCACCCATGAAGTAAAGTTGCTTCCTTACAACGCAAAATTTGCAACAGCTGAGGGGCTGAGGCATTGTAGTGTGATACATAACAATCAGCACAACGTGTTCCTGTCATGTCTATCCTCTGACCAATCAGCACAAAGTGTGCCTGTCATGTCTATCCTCTGACCAATCAGCACAAAGTGTGCCTGTCATGTCTATCCTCTGACCAATCAGCACAAAGTGTGCCTGTCATGTCTATCCTCTGACCAATCAGCACAAAGTGTGCCTGTCATGTCTATCCTCTGACCAATCAGCACAAAGTGTGCCTGTCATGTCTATCCTCTGACCAATCAGCACAAAGTGTTCCTGTCATGTCTATCCTCTGACCAATCAGCACAAAGTGTGCCTGTCATGTCTATCCTCTGACCAATCAGCACAAAGTGTGCCTGTCATGTCTATCCTCTGACCAATCAGAACAAAGTGTGCCTGTCATGTCTATCCTCTGACCAATCAGCACAAAGTGTGCCTGTCATGTCTATCCTCTGACCATCTGCTCAAGGACTGCCCCGCCTTCACATGTCATAGGACGTGCGCGTATTCATGATCACTTAGCGTTAGATGAAGCAGTTCAATCAGAGGAAAAGAAGCACTGAAAAAAGCAGAACAGAATCCTAACGATGGACATAAGAAATGTATTTTTAAAAATGCCACAAACACCAAAGTGTTAGCAGTGTGATAATAAAGAGCCTGTCCCTCCTCAACTTCCACCGAAGAAAACCAAGACCTTCACACACATGTTTCACTGCAGGACAGTATCGTCTTTTCAAAGAAAACCAAGATCTTCAAACACATGTTTCGCTGCAGGACAGTATTGTCTTTTCAAAGAAAACCAAGACCTTCACACACATGTTTCACTGCAGGACAGTATCATCTTTTCAAAGTAGGCCTATTGAAGCCAGGCTTTTCTTAAGTTAAAGTGAGTGCTAATCATGGGATTATGAAATAGAGATTTTGTTAAACAAAGCAAGGACCACATCAACTAGTGTTGAATAGTTATCCACAACATAGAAATGTGTGGAAATAAGTACACTCGTAAATGCAGCATGGTGGAAAATAAAGCTGCCTCTTTTTGACGAGCTCATTTCAAACAAGAAAACAGGACATTGTTTCCAGTTCATTCGTATGCACACACATTTACACAGACACAGCACAAGCACAAACATGAGGCTTCCAAATTAAAACACAGACATAACAAAACACCAACAGTGATCTGCTTTTGACAACAAACCAGCACCCATCAAATTGTAGTACCTTCAATAGAAATAATTAATAAGGTATGACATTTTACAGGTCGGAGATTTTGACAAAGTTTTAAAATTTGATGTTTCTACATATTTTGCTACCGGTACAACATTTTGCCATTTTGACGGCTGTGAGCAAGGCCGGGCGCTCTGAGGGACATCAGCAGGAACATTTGACATCTTGGAGCAGCAGGAGCGACGGGCCCTGCACCCGCAGACCATCCCCATCGGTTCCATGGTGTAATGATCAGCACTCTGGACTCTGAATCCAGTGATCTGAGTTCGTGTCTCGGTGGGACTGTAGTTGGGAAACACATGCTGAAAGCCTCTGCCACAAGTTTTAAGCGATGCAGGGCGCTGTGGCTTAGATGGTCAAAGAGCCTTTCTAGCAAACAGGAGATCCTGGTTTCGAACCCCAGCGCGCTTGTTGCTGTGTTTTTTTATTTGTTTTATTTCAGCTCCTCAAGCTGAGCCTGCACTTGTATCCCATTCTGTTACTGGCAGGAGCAGCATACCAAACGCAGCCAAAGTACTCGCAGGATGAACACTTTTTTATCAAGAGGAGAAAAAAGGAGGTTGTAACAAGGATGGGATTCAAACCCACACGAGCAGAGTCACAATGGATCAGCAGTCCATCGCCTGAACCACGCGGCCACCTCTTCCTTTACACACTGGGTGCATAGCGTGAAACGCTCACTGTTTTTCACAGTCCAGTACAGAGGAGCCGTCTGACCTGAGGCGTGATTATGCAAATGTGTGGGGGGTGGAGGAGAACAAAAACAAACAGCAAGGAATAAAATGACAAACTAGTCCCAAGATTTGAACCCAGGTCCTCTCTACAACCAAAGCGAGAATCATATCCCTAGACCAACGAGTCATTCCATCAGGACCATTATTATTTCATTCATCCATGCTTTTCACTTCTTTAAATAACCAGAGGCAGCAACTAACTACACCTTAGCAGTACTGATTCCCCGGTTCAGCTGTGTTCATCAGCGTCAAATTAACATCGATGAAGCCACAAACCCATTGTTTTTTCTACTTGACTTAGTTTCTTGTAAGCGTGCCGTCAAACCTCTAGTGGTTTACATTCCTATAGGTGCTGTTTTAAATGCTGATCAAAACGGACTGGTTTCTAAAATATTGTCAGCCCAACCCACACACTCATATCCAGACACCTTGAAAGAAATCATCATGATTTTAATAATGTGTAAGGTTGACCTGAACATGAATTGAACACACAGCCTTCTGATCTGGAGTTAGATGCGCTACGAATGGACCATGCGGTTGAGCGATGATGGGTTTTTGCTATAGTGTGATATAATGCAAGCAGCCCAGGTGAACAGGAAAGCAAAAATAAGAATACTTGAAACCTCAATTGTTTGGTGCGTAATTAAAAATAAATATCAAAATACACATATATTCTTTCATTTTTTACATTTATTTATTTTTTTTATTCAGACTCTGTAGCGCAATAGAATAGCGCATTGGACTTCTAATCAAACACTCAGAGATGATTCGAAGGTTGTGGGTTTGAGTCACAACAGAGTCGATTTGTTGGGCCTGGCTGTAGGAAATTAATACATTAGTTATTTTAAAACAAAATCTGGGTATAAAGTGTTTTTGGAAGACAAATACAAGTTCTCGGCAGGTTCCACTGAGATTTGAACTTGGATCACTGGATTCAGAGTCCAGAGTACATAAGAACATAAGAAAGTTTACAAATGAGAGGAGGCCATTCGGCCCATCTTGCTCGTTTGGTTGTTAGTAGCTTATTGATCCCAGAATCTCATCAAGCAGCTTCTTGAAGGATCCCAGGGTGTCAGCTTCAACAACATTACTGGGGAGTTGGTTCCAGACCCTCACAATTCTCTGAGTAAAAAAGTGCCTCCTATTTTCTCTTCTGAATGCCCCTTTATCTAATCTTCATTTGTGACCCCTGGTCCGTGTTTCTTTTTTCAGGTAAAAAAAGTCCCATGGGTCGACATTGTCTATACATTGTCTATACCTACTATATAGGTAGTAACCATTATGGTGTAATGGTTAGTACCTATATAGTACGAACCATTACACAATAGAACCACCCAAACAGACCAACAATTGCAGGAACACTCACCATGGTACCTCCCTGTCACAAAGACGGCCACAGTGGGTTGCGTCAGACCAGAAAGGAATTCAAACACAGATGGTGGTGATGATGAGCTGAGTGCAATGGCTGCACTCAGCGTTTATTAACAAATAAAAGGTTTGAACAATGGAATACAAAACAGGACACGGCACTATAGCCAAAATAAAGAGACAGACAAAACGGACTAACACTAAACAAACGGTGCACGGAGACAAACAAACACGGTGAGAACAAACACTTATCTTTACGATCTTTCACTACTACTTATTCCTCTCTCTCACCCGTTCTCCTCTTCTTCGAACACCCAACCCCGACTGAGTGAAAATGTGCATCTATATACTGTTGTGCTGGGATTCAATTACTAATTAATTATTCACTTGAATCCCAGCACGTGAATTAATTCTGTGCAACCCCGTGCTCACATATTACATTTAAACAGCACGTGAAGTGATTTGTGCCCTCCCCGGCCTAAATACAAATCTACACTTTTTAAATCACCGTGAAACACAGACCCGTTTATATCCGTGTACCAATCTATACACCAACATTAACACACATACGCAACATACAACACATAATATGCACACAGGGGCGGGGCACATTGCCACACTCCCATACAGGTCCCCCATTGCAGGAACACTCACCATGGTACCTCCCATACAGGTTCCCCATTGCAGGAACACTCACCATGGTACCTCCCATACAGGTCCCCCATTGCAGGAACACTCACCATGGTATCTTCCATACAGGTACCCATTGCAGGGACTCTCAACAATTTTGCTTTTATTTGAAATGGTTTCAATGTATTATGGCTGCAGCTATCCTATGGAACAGGTGCTGAAACCACATCCGTTCATCTTCCAGGGACAGGTTTCCTGTGAGCCATTGTTTAAACTGCAAGCAAATGTGCATAATCACACTCTTAAGAACAGGTTAGAGGCTTCTATACCTGTCCTGTTCTGTGAAAAACAGGGAGTGTTCCACTCTATGGAGCCGACTGGAAAAGGAGTGCATGTATTAAAACAATCTGGAAGCAACTGGTTTAACTTGCTGGGGTGACGAAACTTTTATTAGGTCATTGAGTCACACAAAGTGGCTAAAAGGACAATATAAATCAATTAGAGTCTCTCAGCCAATTAAAACGCTGAATTCATGAAGATGCCAATAAATCTTTTAGGGGATTTTTTCTGATCTTTTCTCTTTGAAAATATTCTCGGTAAGTTGAGTCAGCCGAGCCTGTCTCTTATGGCATGAGAATATCTCTCCAAAACCTTAAAATGAGAAAACACCAAACAGCACAAACTGCACTATACTCTGTGACCACAAGAGGGAGAGAGAGAGAGTAATAAAATGATGCTCTTTAATCCAGAGCAGTGGTTCTTAACCTGGGGTCCTCAGAGACAGTCCAGGGGGTCCACAGGAAAAAACTGGAAACTTTTCACTCAACATTAGCAATGTGTAAAATTAAAATGTTTGCTTCTTGAATGGATTTGATTTCACAAAGTTTATGATGGATCTGTTAACCTGCAGCTCTA
>CM072693.1:6388010-6411490 GCA_036884735.1 Huso huso | reverse complement strand
GAAGTTGGGTGGTATATAATGAATGTTCTAGTATACACATATCAAATACTGGCATTATTATATTTGGAGGAAAACAGTCAGTTGATATAAATGATATGTGGTCCAGTTACCATACCAGGTACCTATTGCTGTTGTTTTTCAGCTCTGATGACTGGTGCTGAACTGAGCAACCAAGAACGCCAGAAAAATCGTACCTTCTTACACTGGACCATGCAAATACACAGGTACAGTGAACTTGTTAAAGGATTGTCAGTATTACCATTAAAAATATAGGAATAAAGCTTCTAAATTATTAGCGCAATTTTCTCTGAAATTCCACACAGGAGTTGGTAGCAGTGTTTGATTTTTATAATCTTTCATAAATAATTATAACGTAGAGGGATTTCTAAATTACAAATACACAATTTATTTTTTTTTTGCAGGGGAACTAATTGGTGTGGAGTATTTGTACAATCAGTTCTCCATGACGACGGTGCCATAATTGACAGGTTGGAGGCTGGCTCTGATCTGGCTATTGAATTGGAGGAAGATGAGGGATTTGCTGACACCGAAGGGTTTCAGGATCTAACAGTTCCAACACTGGAGACAGAGAACCTTCCTGCAGCTGTTTCAGTCCAATTGCTTGTATCAAGCTGCGATGTAACCTATGAGAATTGCTGACACAAATCAGCTACAGTTACTTGAAATATGAAAATATATATATATATATATATATATATATATATATATATATATATATATACAGACGTGCTCAAATTTGTTGGTACCCTTACAGCTCATTGAAATAATGCTTCATTCCTCCTGAAAAGTGATGAAATTAAAAGCTATTTTATCATGTATACTTGCATGCCTTTGGTATGTCATAGAATAAAGCAAAGAAGCTGTGAAAAGAGATGAATTATTGCTTATTCTACAAAGATATTCTAAAATGGCCTGGACACATTTGTTGGTACCCCTTAGAAAATAATAAATAATTGGATTATAGTGATATTTCAAACTAATTAGTTTCTTTAATTAGTATCACACATGTCTCCAATCTTGTAATCAGTCATTCAGCCTATTTAAATGGAGAAAAGTAGTCACTGTGCTGTTTGGTATCATTGTGTGCACCACACTGAACATGGACCAGAGAAAGCAAAGGAGAGAGTTGTCTGAGGAGATCAGAAAGAAAATAATAGACAAGCATGGTAAAGGTAAAGGCTACAAGACCATCTCCAAGCAGCTTGATGTTCCTGTGACAACAGTTGCAAATATTATTAAGAAGTTTAAGGTCCATGGAACTGTAGCCAACCTCCTAGGCGGCCGCAAGAGGAAAATCGACCCCAGATTGAACAGAAGGATAGTGCGAATGGTAGAAAAAGAACCAAGGATAACTGCCAAAGAGATACAAGCTGAACTCCAAGGTGAAGGTACGTCAGTTTCTGATCGCACCATCCGTCACTTTTTGAGCGAAAAGTGGGCTCCATGGAAGAAGACCCAGGAGGACTCCACTTTTGAAAAAAAACATAAAAAGCCAGATTGGAATTTGCTAGAATGCATATTGACAAGCCACAATCCTTCTGGGAGAATGTCCTTTGGACAGATGAGTCAAAACTGGAGCTTTTTGGCAAGTCACATCAGCTGTATGTTCACAGATGAAAAAATGAAGCTTTCAAAGAAAAGAACACCATACCTACAGTGAAACATGGAGGAGGCTCGGTTATGTTTTGGGGCTGCTTTGCTGCGCCTGGCACAGGGTGCCTTGAATCTGTGCAGGGCACAATGAAATCTCAAGACTATCAAGGCATTCTGGAGCGAAACGTACTGCCCAGTGTCAGAAAGCTCTGTCTCAGTCGCAGGTCATGGGTCCTCCAACAGGATAATGACCCAAAACACACAGCTAAAAGCACCCAAGAATGGATAAGAACAAAACATTGGACTATTCTGAAGTGGCCTTCTATGAGTCCTGATCTGAATCCTATCGAACATCTATGGAAAGAGCTGAAACTTGCAGTCTGGAGAAGGCACCCATCAAACCTGAGACAGCTGGAGCAGTTTGCTCAGGAAAAGTGGGCCAAACTCCCTGTTAACAGGTGCAGAAGTCTCATTGAGAGCTACAGAAAACGTTTGATTGCAGTGATTGCCTCTGAAGGTTGTGCAACAAAATATTAGGTTAAGCGGTCCCATCATTTTTGTCCATGCCATTTTCATTTGTTTATTATTTACAATATTATGTTGAATAAAAAATCAAAAGCAAAGTCTGATTTCTATTAAATATGGAATAAACAATGGTGGATGCCAATTACTTTTGTCAGTTTCAAGTTATTTCAGAGAAAATTGTGCATTCTTTGTTTTTGTGGAGGGTACCAACAAATTTGAGCACGTCTGTATATATATATATATTTACAGAATGATGCAAATGTATTTGACTCTATTCACATCCCCTCACATTTAAAATCCTGCACAGGTTGGGTGCCTCTCAACTCAGATTAAGGTTGATACTGTATAAATGCAGAACCAATCGTTCCAGATGGATGAGACCATTCATTTTTAAATACATGTAATTCGATTTTTGTAGTGGTATTATTTGTATTGAGGCAGGGAGGCTGCAGTTGTTTCTAGCGACAATGAATCTGGAATAACATTCTTAGGGTTCGTGTCATACGACTTTGTGTCATCAAAGCTGTTTCTGGTGACGTGCAGTGGATTATATTTGGAATCTTTTGTTGTCGTTCAGTATTTTCTCAAATAAGACGACAAATTAATAGCTCAGTTGGTTAGAGTGAAAGAAACGAGCACCAGTCAGCCCAGCTAGCTCAGTCGGTAGAACATGAGACTCTTAATCTCAGTGTCGTGGGTTCGAGCCCAATGTTGGGCATCCTTTTTAAATACAAATTGTAGGTGTTTCTTCGAGGCAACTGATCAATGTCTGATTTTGTTCACATTGTATACAGTATTGCAACAAAATTACTTATTGGTCACTGTCATATAGCAATTGCTGTTGTAAAATGCGTCCAGCGTTTATATCTATAACGATATTGAAATAAGTAATGTTACTTTTTTGGGTTGGCTTCAATCCGTTTCTTTTTTTACAATTGTCATTACATCTTTCATGGAGTAACAGTTGGTATGTGCGTAATAAACCCAATCAGGCCTTGATACAATAGACAACCCTAGCCCTCTCATGCATGAATTATGGTAACCTTAAACAAGATTTTTTTCAAATGGTTTTTATTAGTCTTCAGGGCCTATAAAAACATAAAAAAAGTTTGTTTTTTTTTTCAGTACAAAATGTAGGAAGTTATACATGTGTGCACTTGACTGGACACCCTGCATGTGTAACATAACACACTGCCCTATTATACTGGAACAGCATATTAGGACTGAAAGTCTTTTTCTTTTATTTGGGAAGAAGTAGGCTAATACAAAATGCAAAACTAAATGTCTGATTCCATTCCTGATATGAATTCGAATGTTTTCTCATATTTTCTTATTTTTTGCCAGAAACAAAAATGTCCTCAAATCTGAAAAAACCGATATATATATTTTTTTATGCCCAAATATGGACGTATTCACCCAGAAACAAAAATGTCCTCAGTGTTTGTAACAAAAATGTCTTCATTGTTGAAACAATAATCTTTTTTTTTACTTCAGTGTATCATACACACCAAGTTACCATTCTTCCCTCTGTAGTGAACTGAATTTGGCTGATTTTAGCGCTGGGTGTGGAAGTTGGCAAAGCACCCAGGACACAATGACTCAAGACACTGCATGCAGATGTACTTAGTTTTCCGTGTACAAGCCTCATCATGGCACCTGTTAGCATTTTTTGCATCAGTTAGCTTTGGCCAGTGATTCCCCACTCCCTCAACTACTTCAGCATCATCATCACTATCCTCATCTGTTTCACTGCTGCTCACGTGGGCTCCTGCTTCCTCTCTCTGCGTGTCTGGCTGCCATTCACCATCATCACTATCACTTGATTGTGATGGAATCTCCTCTACTACCCTGGAGCTCGATGCTCTTGATGTCTGGCTAAGAAAATAACAATACTACTAATAAAACTGCGACTACTACCACACAGCTGCTGCGAATAATAATTATTCAGAAAATTCATTTTCAATTAAAAACAGTTGAGAAGAAGATAAAATGATTCAAATGATCCTATTTATGGACCACACTGCAATATAGAGCTCTTATAGGACAAAAATATTTAGCATAGGCCTATAGAACAACATAGGCCTAATGTGCATTATGAATCTTAATAGTGCATGACGTCCACTTAAGTGGACATATGGTTTAACATAAACTGAAAAAAAATAAAGTGACTATTAGAACAAAACATATACCATGTTATTCCCTAAACATGACTTTCTTTGAATATATTTTGTACCTGCTCTGCTCTTTTTGTGTAAAAGGATTTTACAGAAATCCCTGAGGTGCTCGGTGCTGCTGAACTTTACTCTGCCATTGTACTGTCACCTTTATGTTTTTTGTAGTACCTATCAAATGCCACTAGATGGCAGGCGTTTTAATTTCAGTAGACGTCCACTGAAGAGGATACCATGCATCAGTAATGTCAAGACAGAGTTTCTATAGGAGATAATCACTTAAAAATAGCTGTCCACTGTAGTGACCTCTATGAGTGAAAGGGCTAGTCTGTGCTGAAATAAATAATGCAGTTTTCTACTGTAACAAACGCAGCTTGTCAGGATTCTATTATGGTGTTTCCGAGCTGTTGACAAAAAGGTGATTGCCAAAAAGAATGCTATCTCGAAACATTAGTCTTGTCAAGCCGAAATAGCTCAGTTGGGAGAGCGTTAGACTGAAGATCTAAAGGTCCCTGGTTCAATCCCGGGTTTTGGCAAACAATAAGACGATATTTGTTTTGTATTATTTTGAACTAAAAAAAATAGAGCACATTTATTCTTCAGTGTAATTGGATTAAATTACAGCGTATCAGAGTGCCATTTCCTAATGTGATTAAGAAATGCAAAAAGCATCGTCCCTGGGTGGGCTTGAACCACCAACCTTTCGGTTAACAGCCGAACGCGCTAACCGATTGCGCCACAGAGACCAACCTGTTAAACCGCCAAAGCATACGGGAGTGATTAGCAAGGCGAGATGCTGCAGAACGTGATCGAGGGAGCAGAACTCAGCAGAACCTGAGATCACATCTAAGATGAAAGCAAGACGTGGCAGGAAAGTCTATGTAATCCATTATGGCAGCACAGCATATGTCGTTTTGTTAGATAACACCCTGGGAGACAACAGAGCAGTGTGTGTAAATAGCTACAATGGAAACCATATACTTACGACTTAATTTTGATACAGAACTGTGGTCATGTGTAATCTGTTTTCATTATGATAATAAAGCTACAGTTCAGTGGATTATATTTGGAATCTTTGGTTCTGTCATTCACTATTTTCTCAAATAAGATGACAAATTAATAGCTCAGTTGGTTACAGTGAAAAAAACGTGCACTAGTCAGCCCGGCTAGCTCAGTCGGTAGAGGATGAGACTCTTAATCTCAGGGTCGTGGGTTCGAGCCCCACGTTGGGCGTCCTTTTTAAATACAAATTGTAGATGTTTCTTCAAAGCAACTGATCAATGGCTGATTCTGTTCACATTGTGTACAGTATTGCAACAAAATTACTTATTGAATAGAGGCGTGGGTTCAAATCCCACTTCTAACAGTTCAATTTTACTTATTTTTAAAAAGAATAAATTTCTTTATTTTACTATAAAAGATTGTTTTACGAAAATCAACAGCTGATACCAAACTGTTGTCAGCACTCAATACCATTTTAATTTCCATTTTAAATCCGACTAAAATAGTGTTCCTAACACAGAATGCATTTCTGTTGTAAACAGACTACTTGTTAACGTCACTGAAAAATATTTTGTCCAAACATGTTATTTAACTTGATTGTTTTAAATATTCCAAATAACATTACTTTGAAAAACATCTCCGTCGGCCACTGGATCGTGGTCTCAGGCTGGGATGCGGACCATTGAGAACAGTATAAACGATCTATAACTGGAAACAGCTTACATGAGAAATGCCCTCGTTTAACATGCTAGGATGATCGACTTCGGCATTCTCCAACTGCTGTTTACATTTTCTAACACGTTATGAGGAAGAAAAATATTTTGTGTCCAAACGTGTTATTTAATTTGATTGTTTTAATATTCCACATAACATATTACTTTGAAAAACATAATATATTTTTTAATACAGTCCTATTTGAGTATTTAAAATATGGTTACATTCAAATGCCAGCAACGGTGTGTTAATTTAATGAAGCGCCTAACGCCGCTCGGAACGTTCGCATTTTTAAATCCTAACGGTCTCTGCTCAGCTGAGTGGAATGTTCACGAGCCGGTTGCCTAGCAGCGTCTCCCCCTCCTTCTCTGCCCCGCCCTCTCTCCCTCTCTCGTTGCTCCAGCTAGGAGTTCAAATTTATCTTCGTTATATTAGCGCAATTCTTTACTAACTTTTACAAATTAGCTTATTAGAAGCTTCGTGTTTTTAAGATGGTTCAGGTGCAGTCCGGGCAGACTGACTGGAGCATCATTACAGTATACCGCACTGCGCTCAGCTTTGTGTGGCGGCTGATACACAAAATAATGAACGACTATTAAATAAATCACATGTATTGCTTTTTAATGCTAAATATGTATCTGGTATTCTAAGTATTATCTACAATTAATAATTCAGCTCTATTCATATTCAGAATGTAATACAGTATTAAAACTATCAAACTGACTGGAAACATGGAACACATTAATTGCGATCGATTCGATACCAATAGGATTACATAAGAGCTGTTGTGTATAGACAATGTCATAAACGCCGAAATGAACACGGACGGTCTTTATTAAGGGCTGACTCGTTTAGATGTTCGAGAGATCTAGGTGTACTGGACACATCTACTGGATTTTTTCCAAATCGTAAGTGTACCGCCTGTGATAATACATTTAAAACTAAGAAAATGCACAAGCCATACAACGAAAAAAAAGAGTACAGTATCTTACAAGTGATTGTGCTTCAACTCATGTCATTTATGTGAGTTCTTGTCCTAGCCATTTGCAATATGAAGAATCCGTCTTCTGTGTCCTCAGTACTGCCAGCTTTCCCCGTTGGTCATATATTGGTCAGCATAGCTGCTTTCAAGTAATTGACCCGAGACGATTCCCAGCCAGTACAACTGTGTTTATGCCCACGTTTCAAATTATGAACATTATAAAAGCACATCGCATTGTTTTATGTTTTCTTTACTTTTAAAGCTGAGAATCAAACACACTTCCGACAACTTCATAGCCCTGCTGGCTACGAACACATACTGAGTCTGCTGTTTCCCATGACCCTGGTGATACCGAGTGTTTTCCTAGTATCAGCATCGGCATTGCCATGTGTTTGGCATGCTTGCTGTACACTCTAGCATTGCATAACAAGCTGGTATGACACCGGGACTTCGTGGCGCAACGGTAGCGCGTCTGACTCCAGATCAGAAGGTTGCGTGTTCAAATCACGTCGAGGTCAAAGCCGTCTTTGTTTTTATTCCGCACTATTTCATTTTTTAACGTGTTTGAATTTGACTGTTTCCGGACATTTATTTATACAATTTAGCCTACACAACATATTGATTGTATAGCGATCAAACAGAGATTTATTGTATTGCGATTCATTTTTATGTTTCATTTGATACCGCACAATAAACTAAAGTGAATCCGAAATTACTGTTGACCAGTCTTCATTGACACAGTTAAGTAATAAAGTCATATTAACACTTCCGTGCATGAGATAGTGAAAATGTGCGTAACCTTTCAGTAAGTATTTTAAATTCATTTGGGAAGGTTTAAGATTGTGAAGAAGTTTAAATATGTTGCGTATTTGCGCATTGGGAACTTTGCATAATGACGTTTTTATTAATGCCACTTTCTTACGGACAGTAGTCAGGGTGATGATACAAGACCAGAGCCAATAAACCTGTTATTTGCTTGTCCTTTCACTACCATATTCTATTGTGCTTGTTCAGAATACGCGTGAATCCTGAAAACATCTTGTTAATATTTAAACAAAGCCAGCAGTCACTTTATTGATCACCCTGTGGATTGGAATACAGATGATTGTGTTAAAGATGTTAATAGACTTTCAATGTACACGTTTTAGAGCTCAGCGTTTGTTGAGGCAGTTCAAGCGCTGCACTTTCAGGCAGACAGTTCCAGTGTTTGCCTTTTGGACTTACCCTGGAAGGAATACAAAAAAAAAAAAAACCATTTGTTGAGAACCGCATTTGGGAGAAAACTTTACAGTTTCGAAACGCATTTGTAAAAGCATCGGATTCTATTATGGTGTTGCCGAGCTGTTGAACGTCTCATTACAGGTTTACTGGATTGCCAAAAAGTATGCTATTTCGAAAATTCAGTCTTGTCAAGCCGAAATAGCTCAGTTGGGAGAGCGTTAGACTGAAGATCTAAAGGTCCCTGGTTCGATCCCGGGTTTCGTCAAACAACAAGACGATATTTGCTTTGTATTATTTTGAACTGAAAAACAGAGCACATTTATTCTTCAGCGTAATTGGATGAAATAACAGCGTATCAGAGTGCCATTTTCTAATGTGATTAAGAAATGCAAAAAGCATCGTCCCTGGGTGGGCTTGAACCACCAACCTTTCGGTTAACAGCCGAACACGATAACCGATTGCGCCACAGAGACCAACCTGTTAAGCTGCCAAAGTATACGGGAGTGATTAGCAAGGCGAGATGCTGCAGAACTTGATCGAGGGAGCAGAACTCAGCAGAACCTGAGATCACATCTAAGAAGAAAGCAAGACGGGGCAGGAAAGTCTATGTAATCAATTATGGCAGCACAGCATGTGTCTTTTTTGTTAGATAACACCCTGGGAGACAACAGAGCAGTGTGTGTAAATAGCTACAATGGAAACCATATACTTATGACTTAATTTTGATACAGAACTGTGGTCATGAGTAATCTGTTTTCATTATGATAATAAAGCTACAGTTCAGTGGATTATATTTGGAATCTTTGGTTCTGTCATTCACTATTTTCTCAAATAAGATGGCAAATTAATAACTCAGTTGGTTACAGTGAAAGAAACGAGCACCAGTCAGCCCGGCTAGCTCAGTCGGTAGAGCATGAGACTCTTAATCTCAGAGTCGTGGGTTCGAGCCCCACGTTGGGCGTCCTATTTAAATACAAATTGAAGATGTTTCTTCAAGGCAACGGAGCAATGTCTGATTCTGTTCACATTGTATACAGTATTGCAACAAAATTACTTATTGGTCATTGTCAAAATGCAATTGCTATTGTAAAAAGCATGCATCGTTTATAGCTATAACGATATTGAAATAAATAATCTTACTTTTTTGGGTTGACTTCAATCCGTTTCTTTTTTTTAGAATTGTCTTAACATCATTCATGGAGCAACAGTTGGTATGTGCGTAATAAACCCAATCGGGCCTTGATACGACACCCTAGTGTGTGCTGAAATAAATAATGCGGTTTTCTACATTAATAAGCGCAGCTTGTCAGAATGGCCGAGTGGTCTAAGGCGCCAGACTCAAGGACTCTGTCTTTCCAAGGAATTGTGTGTTCTGGTCTCTGAATACAAAAAAGGCAAACACTGGAACTGGCTGCCTGAAAGTGCAGCGCTTGAACTGCCTCAACAAACTCTGAGCTCTAAAACGTGTACATTGAAAGTCTATTAACATCTTTAACACAATCATCTGTAATCCAATAGCGGTTAATCCACAGGGTGATCAATAAAGTGACTGCTGTCTTTGTTTAAATAATAACAAGATGTTTTCAGGATTTACGCGTATTCTGAACAAGCGCAATAGAATATGGTAGTGAAAGGACAAGCAAATAACAGTTGGAGAATGCCGAAGTCGATCATCCTAGCATGTTAAACGAGGGCATTTCTCCTGTAAGCTACGTCTAGGAATAGATCGTTTATACTGTTCTCAATGGTCCGCATCCCAGCCTGAGACCACGATCCAGTGGTCGACGGAGTTGTTTTCCAAAGTAATATGTTATTTGGAATATTAAAACAAGTTAAATAACATGTTTGTACACAATATATTTTTCAGTGACGTTAACAAGTAGTTTGTTTACAACAAAAATGCAATCTGTGTTAGGATCACTATTTTAGTCGGATTTAAAATGGAAATTAAAATGGTATTGAGTGCTGACAAGATTTCGGTATCAGCTGTTGATTTTCTTAAAACAATCTTTTATAATAAAATAAAGAAATGTATTCTTTTTAAAAATAAGTAAAATTGAACTGTTAGAAGTGGGATTTGAACCCACGTCTCTATTCAATAAGTAATTTTGTTGCAATACTGTATACAATGTGAACAGAATCAGACATTGCTCCGTTGTCTCGAAGAAACATCTTCAATTTGTATTTAAAAAGGACGCCCAACGTGGGGCTCGAACCCACGACCCTGAGATTAAGAGTCTCATGCTCTACCGACTGAGCTAGCCGGGCTGACTGGTGGATGTTTCTTTCACTGTAACCAACTGAGCTATTAATTTGTCATCTTATTTGAGAAAATAGTGAATGACAGAACCAAAGATTCCAAATATAATCCACTGAACTGTAGCTTTATTATCATAATGAAAACAGATTACACATGACCACAGTTCTGTATCAAAATTAAGTCGTAAGTATATGGTTTCCATTGTAGCTATTTACACACACTGCTCTGTTGTCTCCCAGGGTGTTATCTAACAAAAAGACACATGCTGTGCTGCCATAATTGATTACATAGACTTTCCTGCCCCGTCTTGCTTTCATCTTAGATGTGATCTCAGGTTCTGCTGAGTTCTGCTCCCTCGATCACGTTCTGCAGCATCTCGCCTTGCTAATCACTCCCGTATGCTTTGGCGGCTTAATAGGTTGGTCTCTGTGGCGCAATCGGTTAGCGCGTTCGGCTGTTAACCGAAAGGTTGGTGGTTCAAGCCCACCCAGGGACGATGCTTTTTGCATTTCTTAATCACATTAGAAAATGGCACTCTGATACGCTGTTATTTCATCCAATTACGCTGAAGAATAAATGTGCTCTATTTTTTTTAGTTCAAAATAATACAAAACAAATATCGTCTTGTTGTTTGCCGAAACCCGGGATCGAACCTCAGACCTTTAGATCTTCAGTCTAACGCTCTCCCAACTGAGCTATTTCGGCTTGACAAGACTGATATTTCTAGATAGCATACTTTTTGGCAATCCAGTAAACCTGTAATGAGAAACATTCAACAGCTCGGCAACACCATAATAGAATCCGATGCCTTTACAAATGCTTTTCCGAAACTGTTAAGTTTTCCCCAAATGCGTTCTCAACAAATGTTATTTTTTTTTTGTATTCCTTCCAGAGTAAGTCCAAAAGGCAAACACTGGAACTGGCTGCCTGAAAGTGCAGCGCTTGAACTGCCTCAACAAACGCTGAGCTCTAAAACGTGTACATTGAAAGTCTATTAACATCTTTAACACAATCATCTGTGTTCCAATAGCGGTTAATCCACAGGGTGATCAATAAAGTGACTGTTGGCTTTGTTTATATATTAACAAGATGTTTTCAGGATTCACACATATTCTGAATAAGCACAATAGAATATGGTAGTGAAAGGACAAGCAAATAACAGGTTTATTAGCTCTGGTCTTGTATCATCACCCTGACTACTGTCCGTAAGAAAGTGGCATTAATAAAAACGTCATTATGCAAAGTTCCCAATGCGCAAATACGCAGCATATTTAAACTTCTTCACAATCTTAAACCTTCCCAAATGAATTTAAAATACTTACTGAAAGGTTACGCACATTTTCACTATCTCATGCACGGAAGTGTTAATATGACTTTATTACTTAACTGTGTCAATGAAGACTGGTCAACAGTAATTTCGGATTTACTTCAGTTTATTGTGCAGTATCAAATGAAACATAAAAATTAATCGCAATACAATAAATATCTGTTTGATCGCTATACAATCAATATGTTGTATAGGCTAAATTGTATGAATAAATGCACGGAAACAGTCAAATTCAAACACGTTAAAAAATGAAATAGTGTGGAATAAAAAGAAAGACGGTTTTGACCTCGACGTGATTTGAACACGCAACCTTCTGATCTGGAGTCAGACGCGCTACCATTGCGCCACAAAGTCCGGGTGTAACACCAGCTTGTTATGCAATGCTAGAGTGCACGGCAAGCATGCCAAACATGGTAATGCCGACGCTGATACTAGGAAAACACTCGGTATCACCAGGGTCATGGGAAACAGCCGACTCAATATGTGTTCGTAGCCAGCAGGGCTATGAAGTTGTCGGAAGTGTGTTTGATTCTCAGCTTTAAAAGTAAAGAAAACATAAAACAATGCGATGTGCTTTTATAATGTTCATAATTTGAAACGTGGGCATAAACACAGTTGTACTGGCTGGGAATC
The DNA here is from genome assembly GCA_036884735.1 of Huso huso. Taxonomy (NCBI): domain Eukaryota; kingdom Metazoa; phylum Chordata; class Actinopteri; order Acipenseriformes; family Acipenseridae; genus Huso; species Huso huso. Next base: position 6,399,041 of record CM072693.1, on the reverse strand, counting down.
GTCTCGGGTCAATTACTTGGAAAGCAGCTATGCTGACCAATATATGACCAACGGGGGAAAGCTGGCAGTACTGAGTGACACAGAAGACGGATTCTTCATATTGCAAATGGCTAGGACAAGAACTCACATAAATGACATGAGTTGAAGCACAATCACTTGTAAGATACTGTACTCTTTTTTTTTTTTTTTTTTCGTTGTATGGCTTGTGCATTTTCTTAGTTTTAAATGTATTATCACAGGCGGTACACTTACGATTTGGAAAAAAATCCAGTAGATTTGTCCAGTACACCTAGATCTCTCGAACATCTAAACGAGTCAGCCCTTAATAAAGACCGTCCGTGTTCATTTCGGCGTTTATGACATTGTCTATACACAACAGCTCTTATGTAATCCTATTGGTATCGAATCGATCGCAATTAATGTGTTCCATGTTTCCAGTCAGTTTGACAGTTTTAATACACTATTACATTCTGAATATGAATAGAGCTGAATTATTAATTGTAGATAATACTTAGAATACCAGATACATATTTAGCATTAAAAAGCAATACATGTGATTTATTTAATAGTCGTTCATTATTTTGTGTATCAGCCGCCACACAAAGCTGAGCGCAGTGCGGTATACTGTAATGATGCTCCAGTCAGTCTGCCCGGACTGCACCTGAACCATCTGAAAAACACGAAGCTTCTAATAAGCTCATTTGTAAAAGTTAGTAAAGAATTGCGCTAATATAACGAAGCTAAATTTGAACTCCTAGCTGGAGCAACGAGAGAGGGAGAGAGGGCGGGGCAGAGAAGGAGGGGGAGACGCTGCTAGGCAACCGGCTCGTGAACATTCCACTCAGCTGAGCAGAGAGACCGTTAGGATTTAAAATGCGAACGTTCGAGCGGCGTTAGGCGCTTCGTTAAATTAACACACCGTTGCTGGCATTTTAATATAACCATATTTTAAATACTCAAATAGGACTGTATTAAAAAAATATATATATTATGTTTTTCAAAAGTAATATGTTATGTGGAATATTAAAAAATGTACTTGTAATGTAAAAAATGTAAAAAGCTGCCCGATTTCAGCCTTGCTGATGCACCCCAGATCATCACCGATCCTCCACCACATTTCACAGTGGGTGCGAGACACTGTGGCTTGTAGGCCTCTCCAGGTCTCCGTCTAACCATTAGAGCGACCAGGTGTTGGGCAAGCTGAAAATTGGACTAATCTGGGGGTGCTTCAGCAAGGCTGGAATCAAGATTTGTCTTTGTGAAAGACTCATGAATCAAGCCAAGTACAAGGTTGTCCTGGAAGAAAACTTGCTTCCTTCTGCTCTGACAATATCAATGTGAAAGACTGGTGGAGAGCATGCCAAGACGCATGAAAGCTGTGCTTGAAAATCAGGGTTATTCCACCAAATATTGATTTCTGAACTCTTCCTAAGTTAAAACATTAGTATTGTGTTGTTTAAAAATGAATACGAACTTATTTTCTTTGCATTATTCGAGGTCTGACAACACTGCATCTTTTTTGTTATTTTGACAAGTTGTCGTTTTCTGCAAATAAATGCTCTAAATGACAATATTTTTATTTGGAATTTAGGAGAAATGTTGTCAGTAGTTTATAGAATAAAACAAAAATGTTCATTTTACCGAAACACATACCTATAAATAGTAAAGCCAGAGAAACTGATAATTTTGCAGTGGTCTCTTAATTTTTTCCAGAGCTGTATATATATAATGTAATCCACGGGATTTCCACAACGCGATGGTTTATCATATTTTGCCTAGAATAATATTAAATATAATATTTTAAAAAATATGATAAAGATAAAAGTAGTATACAGTTTGAACACATTAGAAGCTGTTCAAGGACGCACATTTTAATGACTAGTCTATATGAAAACATTCTTGTGAAAAAAAAACAACCAGCTAAAAACCATGATTTGATTTTCCAGTCTTTATTTTTAACAAAGACAATGACGTTTGCAGATATATCCTATCTTATAAAAAACCTTCTTTTGTAATACATATCATATACCACGATGCTAACAAATATAAAACTCCTTTTTATTTTTTATTTACCATTTATAAAATGTCACAAACCACTCAGACTGTGTTTTCTTCCTCCACCCTCAAAAGAGGGCAGAACGGTCATCAATGATCAAGATCAGCTACAGTAAAGCAGCATTCAAGACCCGCTTCACGCTCAGAAGAAAACACTGTAACTCCACATCATGGTTAGCGAGACCAGACACTTTAGAAACACATTTCACTAGAAACAAACTATAGAAATGATCCCTGAAAGTATAGTCTTAACAAATACAGGGGAAAACAACTTCCCTACTCCCGGCATATATCACTGCAGTGATGGTGTCTGATTCAGGTTCCTTTCTAGTATAACACTTGTTCATAGTAATGTTAATAATTGCCAATGCGTTTCAAACACAAAATTCACATAATGAAATAACCACTCAATTAAAGGATAATGTAAAAAAGAGAAGATAAGTAATACCCAGGGTGCACCTCTCTATGAATAATTTAAAGAAACAACCAATCACCAATCTCTCTAGACAGGGGAGGTTTCAGTCCCCGCCCACCTGCATAGTATTCAGGAGGAGGAAGGCTCTCGTCATTATTTATTATTTTTATTTATTTCTTAGCAGACACCCTTATCCAGGGTGACTTACAATTGTTACAAGATATCACATTATACATTATATATGTTTTTTTACATACAATTACCCATTTATACAATTGGGTTTTTACTGGAGCAATATAGGTAAAGTACCTTGCTTAAGGATACAACAGCAGTGTCCCCCACTGGGGATTGAACCCACAACCCTCCGGTCAAGAGTCCAGAGCCCTAACCACTACTCCACACTGCTCCCCATTTCAAGGGTTTTGCTGCAAATGTGTTTCTTACCCTTTAAGTGTCATTGTCCTACTCTGAGGCTACTTTGTCATTTTTGGCTCATATTTAACTGGCATCTTATTTGAATGTTCCTTTAACTCTTTTGTTATGATAACTTACTCTAATTGTGTTAACCGTAACAGTTAAGTCTAGATGTAACGTATCAGATTACATAAACACACCTTGTGTTCAGATTTTTTATTTTATTAAAATGTATCGTCCTCTATGGGTAGAGGCAGATAAGCTGCATTCCTGCTGTTTCTACACATTAACATTTACGAAATACACACACTAAATTGAAAATGTAAAATTTTTAGAAAATCTACTTTGCCAACAGAAGAAAAACAAGCTAGCAGAGGACGGTTTCGATCCATCGACCTCTGGGTTATGGGCCCAGCACGCTTCCGCTGCGCCACTCTGCTACGCCACTCTGCTATGCCACTCTGCTACAGCTGCTGCAGTTGAGATGATCCGTTTTCTTTTCTCCCAAATACGGTATGCAAAGTATGCAACCTGCCCACTGATCACAAGCAGTTTTATCCCCCAGTTTCGGCTGCCAATTCCAATATTCAGTCTGTAAAGCATCTTAAATCGTGGAAAGCGCTCTTTGTTTAAAATTACACTGAAGACTTATTTTGTTCGACCAGACTAATAATTGCAACACCAACGTCTGCTGTTCAACTAAACACAACACTCTCCAGTCTTCTGCAATCTGCTCATCACTACATGGCCACAGCCTCAGCCCCAGCGACCAAATCTTCATTTACCACTGGATGGAAAACATTTACAACTTTCTGCACTCAAAACAAAATACATCCCATTCCGATTTAATGAACAACGGATTGTAGCCTCCATCGCCCATGCAAGGGATTCTCTTCACTTAGTCCCCACTACCGTTAAAGCCTACATCTCTGGAATTCAGTATTTCTGCCACCTCATCTCTGTCCCTTCTCCAACACTCCTATCCATCCCATCAGTTTGCTGACACTCAGTGAGATCCTCAAGAGCCCCCCCTCCCTGCTGCTCCCTCCTGGCTCCCTATATCAATAGACATCCTTCACGCTTTAATCTCTACCCTCAGAAAAGGCTGCTCTGTCTATTCAATGACCTGACCATGGAAGTACTATGTTTAACTGCTCTTGTGAAGCACTTCCTCTGCAGGACTCCTGAAGGAACAGAGTGCACCCTGTGAATTTACCATGACAGCATCAGTGATTTACCGACTTAAAAAAAAAAAAAGGCAGCAGTTACCAGGACATCAGGAAATACAATGAATAGACTCGGGTGTTAAGCCATTTCAACCATGAGGTCTTGTGAACCATTCCGTGCACCCAGATACTGGACAGCTGTAGTAATTTTTACTACAGAATACTACACCTTGAAGTAAAAAAAAAAAAGTTAACCATGCCCAGTGTTAAACATGGTGGAGGTTGTGTGATGGTCCACAAGTTTCACAGCCGGTCCCAGAAGCAGACCCCAACCCGCGCACGTTCCTCCTTTCAATCAGCTGGTGTTCCATTAAACTCCACACTCTTTAGCCTCCCGAGTGTTACCTGCAGCTTCAGGGAGCATTGCATTCGCCCTTCCACTTGCTCTTCTTATTCTACTGCCTGGTCTTTCTTCACCACATTCTGTGCCCAGATTCGTATCTCTCTCACCTCCTAACCTTCAGCACCTCCTTGCCTTTTATGACAGACCTCAGGCTATCCTTAACCTGGCCTTCCTCCATCAGGAATTATCTCTCAGGTATACAGCACCAGTTCCTCTCCGTTTCCCCCACCCAGCAGTCGGAGGATGCTGCCTGACCCAGCAGAAAGTGTTTATATCTAATCCTTTGCTCTTCTTGTGTCTCCCTCTCTACATCACCTAGCGGCCAGAGCATGCTGCCTGACCCGACGAGAAGGGAAAACTCTTCGTCCCCCTATCTTGTCCTGCTATCAGTATCTAATCTCAATGTTTTGCAAAGCACCATTCCCAAACTCAGCCCCTCAATCTCGCCATCCCTCTCAAACTCCTCTCACTCTTAAACTCTCAATGTCTCGCCCTCTCAAGCCTTCTAAGCAACCGGAGAACCATTCTTAATATCTCACTCCCATTTTCGCCTCCTCAAGCCCCTCGTAGGCAACCAGTGAAATATTAGTCAAGGCCTACTTAAAATGTTCTTATGTTCTCTAGAAACGACCCTTTCAAATATAGACTTAACTTTTATTGGCAGACCGTCACCCCCAACTGGCAAGCTCTACTTCATATGATACAATAACTGGGCAACAACGAGGTGTTCCATTAACAATACAAATTAACCTGAGACAGCCAAGCCGTTAAAGCATACCTTAAGTGTGTCATGTGATACAAAAGCAAGTTTTGGCATTTTTGCATTGCCTGCCTCGTCAAACAAGCTCGAGCCACAGCACACAGCGCTGCTGCATCGGGACACAGAGGTGGATTTTAAAGCGACTGAATCAATGAGCTGAGACTACTTTTGAAGAAATTGAAAACATACCTGTAGTCCCAAAATATCTGCTATTTAGTTAATTAATTTATTTTTGAATTTGCAAATGGCAGACTACATTGCCATAAGACAATCTGAATTGCTCATAAGCTGCGATGTAGCTATGAGAATCACGGGCTTGATTCAAGGGAATTAGCTCAAATGTTAGAGCGCTCAACAGCATGCGAAGTAGCGGGATCGATGCCTGCATTCTCCAAATAGTTTTAATGTATCTGCGTATTTAGTCCCAACGCATTATGGAGATAAATACAAAGTGTGACAATTCTTTGTAACAGAGTCGCCTGCCCTACATGTGTATTTTAAAGCAAAGTCTCTAATTTGTAATATTCCCCAGGCTGACAACTGCAGTGCGCCCTCCATCGTATGCCTCCATCGAGATTTTTTTTATGCCTTGTAATGAAAGAATTTGTCTTATTTGGGAATAAATATAAATGGCTTGGTTTTGCTTGCATTGGTTTGAATACATGTAATTGTGATTACAGACTTTCCTGCCAGTGTTGCTTTCTTCTTAGATGTGGTCTCAGTTTCAGCTGGCAGGATGGTCTCTATTAGCGCAATCGGTTAGCGCGTTCGGCTGGTAACCGAAAGGTTGGTGGTTCAAGCTCACCCACGGACGATTGCTTTATGCATTTCTTAATCACATTAGAAAATGGCACTCTGCTATGTTATTATTTCCTCCAATTACACTGAAAGAAGAAAATGTGTTCTGTTTTTTAGTTCAAAATAATATAAAACAAAAAATCTTGCTGTTTGCCGAAACCGGGATCGAACCAGGGACCTTTAGATCTTCAGTCTAACGCTCTCCCAGCTGAGCTATTTCGGCTTGACAAGCCTCCTTTCTCGAGATAACATTCTTTTTTAGAAAAGTTGTAATATAATTAAGTACATTTCTAAACAATCCGGTAGTAACATATATAATCTCAAAGCGCTATAATTTATTTCAGCTCTTATGAAAGACAAGTATCCTTGCGCATTATATCATCCCTTGATTGCGAAATGTAATATTAATTAATTGTGTATTTGTAATTAAGAAATGCAGCTAACTTATAATTATTTATGAAAGATTATAAAAATCAAACACTGCTACCAACTCCTGTGGAATTTCAGAAAAATTGCGATAATAATTTAGAAGCTTTATTCCTACATTTTAATGGTAATACTGACAATCCTTTATCAAGTTCACTGTACCTGTGTATTTGCATGGTCCAGTGTAAGAAGGTACAATTTTTCTGGAATTCTTGGTTGCTCAGTTCAGCACCAGTCGGAGCTGAAAAACAACAGCAATAGTTACCTGGTATGGTAACTGGACCACATATCATTTATATCAACTGATACTTAACTGATACTCCCATTATGCTTTGGCGGGTTAATAGGTTGGTCTCTGTGGCAAATCGGTTAGCGCGTTCGGCTGTTAACCGAAAAGTTGGTGGTTCAAGCCCACCCAGGGACGATGCTTTTTGCATTTCTTAATCACATTAGAAAATGGCACTCTGATACGCTGTTATTTCATCCATTACGCTGAAGAATAAATGTGCTCTATTTTTTAGTTCAAATAATACAAACAAATATCGTCTTGTTGTTTTGCCGAAACCGGGATCGAACCTCAGACCTTTAGATCTTCAGTCTAACGCTCTCCCAACTGAGCTATTTCGGCTTGACAAGACTGATATTTCTAGATAGCATACTTTTGGCAATCCAGTAAACCTGTAATGAGAAACATTCAACAGCTCAGCAACACCATAATAGAATCCGATGCCTTACAAATGCTTTTCAAACTGTTAAGTTTTCCCCAAATGCGGTTCTCAACAAATGTTATTTTTTTTTTGTATTCCTTCCAGAGTAAGTCCAAAAGGCAAACACTGGAACTGGCTGCCTGAAAGCGCTTGAACTACCTCAACAAACGCTGTGAGCTCTAAAACGTGTACATTGAAAGTCTATTAACATCTTTAACACAATCATCTGTGTTCCAATATGGTTAATCCACAGGGTGATCAATAAAGTGACTGCTGGCTTTGTTTATATATTAACAAGATGTTTTCAGGATTCACATATTCTGAATAAGCACAATAGAATATGGTAGTGAAAGGACAAACAAATAACAGGTTTATTAGCTCTGGTCTTGTTGTATCACCCCTGACTACTGTCCGTAAGAAAGTGGCATTAATAAAAACGTCATTATGCAAAGTTCCCAATGCGCAAATACGCAGCATATTTAAACTTCTTCACAATCTTAAACCTTCCCAAATGAATTTAAAATACTTACTGAAAGGTTACGCACATTTTCACTATCTCATGCACGGAAGTGTTAATATGACTTTATTACTTAACTGTGTCAATGAAGACTGGTCAACAGTAATTTCGGATTTACTTCAGTTTATTGTGCAGTATCAAAATGAAACATAAAATTAATCGCAATACAATAAATATCTGTTTGATCGCTATACAATCAATATGTTGTATAGGCTAAATTATGAATAAATGCACGGAAACAGTCAAATTCAAACACGTTAAAAATGAAATAGTGTGGAATAAAAAGAAAGACGGTTTTGACCTCGACGTGATTTGAACACGCAACCTTCTGATCTGAGTCAGACGCTACCATTGCGCCACAAAGTCCGGGTGTAACACCAGCTTGTTATGTAATGCTAGAGTGCACGGCAAGCATGCCAAACATGGTAATGCCGACGCTGATACTAGGAAAACACTCGGTATCACCAGGGTCGCGGGAAACAGCCGACTCAATATGTGTTCGTGCCAGCAGGGCTATGAAGTTGTCGGAAGTGTGTTTGATTCTCAGCTTTAAAAGTAAAGAAAACATAAAACAATGCGATGTGCTTTTATAATGTTCATAATTTGAAACGTGGGCATAAACACAGTTGTACTGGCTGGGAATCGTCTCCGGGTCAATTACTTGGAAAGCAGCTATGCTGACCAATATATGACCAACGGGGGGAAAGCTGGCAGTACTGAGTGACACAGAAGACGGATTCTTCATATGCAAATGGCTAGGACAAAGAACTCACATAAATGACATGGAGTTGAGCACAATCACTTGTAAGATACTGTACTCTTTTTTTTTCGTTGTATGGCATGTGCATTTTCTTAGTTTTAAATGTATTATCACAGGCGGTACACTTACGATTTGGAAAAAAATCAGTAGTTTGTCCAGTACACCCAGATCTCTCGAACATCTAAACAGGTCAGCCCTAATAAAGACCGTCCGTGTTCATTTCGGCGTTTATGACATTCTATACACAAACAGCTCTTATGTAATCCTATTGGTATCGAATCGATCGCAAATTAATGTTTCCATGTTTCCAGTCAGTTTGACAGTTTTAATACACTATTACATTCTGAATATGAATAGAGCTGAATTATTAATTGTAGATAATACTTAGAATACCAGATACATTTTAGCATTAAAAAGCAATACATGTGATTTATTTAATAGTCGTTCATTATTTTATCATCCGCCACACAAAGCTGAGCGCAGTCGCAGATGCTGTAATGATGCTCAGTCAGTCTGCGGACTGCACCTGAACCATCTGAAAAACACGAAGCTTCTAATAAGCTCATTTGTAAAGTTAGTAAAAAAGAATTGCGCTAATATAAATGAAGCTAAATTTGAACTCCTAGCTGGAGCAACGAGAGAGGGAGAGAGGCGGGGCAGAGAAGGGAGGGGAGACGCTGCTGGGCAACCGGCAGTGAACATTCCACTCAGCTGAGCAGAGACCGTTTGGATTTAAAATGCGAACGTTCCGAAAGCAGTTAGGCGCTTCGTTAAATTAACACACCGTTGCTGGCATTTTAATATAACCATATTTTAAATACTCAAATAGGACTGTATTAAAAAAATATATATATTATGTTTTTCAAAGTAATATGTTATGTGGAATATTAAAAATGTACTTGTAATGTAAAAAAAATGTAAAAAGCTGCCCGATTTCAGCCTTGCTGATGCACCCCAGATCATCACCGATCCTCACCACATTTCACAGTGGGTGCGAGACACGTGGCTTGTAGGCCTCTCCAGGTCTCCGTCAACCGTAGACGACCAGGTGTTGGGCAAAGCTGAAAATTGGACTAATCTGGGGTGCTTCAGCAAGGCTGGAATCAGGCGAATTTGTCTTTGTGAAGACTCATGAATCAAGCCAAGTAAGGTTGTCCTGGAAGAAAAACTTGCTTCCTTCTGCTCTGACAATATCAATGTGAAAAGACTGGAGGAGATGCCAAGGCAGAAAGCTGTGCTTGAAAATCAGGGTTATTCCACCAAATATTGATTTCTGAACTCTTCCTAAGTTAAAACAGTATTGTGTTGTTTAAAAATGAATACGAACTTATTTTCTTTGCATTATTAGAGGTCTGACAACACTGCATCTTTTTTGTTATTTTGACAAGTTGTCGCTTTCTGCAAATAAATGCTCTAAATGACAATATTTTTTTATTTGGAATTTAGGAGAAATGTTGTCAGTAGTTTATAGATAAAACAAAAATGTTCATTTTACCGAAACACATACCTATAAATAGTAAAACAGAGAAACTGATAATTTTGCAGTGGTCTCTTAATTTTTCCAGAGCTGTATATATATGTAATCCACGGGGTTTCCACAACCTGATGGTTTATCATATTTTTGCCTAGAATAATATAAATATAATATTTTAAAAATATGATAAAGATAAAAGTATACAGTTTGAACACATTAGAAGCTGTTCAAGGACGCACATTTTAATGACTAGTCTATGAAAACATTCTTGTGAAAAAAACAACCAGCTAAAAAACCATGATTTGATTTTCAGTCTTTATTTTTAACAAAGACAATGACGTTTACAGATATATCCTATCTTATAAAAACCTTCTTTTATAATATCATATACCACGATGCTAACAAATATAAAACTCTTTTTATTTTTATTTACCATTTATAAAATGTCACAAACCACTCAGACTGTGTTTCTTCCTCCACCCTCAAAAGAGGGCAGAACGGGTCATCAATGATCAAGATCAGCTACAGTAAAGCAGCATTCAAGACCCGCTTCACGCTCAGAAGAAAACACTGTAACTCCTCATCATGGTTGAGACCAGACACTTTAGAAACACATTTCACTAGGAAACAAAACTGAGAAATGATCCTGAAAGTATGGTCTTAACAAACAGGGAAAACAACTTCCCTACTCCCACGGCATATATCACTGCAGTGATGGTGTCTGATTCAGGTTCCTTTCTAGTATAACACTTGTTCATAGTAATATTAATAATAATTGCCAATCGTTTCAAACACAAAATTCACATAATGAAATAACCACTCAATTAAGGATAATGTAAAAAAGAGAAGATAGCATACCCAGGTGCACCTCTCTATGAATAATTTAAAAACAACCAATCACCAATCTCTCTAGACAGGGGAGGTTTCAGTCCCCGCCTATAGTATTCAGAGGAGGAAGGCTCTCGTCATTATTTATTATTTTTATTTATTTCTTGAACACCCTATCCAGGGTGACTTACAATTATTACAAGATATCACATTATACATTATATATGTTTTTACATACAATTACCTATTTATACAATTGCTTTTACTAGATATAGAAAAGCACCATTATACAACTGTCAAGCAACGTT
>CM072693.1:6361990-6387510 GCA_036884735.1 Huso huso | reverse complement strand
GGCCTCCACAGGATAATGACCCAAAACACACAGCTAAAGCACCCAAGAATGATAAGAACAAACATTGGACTATTCTAAGTGGCTTCTATGAGTCCTGATCTGAACTTCTATCGAACATCTATGGAAAGAGCTGAAACTTGCAGTCTGGAGAAGGCACCATCAAACCTGAGACAGCTGGGATAAGTTTGCTCAGGAAGAGGGGCCAAACTCCTGTTAACAGGTGCAGAAGTCTCATTGAGAGCTACAGAAAACGTTTGATTGTAGTGATTGCCTCTGAAGGTTGTGCAACAAAAATGTGGGTTAGCCCGGTCCCACATCATTTTGTCCATGCCATTTTCATTTGTTTTGTATTTACAATATTATGTTGAATAAAATCAAAAAGCAAGTCTGATTTCTATTAAATATGGAATAAACAATGGTGGATGCAATTACTTTTGTCAGTTTCAAGTTATTTCAAGAAAATTGTACATTCTTTGTTTTTTGTGAGGGTACCAACAAATTTGAGCACGTCTATATATATATATATATTTACAGAATGATGCAAATGTATTTGACTCTATTCACATCCCCTCATTTAAAATCCTGCACAGGTTGGGTGCCTCTCAACTCAGATTAAGGTTGATACTGTATAAATGCAGAACCAATCGTTCCAGATGGATGAGACCATTCATTTTTAAATACATGTAATTCGATTTTGTAGTGGTATTATTTGTATTGAGGCAGGGAGGCTGCAGTTGTTTCTAGCGACAATGAATCTGGAATAACATTCTTAGGGTTCGTGTCATACGACTTTGTGTCATCAAAGCTGTTTCTGGTGACGTGCAGTGGATTATATTTGGAATCTTTTGTTGTCGTTCAGTATTTTCTCAAATAAGACGACAAATTAATAGCTCAGTTGGTTAGAGGAAAGAAACGAGCACCAGTCAGCCCAGCTAGCTCAGTCGGTAGAACATGAGACTCTTAATCTCAGTGTGGGGGGTTCGAGCCCAATGTTGGGCATCCTTTTTAAATACAAATTGTAGGTGTTTCTTGAGGCAACTGATCAATGTCTGATTTTGTTCACATTGTATACAGTATTGCAACAAAATTACTTATTGGTCACTGTCATATAGCAATTGCTGTTGTAAAATCGTCCAGCGTTTATATCTATAACGATATTGAAATAAAGTAATGTTACTTTTTTTTTGGTTGGCTTCAATCCGTTCTTTTTACAATTGTCATTACATCTTTCATGGAGTAACAGTTGGTATGTGCGTAATAAACCCAATCAGGCCTTGATACAATAGACAACCCTAGCCCTCCATGCATGAATTATGGTAACCTTAAACAAGATTTTTTCAAATGGTTTTATTAGTCTTCAGGGCCTATAAAAACATAAAAAGTTTTGTTTTTTTTTTCAGTACAAAATGTAGGAAGTTATACATGTGCACTTGACTGGACACCCTGCATGTGTAACATAACACACTGCCCTATTATACTGGAACAGCATATTAGGACTGAAAGTCTTTTTCTTTTATTTGGGAAGAAGTAGGCTAATACAAATGCAAAACTAAATGTCTGATTCCATTCCTGATATGAATTCGAATGTTTTTCTCATATTTTCTTATTTTTTGCCAGAAACAAAAATGTCCTCAAATCTGAAAAAACCGATATATATATTTTTTATGCCCAAATATGGACGTTCACCCAGAAACAAAAAAATGTCCTCAGTGTTTGTAACAAAATGTCTTCATTGTTGAAACAATAATCTTTTTTTTTACTTCAGTGTATCATACACACCAAGTTACCATTCTTCCCTCTTCTAGTGAACTGAATTTGGCTGATTTTAGCGCTGGGTGTGGAAGTTGGCAAAGCACCCAGGACACAATGACTCAAGACACTGCATGCAGATGTACTTTGTTTTCCGTGTACAAGCCTCATCATGGCACCTGTTAGCATTTTTGCATCAGTTAGCTTTGGCCATGATTCCCCACTCCCTCAACTACTTCAGCATCATCATCACTACCTCATCTGTTTCACTGCTCATGGGCTCCTGCTTCCTCTCTCTGCGTGTCTGGCTGCCATTCACCATCATCACTATCACTTGATTGTGATGGAATCTCCTCTACTACCCTGGGCTCGATGCTCTTGATGTCTGGCTAAAGAAAATAACAATACTACTAATAAAACTGCGACTACTACCACACAGCTGCTGCGAATAATAATTATTCAGAAAATTCATTTTCAATTAAAAACAGTTGAGAGAAGATAAAATGATTCAAATGATCCTATTTATGGACCACACTGCAATATAGAGCTCTTATAGGACAAAAAATATTTAGCATAGGCCTATAGAACAACATAGGCCTAATGTGCATTATGAATCTTAATAGTGCATGACGTCCACTTAAGGGACATATGGTTTAACATAAACTGAAAAAAATAAAGTGACTATTAGAACAAAACATATACCATGTTATTCCCTAAACATGACTTTCTTTGAATATATTTTTGTACCTGCTCTGCTCTTTTGTGTAAAAAGGATTTTTGCAGAAATCCCTGAGGTGCTCGGTGCTGCTGAACTTTACTCTGCCATTGTACTGTCACCTTTTGTTTTTTTTGTAGTACCTATATCAAATGCCACTAGATGGCAGGCGTTTTAATTTCAGTAGACGTCCACTGAAGAGGATACCATGCATCAGTAATGTCAAGACAGAGTTTCTATAGAGATAATCACTTAAAAATAGCTGTCCACTGTAGTGACCTCTATGAGTGAAAGGGCTAGTCTGTGCTGAAATAAATAATGCAGTTTTCTACTGTAACAAACGCAGCTTGTCAGGATTCTATTATGGTGTTTCCAGCTGTTGAACGTTTTCATCACGGGTTTACTGGATTGACAAAAAAGGTGATTGCCAAAAGAATGCTATCTCGAAACATTAGTCTTGTCAAGCCGAAATAGCTCAGTTGGGAGAGCGTTAGACTGAAGATCTAAAGGTCCCTGGTTCAATCCGGGTTTTGGCAAACAATAAGACGATATTTGTTTTGTATTATTTTGAACTAAAAAAAATAGAGCATTTATTCTTCAGTGTAATTGGATTAAATTACAGCGTATCAGAGTGCCATTTCTAATGTGATTAAGAAATGCAAAAAGCATCGTCCCTGGGTGGGCTTGAACCACCAACCTTTCGGTTAACAGCCGAACGCGCTAACCGACATGCCACAGAGACCAACCTGTTAAACCGCCAAAGCATACGGGAGTGATTAGCAAGGCGAGATGCTGCAGAACGTGATCGAGGGAGCAGAACTCAGCAGAACCTGAGATCACATCTAAGATGAAAAAGACGTGGCAGGAAAGTCTATGTAATCCATTATGGCAGCACAGCATATGTCGTTTTGTTAGATAACACCCTGGGAGACAACAGAGCAGTGTGTGTAAATAGCTACAATGGAAACCATATACTTACGACTTAATTTTTGATACAGAACTGTGGTCATGTGTAATCTGTTTTCATTATGATAATAAAGCTACAGTTCAGTGGATTATATTTGGAATCTTTGGTTCTGTCATTCACTATTTTCTCAAAATAAGATGACAAATTAATAGCTCAGTTGGTTACAGTGAAAAAACGTGCACACTAGTCAGCCCGGCTAGCTCAGTCGGTAGAGGATGAGACTCTTAATCTCAGGGTCGTGGGTTCCGAGCCCCACGTTGGGCGTCCTTTTAAATACAAATTGTAGATGTTTCTTCAAAGCAACTGATCAATGGCTGATTCTGTTCACATTGTGTACAGTATTGCAACAAAATTACTTTATTGAATAGAGGCGTGGGTTCAATCCACTTCTAACAGTTCAATTTTACTTATTTTTAAAAAGAATAAATTTCTTTATTTTACTATAAAAGATTGTTTTACGAAAATCAACAGCTGATACCAAACTGTTGTCAGCACTCAATACCATTTTTAATTTCCATTTAAATCCGACTAAAATAGTGTTCCTAACACAGAATGCATTTCTGTTGTAAACAGACTACTTGTTAACGTCACTGAAAAATATTTTGTCCAAACATGTTATTTAACTTGATTGTTTTAAATATTCCAAATAACATTACTTTGAAAACATCTCCGTCGGCCACTGGATCGTGGTCTCAGGCTGGGATGCGGACCATTGAGAACAGTATAAACGATCTATAACTGGGAACAGCTTACATGAGAAATGCCCTCGTTTAACATGCTAGGATGATCGACTTCGGCATTCTCAACTGCTGTTTACATTTTCTAACACGTTATGAGGAAGAAAAATATTTTGTGTCCAAACGTGTTATTTAATTTGATTGTTTTAATATTCCACATAACATATTACTTTGAAAACATAATATATTTTTAATACAGTCCTATTTGAGTATTTAAAATATGGTTACATTCAAATGCCAGCAACGGTGTGTTAATTTAATGAAGCGCTCAACGCCGCTCGGAACGTTCGCATTTTTAAATCCCAACGGTCTCTGCTCAGCTGAGTGGAATGTTCACGAGCCGGTTGCCTAGCAGCGTCTCCCTCCTTCTCTGCCCCGCCCTCTCTCCCTCTCGTTGCTCCAGCTAGAGTTCAAATTTATCTTCGTTATATTAGCGCAATTCTTTACTAACACAAATTAGCTTATTAGAAGCTTCGTGTTTTTAAGATGGTTCAGGTGCAGTCGGGCAGACTGACTGGAGCATCATTACAGTATAACACACTGCGCTCAGCTTTGTGTGGCGGCTGATACAAAAATAATGAACGACTATTAAATAAAATCACATGTATTGCTTTTTAATGCTAAATATGTATCCTGGTATTCTAAATATTATCTACAATTAATAATTCAGCTCTATTCATATTCAGAATGTAATACAGTATTAAAACTATCAAACTGACTGGAAACATGGAACACATTAATTGCGATCGATTCGATACCAATGGGATTACATAAGAGCTGTTGTGTATAGACAATGTCATAAACGCCAGAAATGAACACGGACGGTCTTTATTAAGGGCTGACTCGTTTAGATGTTCGAGATCTAGGTGTACTGGACACATCTACTGGATTTTTCCCAATCGTAAGTGTACCGCCTGTGATAATACATTTAAAACTAAGAAAATGCAAAACCATACAACGAAAAAAAGAGTACAGTATCTTACAAGTGATTGTGCTTCAACTCATGTCATTTATGTGAGTTCTTGTCCTAGCCATTTGCAATATGAAGAATCCGTCTTCTGTGTCCTCAGTACTGCCAGCTTTCCCCGTTGGTCATATATTGGTCAGCAGTATAGCTGCTTTCAAGTAATTGACCAGGAGACGATTCCCAGCCAGTACAACTGTGTTTATGCCCACGTTTCAAATTATGAACATTATAAAAGCACATCGCATTGTTTTATGTTTTCTTTACTTTTAAAGCTGAGAATCAAACACACTTCCGACAACTTCATAGCCCTGCTGGCTACGAACACATACTGAGTCTGCTGTTTCCCAGACCCTGGTGATACCGAGTGTTTTCCTAGTATCAGCATCGGCATTGCCATGTGTTTGGCATGCTTGCTGTACACTCTAGCATTGCATAACAAGCTGGTATGACACCGGGACTTCGTGGCGCAACGGTAGCGCGTCTGACTCCAGATCAGAAGGTTGCGTGTTCAAATCACGTCGAGGTCAAAGCCGTCTTTGTTTTATTCCGCACTATTTCATTTTTAACGTGTTTGAATTTGACTGTTTCCGGACATTTATTTATACAATTTAGCCTGGGCACAACATATTGATTGTATAGCGATCAAACAGAGATTTATTGTATTGCGATTCATTTTTTATGTTTCATTTGATACCGCACAATAAACTAAAGTGAATCCGAAATTACTGTTGACCAGTCTTCATTGACACAGTTAAGTAATAAAGTCATATTAACACTTCCGTGCATGAGATAGTGAAAATGTGCGTAACCTTTCAGTAAGTATTTTAAATTCATTTGGGAAGGTTTAAAATTGTGAAGAAGTTTAAATATGTTGCGTATTTGCGCATTGGGAACTTTGCATAATGACGTTTTTATTAATGCCACTTTCTTACGGACAGTAGTCAGGGTGATGATACAAGACCAGAGCCAATAAACCTGTTATTTGCTTGTCCTTTCACTACCATATTCTATTGTGCTTGTTCAGAATACGCGTGAATCCTGAAACATCTTGTTAATATTTAAACAAAGCCAGCAGTCACTTTATTGATCACCCTGTGGATTGGAATACAGATGGACAGGTTAAAGATGTTAATAGACTTTCAATGTACGTTTTAGAGCTCAGCGTTTGTTGAGGCAGTTCAAGCGCTGCACTTTCAGGCAGACAGTTCCAGTGTTTGCCTTTGGACTTACCCTGGAAGGAATACAAAAAAAAAAAAACCATTTGTTGAGAACCGCATTTGGGAGAAAACTTTACAGTTTCGAAAACGCATTGTAAAAGCATCAGATTCTATTATGGTGTTGCCGAGCTGTTGAACGTCTCATTACAGGTTTACTGGATTGCCAAAAGTATGCTATTTCGAAAATTCAGTCTTGTCAAACCGAAATAGCTCAGTTGGGAAAGCGTTAGACTGAGATCTAAAGGTCCCTGGTTCGATCCCGGTTTCGTCAAACAACAAGACGATATTTGCTTTGTATTATTTTGAACTGAAAAACAGAGCACATTTATTCTTCAGCGTAATTGGATGAAATAACAGCGTATCAGAGTGCCATTTTCTAATGTGATTAAGAAATGCAAAAGCATCGTCCCTGGGTGGGCTTGAACCACCAACCTTTCGGTTAACAGCCGAACACGATAACCGATTGCGCCACAGAGACCAACCTGTTAAGCTGCCAAAGTATACGGGAGTGATTAGCAAGGCGAGATGCCGCAGAACTGATCGAGGGAGCAGAACTCAGCAGAACCTGAGATCATATCCAAGAAGAAAGCAAGACGGGGCAGGAAAAAGTCTATGTAATCAATTATGGCAGCACAGCATGTGTCTTTTTGTTAGATAACACCCTGGGAGACAACAGAGAGCAGTGTGTAAATAGTTAATGGAAACCATATACTTATGACTTAATTTTGATACAGAACTGTGGTCATGAGTAATCTGTTTTCATTGGCGATAATAAAGCTACAGTTCAGTGGATTATATTTGGAATCTTTTGGTTCTGCTCATTCAATATTTTCAAATAAGATGGCAAATTAATAACCTCAGTTGGTTACAGTGAAAGAAACGAGCACCAGTCAGCCCGGCTAGCTCAGTCGGTAGAGCATGAGACTTAATCTCAGAGTCGTGGGTTCGAGTTCCCACGTTACGTCCTATTTAAATACAAATTTGAAGATGTTTCTTCAAGGCAACGGAGCAATGTCTGATTCTGTTCACATTGTATACAGTATTGCAAACAAAATTGTTTATTGGTCATTGTCAAAATGCAATTGCTATTGTAAAAGCATGCATCGTTTATAGCTATAACGATATTGAAATAAATAATCTTACTTTTTGGGTTGACTTCAATCCGTTTTTTTAGAATTGTCTTAACATCATTCATGGAGCAACAGTTGGTATGTGCGTAATAAACCCAATCGGGCCTTGATACGACACCCTAGTGTGTGCTGGAAATAAATAATGCGGTTTTCACATTAATAAGCGCAGCTTGTCAGAATGGCCGAGTATTCAAGGCGCAGACTCAAGGACTCTGTCTTTCCAAGGAATTGTGTTCTGGCCTGAATACAAAAAGGCAAACACTGGAACTGGCTGCCTGAAAGTGCAGCGCTTGAACTGCCTCAACAAACTCTGAGCTCTAAAACGTGTACATTGAAAGTTATTAACATCTTTAACACAATCATCTGTAATCCAATAGCGGTTAATCCACAGGGTGATCAATAAAGTGACTGCTGTCTTTGTTTAAATAATAACAAGATGTTTTTCGGGATTTGCGTATTCCGAACAAGCGCAATAGAATATGGTAGTGAAAGGACAAGCAAATAACAGTTGAGAATGCCGAAGTCGATCATCCTAGCATGTTAAACGAGGGCATTTCTCCTGTAAGCCCGTCTAGGAATAGATCGTTTATACTGTTCTCAATGGTCCCGCATCCCAGCCTGAGACCACGATCCAGTGGTCGACGGAGTTGTTTTCCAAAGTAATATGTTATTTGGAATATTAAAAACAAGTTAAATAACATGTTTGTACACAATATATTTTTCAGTGACGTTAACAAGTAGTTTGTTTACAACAAAATGCAATCTGTGTTAGGATCACTATTTTAGTCGGATTTAAAATGGAAATTAAATGGTATTGAGTGCTGACAAGATTTCGGTATCAGCTGTTGATTTTCTTAAAACAATCTTTTATAATAAAAATAAAGAAATGTATTCTTTTTAAAATAAGTAAATTGAACTGTTAGAAGTGGGATTGAAACCACGTCTCTATTCAATAAGTAATTTTGTTGCAATACTGTATACAATGTGAACAGAATCAGACATTGCTCGTTGTCTCGAAGAAACATCTTCAATTTGTATTTAAAAGGACGCCCAACGTGGGCTCGAACCCACGACCCTGAGATTAAGAGTCTCATGCTCACCGACTGAGCTAGCCGGGCTGACTGGTGGATGTTTCTTTCACTGTAACCAACTGAGCTATTAATTTGTCATCTTATTTGAGAAAATAGTGAATGACAGAACCAAAGATTCCAAATATAATCCACTGAACTGTAGCTTTATTATCATAATGAAGACAGATTACACATGACCACAGTTCTGTATCAAAATTAAGTCGTAAGTATATGGTTTCCATTGTAGCTATTTACACACACTGCTCTGTTGTCTCCCAGGGTGTTATCTAACAAAAAGACACATGCTGTGCTGCCATAATTGATTACATAGACTTTCCTGCCCCCGTCTTGCTTTCATCTTAGATGTGATCTCAGGTTCTGCTGAGTTCTGCTCCCTCGATCACGTTCTGCAGCATCTCGCCTTGCTAATCACTCCCATATGCTTTGGCGGCTTAATAGGTTGGTCTCTGTGGCGCAATCCGGTTAGCGTTCGGCTGTTAACCGAAAGGTTGGTGGTTCAAGCCCACCCAGGGACGATGCTTTTTGCATTTCTTAATCACATTAGAAAATGGCACTCTGATACGCTGTTCTTTCATCCAATTACGCTGAAGAATAAATGTGCTCTATTTTTTAGTTCAAAATAATACAAAACAAATATCGTCTTGTTGTTTGCCGAAACCCGATCGAACCTCAGACCTTTAGATCTTCAGTCTAACGCTCCCCAACTGAGCTATTTCGGCTTGACAAGACTGATATTTCTAGATAACATACTTTTTTGGCAATCCAGTAAACCTGTAATGAGAAACATTCAACAGCTCGGCAACACCATAATAGAATCCGATGCCTTTACAAATGCTTTTCGAAACTGTTAAGTTTTCCCCCAAATGCGGTTCTCAACAAATGTTATTTTTTTTTTTTGTATTCCTTCCAGAGTAAGTCCAAAAGGCAAACACTGGAACTGGCTGCCTGAAAGTGCAGCGCTTGAACTGCCTCAACAAACGCTGAGCTCTAAAACGTGTACATTGAAAGTCTATTAACATCTTTAACACAATCATCTGTGTTCCAATAGCGGTTAATCCACAGGGTGATCAATAAAGTGACTGTTGGCTTTGTTTATATATTAACAAGATGTTTTCAGGATTCACACATATTCTGAATAAGCACAATAGAATATGGTAGTGAAAGGACAAGCAAATAACAGGTTTATTAGCTCTGGTCTTGTATCATCACCCTGACTACTGTCCGTAAGAAAGTGGCATTAATAAAACGTCATTATGCAAAGTTCCCAATGCGCAAATACGCAGCATATTTAAACTTCTTCACAATCTTAAACCTTCCCAAATGAATTTAAAATACTTACTGAAAGGTTACGCACATTTCACTATCTCATGCACGGAAGTGTTAATATGACTTTATTACTTAACTGTGTCAATGAAGACTGGTCAACAGTAATTTCGGATTTACTTCAGTTTATTGTGCAGTATCAAATGAAACATAAAAATTAATCGCAATACAATAAATATCTGTTTGATCGCTATACAATCAATATGTTGTATAGGCTAAATTGTATGAATAAATGCACGGAAACAGTCAAATTCAAACACGTTAAAAAATGAAATAGTGTGGAATAAAAAGAAAGACGGTTTTGACCTCGACGTGATTTGAACGCACAACCTTCTGATCTGGAGTCAGACGCGCTACCATTGCGCCACAAAGTCCGGGTGTAACACCAGCTTGTTATGCAATGCTAGAGTGCACGGCAAACATGCCAAACATGGTAATGCCGACGCTGATACTAGGAAAACACTCGGTATCACCAGGGTCATGGGGAAACAGCCGACTCAATATGTGTTCGTAATAGCAGGGCTATGGTTGTCGGAAGTGTGTTTGATTCTCAGCTTTAAAAGTAAAAAAACATAAAACAATGCGATGTGCTTTTTTATAATGTTCATAATTTGAAACGTGGGCATAAACACAGTTGTACTGGCTGGAATCGTCTCGGGTCAATTACTTGGAAAGCAGCTATGCTGACCAATATATGACCAACGGGGGAAAGCTGGCAGTACTGAGTGACACAGAAGACGGATTCTTCATATTGCAAATGGCTAGGACAAGAACTCACATAAATGACATGAGTTGAAGCACAATCACTTGTAAGATACTGTACTCTTTTTTTTCGTTGTATGGCTTGTGCATTTTCTTAGTTTTAAATGTATTATCACAGGCGGTACACTTACGATTTGGAAAAAATCCAGTAGATTTGTCCAGTACACCTAGATCTCTCGAACATCTAAACGAGTCAGCCCTTAATAAAGACCGTCCGTGTTCATTTCGGCGTTTATGACATTGTCTATACACAACAGCTCTTATGTAATCCTATTGGTATCGAATCGATCGCAATTAATGTGTTCCATGTTTCCAGTCAGTTTGACAGTTTTAATACACTATTACATTCTGAATATGAATAGAGCTGAATTATTAATTGTAGATAATACTTAGAATACCAGATACATATTTAGCATTAAAAGCAATACATGTGATTTATTTAATAGTCGTTCATTATTTTGTGTATCAGCCGCCACAAAAGCTGAGCGCAGTGCGGTATACTGTAATGATGCTCCAGTCAGTCTGCCCGGACTGCACCTGAACCATCTGAAAAACACGAAGCTTCTAATAAGCTCATTTGTAAAAGTTAGTAAAGAATTGCGCTAATATAACGAAGCTAAAATTTGAACTCCTAGCTGGAGCAACGAGAGAGGGAGAGGCGGGGCAGAGAAGGAGGGGAGACGCTGCTAGGCAACCGGCTCGTGGAACATTCCACTCAGCTGAGCAGAGACCGTTAGGATTTAAAAATGCGAACGTTCGAGCGGCGTTAGGCGCTTCGTTAAATTAACACCGTTGCTGGCATTTTAATATAACCATATTTTAAATACTCAAATAGGACTGTATTAAAAAAATATATATATTATGTTTTTCAAAGTAATATGTTATGTGGAATATTAAAATGTACTTGTAATGTAAAAAAATGTAAAAAGCTGCCCGATTTCAGCCTTGCTGATGCACCCCCAGATCATCACCGATCCTCCACCACATTTCACAGTGGGTGCGAGACACTGTGGCTTGTAAGCCTCTCCAGGTCTCCGTCTAACCATTAGACGACCAGGTGTTGGGCAAAGCTGAAAATTGGACTAATCTGGGGGTGCTTCAGCAAGGCTGGAATCGGGCAGATTTGTCTTTGTGAAAGACTCATGAATCAAGCCAAGTACAAGGTTGTCCTGGAAGAAAACTTGCTTCCTTCTGCTCTGACAATATCAATGTGAAAGACTGGTGGAGAGCATGCCAAGGCGCATGAAAGCTGTGCTTGAAAATCAGGGTTATTCCACCAAATATTGATTTCTGAACTCTTCCTAAGTTAAAACATTAGTATTGTGTTGTTTAAAAATGAATACTTAACTTATTTTCTTTGCATTATTCGAGGTCTGACAACACTGCATCTTTTTTTGTTATTTTGACAAGTTGTCGTTTTCTGCAAATAAATGCTCTAAATGACAATATTTTTATTTGGAATTTAGGAGAAATGTTGTCAGTAGTTTATAGAATAAAACAAAATGTTCATTTTACCGAAACACATACCTATAAATAGTAAAAGCCAGAGAAACTGATAATTTTGCAGTGGTCTCTTAATTTTTTTCCAGAGCTGTATATATATATGTAATCCACGGATTTCCTAGCCGCGATGGTTTATCATATTTTGCCTAGAATAATATTAAATATAATATTTTAAAAAATATGATAAAGATAAAGTAGTATACAGTTTGAACACATTAGAAGCTGTTCAGGACGCACATTTTAATGACTAGTCTATATGAAAACATTCTTGTGAAAAAAAACAACCAGCTAAAAAATATATGGATTTGATTTTTCCAGTCTTTATTTTTAACAAAGACAATGACGTTTTGCAGATATATCCTATCTTATAAAAACCTTCTTTTGTGTAATACATATCATATACCACGATGCTAACAAATATAAAACTCCTTTTTATTTTTTATTTACCATTTATAAAATGTCACAAACCACTCAGACTGTGTTTTCTTCCTCCACCCTCAAAAAGAGGGCAGAACGGTCATCAATGATCAAGATCAGCTACAGTAAAGCAGCATTCAAGACCCGCTTCACGCTCAGAAGAAAACACTGTAACTCCACATCATGGTTAGCGAGACCAGACACTTTAGAAACACATTTCACTAGAAACAAACTATAGAAATGATCCCCGAAAGTATAGTCTTAACAAATACAGGGGAAAACAACTTCCCTACTCCGGCATATATCACTGCAGTGATGGTGTCTGATTCAGGTTCCTTTCTAGTATAACACTTGTTCATAGTAATGTTAATAATTGCCAATGCGTTTCAAACACAAAATTCACATAATGAAATAACCACTCAATTAAAGGATAATGTAAAAAAGAGAAGATAAGTAATACCCAGGGTGCACCTCTCTATGAATAATTTAAAGAAACAACCAATCACCAATCTCTCTAGACAGGGAGGTTTCAGTCCCCGCCACCTGCATAGTATTCAGGAGGAGGAAGGCTCTCGTCATTATTTATTATTTTTATTTATTTCTTAGCAGACACCCTTATCCAGGGTGACTTACAATTGTTACAAGATATCACATTATACATTATATATGTTTTTTTACATACAATTACCCATTTATACAATTGGGTTTTTACTGGAGCAATATAGGTAAAGTACCTTGCTTAAGGATACAACAGCAGTGTCCCCCACTGGGGATTGAACCCACAACCCTCCGGTCAAGAGTCCAGAGCCCTAACCACTACTCCACACTGCTCCCCATTTCAAGGGTTTTGCTGCAAATGTGTTTCTTACCCTTTAAGTGTCATTGTCCCTACTCTGAGGCTACTTTGTCATTTTGGCTCATATTTAACTGGCATCTTTATTTGAATGTTCCTTTAACTCTTTTTATTTATGATAACTTACTCTAATTGTGTTAACCGTAACAGTTAAGTCTAGATGTAACGTGTCAGATTACATAAACACACCTTGTGTTCAGATTTTTTTATTTTTATTAAAATGTATGCGTCCTCTATGGGTAGAGGCAGATAAGCTGCATTCCTGCTGTTTCTACACATTAACATTTACGAAATACACACACTAAATTGAAATGTAAAATTTTAGAAAATCTACTTTGCCAACAGAAGAAAAACAAGCTAGCAGAGGACGGTTTCGATCCATCGACCTCTGGGTTATGGGCCCAGCACGCTTCCGCTGCGCCACTCTGCTACGCCACTCTGCTATGCCACTCTGCTACAGCTGCTGCAGTTGAGATGATCCGTTTTCTTTTCTCCCAAATACGGTATGCAAAGTATGCAACCTGCCCACTGATCACAAGCAGTTTTATCCCCAGTTTCGCTGCCAATTCCAATATTCAGTCTGTAAAGCATCTTAAATGGTGGAAAGCTCTTTGTTTAAAATTACACTGAAGACTTATTTTGTTCGACCAGACTAATAATTGCAACACCAACGTCTGCTGTTTCAACTAAACACAACACTCTCCAGTCTTCTGCAATCTGCTCATCACTACATGGCCACAGCCTCAGCCCCAGCGACCAAATCTTCATTTACCACTGGATGGAAAACATTTACAACTTTCTGCACTCAAAACAAAATACATCCCATTCCGATTTAATGAACAACGGATTGTAGCCTCCATCGCCCATGCAAAAGATTCTCTTCACTTAGTCCCCACTACCGTTAAAGCCTACATCTCTGGAATTCAGTATTTCTGCCACCTCATCTCTGTCCCTTCTCCAACACTCCTATCCATCCCATCAGTTTGCTGACACTCAGTGAGATCCTCAAGAGCCCCCCCTCCCTGCTGCTCCCTCCTGGCTCCCTATATCAATAGACATCCTTCACGCTTTAATCTCTACCCTCAGAAAAGGGCTGCTCTGTCTATTCAATGACCTGACCATGGAAGTACTATGTTTAACTGCTCTTGTGAAGCACTTTCTCTGCAGGACTCCTGAAGGAACAGAGTGCACCCTGTGAATTTACCATGACAGCATCAGTGATTTACCGACTTAAAAAAAAAAAGGCAACAGTTACCAGGACATCAAGGGAAATACAATGAATAGACTCGGAGTGTTAAGCCATTTCAACCATGAGGTCTTGTGAACCATTCGTGCACCCAGATACTGGACAGCTGTAGTAATTTTACTACAGAATACTACACCTTTGAAGTAAAAAAAAAAGTTAACCATGCCCAGTGTTAAACATGGTGGAGGTTGTGTGATGGTCCACAAGTTTCACAGCCCGGTCCCAGAAGCAGACCCCAACCCGCTGCACGTTCCTCCTTTCAATCAGCTGGTGTTCCATTAAACTCCACCTCTTTAGCCTCCCGAGTCGGCCTGCAGCTTCAGGGGAGCATTGCATCTGCCCTTCCACTTGCTCTTCTTATTCTACTGCCTGGTCTTTCTTCACCACATTCTGTGCCCAGATTCGTATCTCTCTCACCTCCTATAACCTTCAGCACCTCCTTGCCTTTATGACAGACCTCAGGCTATCCCTTAACCTGGCCCCTTCCTCCATCAGGAATTATCTCTCAGGTATACAGCACCAGTTCCTCCTCCGTTCCCCACCCAGCAGTCGGAGGATGCTGCCTGACCCAGCAGAAAGTGTTTATATCTAATCCTTTGCTCTTCTTGTGTCTCCCTCTCTACATCACCTAGCGGCCAGAGCATGCTGCCTGACCCGACGAGAAGGGAAAACTCTTCGTCCCCCTATCTTGTCCTGCTATCAGTATCTAATCTCAATGTTACTAAGCACCATTCCCAAACTCCAGCCCTCAATCTCGCCATCCCTCTCAAACTCCTCTCACTCTTAAACTCTCGAATGTCTCGCCCCTCTCAAGCCTTCTAAGCAACCGGAGAAATCATTCTTAATATCTCACTCCCAATTTTCGCCTCTCAAGCCCCTCGTAGGCAACCAGTGAAATATTAGTCAAGGCCTACTTAAAATGTTCTTATGTTCTCTAGAAACGACCCTTTCAAATATAGACTTAACTTTTATTGGCAGACCGTCACCCCCAACTGGCAAGCTCTACTTCATATGATACAATAACTGGGCAACAACGAGGTGTTCCATTAACAATACAAATTAACCTGAGACAGCCAAGCCGTTAAAGCATACCTTAAGTGTGTCATGTGATACAAAAGCAAGTTTTGGCATTTTTGCATTGCCTGCCTCGTCAAACAAGCTCGAGCCACAGCACACAGCGCTGCTGCATCGGGACACAGAGGTGGATTTTTAAAGCGACTGAATCAATGAGCTGAGACTACTTTTTTGAAGAAATTGAAAACATACCTGTAGTCGAAATATCTGCTATTTAGTTAATTAATTTATTTTTTGAATTTGCAAATGGCAGACTACATTGCCAATAAGACAATCTGAATTGCTCATATTAAGCTGCGATGTAGCCTATGAGAATCACGGGCATGATTCAAGGGGAATTAGCTCAAATGGTAGAGCGCTCGCTTAGCATGCGAGAAGTAGCGGGATCGATGCCCGCATTCTCCAAATAGTTTTAATGTATCTGCGTATTTAGTCCCAACGCATTATGGAGATAAATACAAAGTGTGACAATTCTTTGTAACAGAGTCGCCTGCCCTACATGTGTATTTTAAAGCAAAGTCTCCTAATTTGTAATATTCCCCAGGCTGACAAACTGCAGTGCGCCCTCCATCGTATGCCTTCCGAGAAGCGGAGATTTTTTATATTTTTTGTAGCAATGAAAGAATTTGTCTTATTTGGGAATAAATATAAATGGCTTGGTTTGCTTGCATTGGTTTGAATACATGTAATTGTGATTACAGACTTTCCTGCCCAGTGTTGCTTTCTTCTTAGATGTGGTCTCAGTTTCAGCTGAGCAGGATGGTCTCTGTGGCGCAATCGGTTAGCGCGTTCGGCTGGTAACCGAAAGGTTGGTGGTTCAAGCTCACCCACGGACGGTGCTTTATGCATTTCTTAATCACATTAGAAAATGGCACTCTGCTATGTTATTATTTCCTCCAATTACACTGAAGAAGAAAATGTGTTCTGTTTTTTAGTTCAAAATAATATAAAACAAAAAAATTCTTGCTGTTTGCCGAAACCCGGGATCGAACCAGGGACCTTTAGATCTTCAGTCTAACGCTCTCCCAGCTGAGCTATTTCGGCTTGACAAGCCTCCTTTCTCGAGATAACATTCTTTTTTAGAAAAGTTGTAATATAATTAAGTACATTTCTAAACAATCCGGTAGTAACATATATAATCTCAAAGCGCTATAATTTATTTCAGCTCTTATGAAAGACAAGTATCCTTGCGCATTATATCATCCCTTGATTGCGAAATGTAATATTAATTAATTGTGTTTTTGTAATTAAAATGCAGCTAACTTATAATTATTTATGAAAGATTATAAAATCAAAACACTGCTACTAACTCCTGTGTGGAATTTCAGAAAATTGCGATAATAATTTAGAAGCTTTATTCCTACATTTTTTAATGGTAATACTGACAATCCTTTATCAAGTTCACTGTACCTGTGTATTTGCATGGTCCAGTGTAAGAAGGTACGATTTTTCTGGAATTCTTGGTTGCTCAGTTCAGCACCAGTCATCAGAGCTGAAAAACAACAGCAATAGGTACCTGGTATGGTAACTGGACCACATATCATTTATATCAACTGATACTTAACTGATACTCCCGTATGCTTTGGCGGCTTAATAGGTTGGTCTCTGTGGCGCAATCGGTTAGCGCGTTCGGCTGTTAACCGAAAAGTTGGTGGTTCAAGCCCACCCAGGGACGATGCTTTTTGCATTTCTTAATCACATTAGAAAATGGCACTCTGATACGCTGTTATTTCATCCAATTACGCTGAAGAATAAATGTGCTCTATTTTTTTAGTTCAAAATAATACAAACAAATATCGTCTTGTTGTTTGCCGAAACCAGGATCGAACCTCAGACCTTTAGATCTTCAGTCTAACGCTCTCCCAACTGAGCTATTTCGGCTTGACAAGACTGATATTTCTAGATAGCATACTTTTTGGCAATCCAGTAAACCTGTAATGAGAAACATTCAACAGCTCGGCAACACCATAATAGAATCCGATGCCTTTACAAATGCTTTTCGAAACTGTTAAGTTTTCCCCCAAATGCGGTTCTCAACAAATGTTATTTTTTTTTTTGTATTCCTTCCAGAGTAAGTCCAAAAGGCAAACACTGGAACTGGCTGCTGAAAGTGCAGCGCTTGAACTGCCTCAACAAACGCTGAGCTCTAAAACGTGTACATTGAAAGTCTAGTAACATCTTTAACACAATCATCTGTGTTCCAATAGCGGTTAATCCACAGGGTGATCAATAAAGTGACTGCTGGCTTTGTTTATATATTAACAAGATGTTTTTCAGGATTCACACATATTCTGAATAAGCACAATAGAATATGGTAGTGAAAGGACAAACCAAATAACAGGTTTATTAGCTCTGGTCTTGTATCATCACCCTGACTACTGTCCGTAAGAAAGTGGCATTAATAAAAACGTCATTATGCAAAGTTCCCAATGCGCAAATACGCAGCATATTTAAACTTCTTCACAATCTTAAACCTTCCCAAATGAATTTAAAATACTTACTGAAAGGTTACGCACATTTCACTATCTCATGCACGAAAGTTAATATGACTTTATTACTTAACTGTGTCAATGAAGACTGGTCAACAGTAATTTCGGATTTACTTCAGTTTATTGTGCAGTATCAAATGAAACATAAAATTAATCGCAATACAATAAATATCTGTTTGATCGCTATACAATCAATATGTTTATAGGCTAAATTAAAATATGAATAAATGCACGGAAACAGTCAAATTCAAACACGTTAAAAAATGAAATAGTGTGGAATAAAAGAAAGACGGTTTTGAC
Source organism: Huso huso (assembly GCA_036884735.1). Taxonomy (NCBI): domain Eukaryota; kingdom Metazoa; phylum Chordata; class Actinopteri; order Acipenseriformes; family Acipenseridae; genus Huso; species Huso huso. Next base: position 6,368,970 of record CM072693.1, on the reverse strand, counting down.
CTCGACGTGATTTGAACACGCAACCTTCTGATCTGGAGTCAGACGCGCTACCATTGCGCCACAAAGTCCGGGTGTAACACCAGCTTGTTATGCAATGCTAGAGTGCACGGCAAGCATGCCAAACATGGTAATGCCGACGCTGATACTAGGAAAACACTCGGTATCACCAGGGTCATGGGAAACAGCCGACTCAATATGTGTTCGTAGCCAGCAGGGCTATGAAGTTGTCGGAAAGTGTGTTTGATTCTCAGCTTTAAAAGTAAAGAAAACATAAAAATAATGCGATGTGCTTTTATAAATGTTCATAATTTGAAACGTGGGCATAAACACAGTTGTACTGGCTGGGAATCGTCTCCGGGTCAATTACTTGGAAAGCAGCTATGCTGACCAATATATGACCAACGGGGGAAAGCTGGCAGTACTGAGTGACACAGAAGACGGATTCTTCATATTGCAAATGGCTAGGACAAGAACTCACATAAATGACATGAGTTGAAGCAAATCACTTGTAAAGATACTGTACTCTTTTTTTTTTTTTGTTGTATGGCTTGTGCATTTTCTTAGTTTTAAATGTATTATCACAGGCGGTACACTTACGATTTGGAAAAAAAATCCAGTAGATTTGTCCAGTACACCTAGATCTCTCGAACATCTAAACGAGTCAGCCCTTAATAAGAGACCGTCCGTGTTCATTTCGGCGTTTATGACATTGTCTATACACAACAGCTCTTATGTAATCCTATTGGTATCGAATCGATCGCAATTAATGTGTTCCATGTTTCCAGTCAGTTTGACAGTTTTAATACACTATTACATTCTGAATATGAATAGAGCTGAATTATTAATTGTAGATAATACTTAGAATACCAGATACATATTTAGCATTAAAAAATACATGTGATTTATTTAATAGTCGTTCATTATTTTGTGTATCAGCCACCACACAAAGCTGAGCGCGAGTGCGGTATACTGTAAATGATGCTCAGTCAGTCTGCCCGGACTGCACCTGAACCATCTGAAAAACGAAAGCTTCTAATAAGCTCATTTTTAAAAGGTTAGTAAAGAATTGCGCTAATATAACGAAGCTAAATTTGAACTCCTAGCTGGAGCAACGAGAGAGGGAGAGGGCGGGGCAGAGAAGGAGGGGGAGACGCTGCTAGGCAACCGGCTCGTGAACATTCCACTCAGCTGAGCAGAGACCGTTAGGATTTAAAAATGCGAACGTTCCGAGCGGCGTTAGGCGCTTCGTTAAATTAACACACCGTTGCTGGCATTTTAATATAACCATATTTTAAATACTCAAATAGGACTGTATTAAAAAAATATATATATTATGTTTTTCAAAGTAATATGTTATGTGGAATATTAAAATGTACTTGTAATGTAAAAAAATGTAAAAAGCTGCCCGATTTCAGCCTTGCTGATGCACCCCCAGATCATCACCGATCCTCCACCACATTTCACAGTGGGTGCGAGACACTGTGGCTTGTAGGCCTCTCCAGGTCTCCGTCTAACCATTAGACGACCAGGTGTTGGGCAAAGCTGAAAATTGGACTAATCTGGGGGTGCTTCAGCAAGGCTGAATCGGGCAGATTTGTTAATGAAAGACTCATGAATCAAGCCAAGTACAAGGTTGTCCTGGAAGAAAACTTGCTTCCTTCTGCTCTGACAATATCAATGTGAAAGACTGGTGGAGAGCATGCCAAGACGCATGAAAGCTGTGCTTGAAAAAATCAGGGTTATTCCACCAAATATTGATTTCTGAACTCTTCCTAAGTTAAAAACATTAGTATTGTGTTGTTTAAAATGAATACAGAACTTATTTTCTTTGCATTATTCGAGGTCTGACAACACTGCATCTTTTTTTGTTATTTTGACAAGTTGTCGTTTTCTGCAAATAAATGCTCTAAATGACAATATTTTTATTTGGAATTTAGGAGAAATGTTGTCAGTAGTTTATAGAATAAAACAAAAATGTTCATTTTACCGAAACACATACCTATAAATAGTAAAGCCAGAGAAACTGATAATTTTGCAGTGGTCTCTTAATTTTTTCCAGAGCTGTATATATATAATGTAATCCACGGATTTCCCTTAACGCGATGGTTTATCATATTTTTTGCCTAGAATAATATTAAATATAATATTTTAAAAAATATGATAAAGATAAAGTAGTATACAGTTTGAACACATTAGAAGCTGTTCAAGGACGCACATTTTAATGACTAGTCTATATGAAAACATTCTTGTGAAAAAAAAACAACCAGCTAAAAACCATGATTTGATTTTCCAGTCTTTATTTTTAACAAAGACAATGACGTTTGCAGATATATCCTATCTTATAAAAAACCTTCTTTTGTAATACATATCATATACCACGATGCTAACAAATATAAAAACTTTTTATTTTTTTATTTACCATTTATAAAATGTCACAAACCCACTCAGACTGTGTTTTCTTCCTCCACCCTCAAAAAAGAGGGCAGAACGGTCATCAATGATCAAGATCAGCTACAGTAAAGCAGCATTCAAGACCCGCTTCACGCTCAGAAGAAAACACTGTAACTCCTCATCATGGTTAAGCGAGACCAGACACTTTAGAAACACATTTCACTAGAAACAAACTATAGAAATGATCCCTGAAAGTATAGTCTTAACAAATACAGGGAAAACAACTTCCTACTCCCGGCATATATCACTGCAGTGATGGTGTCTGATTCAGGTTCCTTTCTAGTATAACACTTGTTCATAGTAATGTTAATAATTGCCAATGCGTTTCAAACACAAAATTCACATAATGAAATAACCACTCAATTAAAGGATAATGTAAAAAGAAGATAAGTAATACCCAGGGTGCACCTCTCTATGAATAATTTAAAGAAACAACCAATCACCAATCTCTCTAGACGGGAGGTTTCAGTCCCCGCCCACCTGCATAGTATTCAGGAGGAGGAAGGCTCGTCATTATTTATTATTTTTATTTATTTCTTAGCAGACACCCTTATCCAGGGTGACTTACAATTGTTACAAGATATCACATTATATATTATATATGTTTTTTTTACATACAATTGCCCATTTATACAATTGGGTTTTACTGGAGCAATATAGGTAAAGTACCTTGCTTAAGGATACAACAACAGTGTCCCCCCCCACTGGGATTGAACCCACAACCCTCGGGTCAAGAGTCCAGAGCCTAACCACTACTCCACACTGCTCCCCATTTCAAGGGTTTTGCTGCAAATGTGTTTCTTACCCTTTAAGTGTCATTGTCCTAATCTGAGGCTACTTTGTCATTTTTGGCTCATATTTAACTGGCATCTTATTTGAATGTTCCTTTAACTCTTTTGTTATGATAACTTACTCTAATTGTGTTAACCGTAACAGTTAAGTCTAGATGTAACGTATCAGATTACATAAACACACCTTGTGTTCAGATTTTTTTATTTTTATTAAAATGTATGCGTCCTCTATGGGTAGAGGCAGATAAGCTGCATTCCTGCTGTTTCTACACATTAACATTTACGAAATACACACACTAAATTGAAATGTAAAATTTTAGAAAATCTACTTTGCCAACAGAAGAAAAACAAGCTAGCAGAGGACGGTTTCGATCCATGGACCTCTGGGTTATGGGCCCAGCACGCTTCGCTGCCACTCTACACGCCACTCTGCTATGCCACTCTGCTACAGCTGCTGCAGTTGAGATGATCCGTTTTCTTTTTCTCCCAAATACGGTATGCAAAGTATGCAACCTGCCCACTGATCACAAGCAGTTTTATCCCCAGTTTGCTGCCAATTCCAATATTCAGTCTGTAAAGCATCTTAAATCGTGGGAAAGCGCTCTTTGTTTAAAAATTACACTGAAGACTTTATTTTGTTCGACCAGACTAATAATTGCAACACCAACGTCTTTGTGTTTCAACTAAACACAACACTCTCCAGTCTTCTGCAATCTGCTCATCACTACATGGCCACAGCCTCAGCCCCAGCGACAAATCTTCATTTACCACTGGATGGAAAACATTTACAACTTTCTGCACTCAAAACAAAATACATCCCATTCGATTTAATGAACAACGGATTGCCTCCATCGCCCATGCAAGGGATTCTCTTCACTTAGTCCCACTACCGTTAAAGCCTACATCTCTGAATTCAGTATTTCTGCCACCTCATCTCTGTCCCTTCTCCAACACTCCTATCCATCCCATCAGTTTGCTGACACTCAGTGAGATCCTCAAGAGCCCCCCCTCCCTGCTGCTCCCTCCTGGCTCCCTATATCAATAGACATCCTTCACGCTTTAATCTCTACCCTCAGAAAAGGCTGCTCTGTCTATTCAATGACCTGACCATGGAAGTACTATGTTTAACTGCTCTTGTGAAGCACTTCCTCTGCAGGACTCCTGAAGGAACAGAGTGCACCCTGTGAATTTACCATGACAGCATCAGTGATTTACCGACTTAAAAAAAAAAAGGCAACAGTTACCAGGACATCAAGGGAAATACAATGAATAGACTCGGAGTGTTAAGCCATTTCAACCATGAGGTCTTGTGAACCATTCCGTGCACCCAGATACTGGACAGCTGTAGTAATTTTACTACAGAATACTACACCTTGAAGTAAAAAAAAAAAAAGTTAACCATGCCCAGTGTTAAACATGGTGGAGGTTGTGTGATGGTCCACAAGTTTCACAGCCCGGTCCCAGAAGCAGACCCCAACCCGCTGCACGTTCCTCCTTTCAATCAGCTGGTGTTCCATTAAACTCACACTCTTTAGCCTCCCGAGTCGGCCTGCAGCTTCAGGGAGCATTGCATTAGCCCTTCCACTTGCTCTTCTTATTCTACTGCCTGGTCTTTCTTCACCACATTCTGTGCCCAGATTCGTATCTCTCTCACCTCCTATAACCTTCAGCACCTCCTTGCCTTTATGACAGACCTCAGGCTATCCCTTAACCTGGCCCCTTCCTCCATCAGGAATTATCTCTCAGGTATACAGCACCAGTTCCTCCTCCGTTCCCCACCCAGCAGTCGGGAGGATGCTGCCTGACCCAGCAGAAAGTGTTTATATCTAATCCTTTGCTCTTCTTGTGTCTCCCTCTCTACATCACCCAGCGTAGAGCATGCTGCCTGACCCGACGAAGGGAAAACTCTTCGTCCCCCTATCTTGTCCTGCTATCAGTATCTAATCTCAATGTTACTAAGCACCATTCCCAAACTCCAGCCCTCAATCTCGCCATCCTCTCAAACTCCTCTCACTCTTAAACTCTCGAATGTCTCGCCCTCTCAAGCCTTCTAAGCAACCGGAGAAATCATTCTTAATATCTCACTCCCAATTTTCGCCTCTCAAGCCCCTCAGAGGCAACCAGTGAAATATTAGTCAAGGCCTACTTAAAATGTTCTTATGTTCTCTAGAAACGACCCTTTCAAATATAGACTTAACTTTTGGCGGCAGACCGTCACCCCAACTGGCAAGCTCTACTTCATATGATACAATAACTGGGCAACAACGAGGTGTTCCATTAACAATACAAATTAACCTGAGACAGCCAAGCCGTTAAAGCATACCTTAAGGTGTGTCATGTGATACAAAAAAACAAGTTTTGGCATTTTTTTTTGCATTGCCTGCCTCGTCAAACAAGCTCGAACACAGCACACAGCGCTGCTGCATCGGGGACACAGAGGTGGATTTTAAAGCGACTGAATCAATGAGCTGAGACTACTTTTTGAAGAAATTGAAAACATACCTGTAGTCAAAATATCTGCTATTTAGTTAATTAATTTATTTTTGAATTTGCAAATGGCAGACTACATTACCAATAAGACAATCTGAATTGCTCATATTAAGCTGCGATGTAGCCTATGAGAATCACGGGCATGATTCAAGGGGAATTAGCTCAAATGGTAGAGCTAAACTTAGCATGTCTAGAAGTAGCGGATCGATGCCCGCATTCTCCAAATAGTTTTAATGTATCTGCGATTTAGTCCCAACGCATTATGGAGATAAATACAAAGTGTGACAATTCTTTGTAACAGAGTCGCTGCCCTACATGTGTATTTTAAAGCAAAGTCTCCTAATTTTAATATTCCCCCAGGCTGACAAACTGCAGTGCGCCCTCCATCGTATGCCTTCCGAGAAGCGGAGATTTTTATATTTTTGTAGCAATGAAAGAATTTGTCTTATTTGGGAATAAATATAAATGGCTTGGTTTGCTTGCATTGGTTTGAATACATGTAATTGTGATTACAGACTTTCCTGCCCAGTGTTGCTTTCTTCTTAGATGTGGTCTCAGTTTCAGCTGAGCAGGATGGTCTCTGTGGCGCCAATCGGTTAGCGTTCGCTGGTAACGAAGGTTGGTGGTTCAAGCTCACCCACGGACGGTTGCTTTATGCATTTCTTAATCACATTAGAAAATGACACTCTGCTATGTTATTATTTCCTCCAATTACACTGAAGAAGAAAATGTGTTCTGTTTTTTAGTTCAAAATAATATAAAACAAAAAATTCTTGCTGTTTGCGAAACCCGGGATCGAACCAGGGACCTTTAGATCTTTCAGTCTAACGCTCCCAGTTGAGCTATTTCGGCTTGACAAGCCTCCTTTCTCGAGATAACATTCTTTTTTTTAGAAAAGTTGTAATATAAAAAATTACATTTCTAAACAATCCGTAGTAACATATATAATCTCAAAAAGCTATAATTTATTTCAGCTCTTATGAAAGACAAGTATCCTTGCGCATTATATCATCCTTGATTGCTAAAATGTAATATTAATTAATTGTGTATTTGTAATTAAGAAATGCAGCTAACTTATAATTATTATGAAAGATTATAAAAATCAAACACTGCTACCAACTCCTGTGTGGAATTTCAGAGAAAATTGCGATAATAATTTAGAAGCTTTATTCCTACATTTTTAATGGTAATACTGACAATCCTTTATCAAGTTCACTGTACCTGTGTATTTGCATGGTCCAGTGTAAG